>CM019068.1:73362881-73773894 GCA_009667805.1 Leptobrachium leishanense
GATTAACCCTTCCAGAGTATTTTACGAGATGGCACGGCAGCCTCAGAATGAACCGAATGGGAGCCCTCAGAAAGGGCCGGTGACTGGGCCCTAGAAAGGACCGGAGGTTCTGGCTGGGGAAGCGGGGCTTGGCTGCCAAGCTATGGGCAGTGTTTCTGAAATGGCAGCTAAAAGCCAGGCCGAAAGCTCCTCTGGATTGGTGGGGAGCTGAGGAGGATCCATGGAAAACAGAATAACGGGACTCACCTGTTGAGGTAATATATATATTTAAAATTTATAGGGATATATATCAGGGCTCACCCGATGTTTAGTGTGGCCAAACAGAAAAATCCTGTACTAGCCGTCAGGAAGGTAATAATATATTCATTATAAATTAATGTGTTGTGGCTCACCCGATGCCTTTGTGGGACAGACAGATCCCGCCAGAATAATAATATACTTATATATATATATAAGCTTATCAGGGCTCACCCGATGTCTTCGTGGGACAGATATCCCGTGATAAATAATATATTTGTTTATATATATAAGCTTATCAGGGCTCACCCGATGCCTTCGTGGGACAGATATCCCGCCTGATAAATAATATATTTGTTTATATATATAAGCTTATCAGGGCTCACCCGATGCCTTCGTGGGACAGATATCCCGCCAGATAATAAATATTTTGTTTATATATATATAGCTTATCAGGGCTCACCCGATGCCTTCGTGGGACAGATATCCGCCTGATAAATAATATATTTGTTTATATATATAGCTTATTAGCAGGGCTCACCCGATGCATCGTGGGACAGATATCCTGTCAGAAAATTTTATTTTTATATATATATATACATACTTACTTACTTACTTATCGGGGCTCACCCGATGCATTCGTGGGACAGATATCCTGTCAGAAAATTTTATTTTTATATATATATATATCTATATCTATCTATCGGGGCTCACCCGATGCCTTCATGGGACAGATCCCACCAGAAGAAATAATATTTATTTGTATATATATAGTATAAGCGTATCGGGGCTTACCCGATGTTTACGTTGGGCAGACAGAAATCCCACCAAAAATAATAATTTATTTATATAAATAGAACCTGAGGCCGTTTAACATGTAAGTGCTGACCTGCTAGTTTGCATCGGGACGCGAAGACGCGATGTCCCGAATGGCGGCAATTGCTGGTTAGAACTAAGATGGCCGCCGGAGTGCGCACGGACGAAAAACCATACTATCCTGAGGAGAAAGTTTAGTCGCGCACTCGCGGGAAGGCGGCGGGCGCCGCGCAAAACACAAAGAAAGGGGGGAAAAAAAACCTTAAGGAGAAAACAGAGCTGTTAAAACAAAGTAAATTACGATGGGGCGCCGCAAGTCGCGCAACGCGAGCAAAGCGCACCTGCAGGCGGGAGAGTGCCCACACAGCAGGGAGGAAACCTAGGAAAAAAACAATCAGGTGCACAGTACATATAATAAATCTGAGTATAAAATTACATAATAAACCTAACAGTGACAAATTACACCTAAATTAAAGCCTGGCAACCAGGAGCTGTTTTGAAAACGTCTCACCTGGTCGCCAGCAGCAAGAAAAGAGGGCGTGGCTAAGGACTTACTACACTCTTGTTGTTGATTGGTTACTGCTGTTGCTATGTAAACTTTCCTTGCTGCTGATGTTTTAGTAAAGAAAAGAGAATGCAAAATATGAAGCCTCCTGACTTGATATAAAATTCATTTAAGACTGGGGTTAGAAACAGGATTAGCAAAAAGCAATGAAGTTCACTTAAAAGAAGAGTACCTCCATTGCTTGAAGTTTACTCTTCTATTCAAACAAGTACTGTAGTTTCATATTTTTCAAACTGTTTATATACAGAGTTATTCAAAGAGAATCGAAAAGTCACCGCACGTTCGGTGACTTTTCGTTCTCTTCAATTCGGTGCGATTTGGCGATCCCATTTCGGCGACCCTGCGGTGTATTCAGCAAGCACCACAGGGCCGTCATAGTGCAGGGAAAAGCCGTCGCAAACCTGACGAACACTCACTGCAAAACCCAGGCGAATGCACACCGAAACCCGCAAAAACATATGGATTAACCCCGCCGAACACGCCAGAGAAACCCGAGCAGCCGCCAGAAAAACCCGACACCGCAAACGGATGGAGTGGAAAAAAAAAAACAGTACGCTTGAATGTTTGAAAAGTGAAACGCTGTTTGCAAAAAAACTAGAGAACGAAAATGTCTGAAATTTACATATAAGGTCCAATGAATGATAATAAAAAGGTCTGTTACAGAAAAAAGAAAAAACGATTTAAAAAAAAAACGGATCTGAAAAGATCCTGAAAAATGCCTAAAAGATCCTAAAAAATCTAAAAATAAAGAAACTTTTTACTGCAGAATATTATAATAAACAGTTTATTAGATATTGAATTAAAACGGGAGTATTTTTAACATTGACGCCTGTGGGATTCTCCTGAATAAATCTGTCGAATGAAACCAACGAATGACAGGGCATTTCGGCAACCATTCTCAGCTGTTTTGTGTTCTCTGAATAGACAAAGCATTGCTTCTCTATGGGGATTTCACTGCCCTCGAACAGGTAACGAACAGCCACCGTATGTGTACGAACAGCCACATTTGGCGAACTGCCTGCTCTCTGAATAGCCGAATTGCCAGGAAAGGTAACCGTACGCTGAATTTCAGCATTCGGTTACCTTTCGCCAGCAATTCGGATCTCTTTGAATAACCCTGATAGTTGTTTGAAGCTATTCTCATCTATATTATGTACCCGAAGTAAAATAGTTTTCTTTAACCACTTGAATGCTAAGGACGCGCTCAGCGCGTCCTCAGCATTCCCGCTGGTATGCGGAGGACGCGCTGAGCGCGTCCTCGCATTGGGGTCAGCGTTCGGCCGGGTTCCGGCCGATCGCTGGCCCCTCCGGTGCGGGCTGACATCCTGGATGTCAGCCCGGCATCCGGAGCAGTGGCCGCCATTATTATGTGTCATCGCGCCCCCGCGATGACACATAATTCAGGCGCCCCCCCCGCATGTGCGGAGGAGGCGCCTGAAAGGGAGGGGGGGGAGGTCCTTCGGACCTCTCTCCCTCCCGATCGGCGGCTCACAGGGGCTTAACCCAGGCATCATTTGGAAGGGCACAGCCTGCCCTTCCAAATGATGCCTGGCATTAACCCCTGGGGAGCTGGATCGCAAATCGGCGCTGAAAAGCGCCGATTTGCGATCCTTCCCGGGAGCTGGCCGACATCTTGGATGTCGGCCAAGCTTCCGGGAACTCCCCCAGAGGACTGGCGTCATCGTGCGCAGCACGATGACGCCAGTCCTAGCATTAACCCCTAACTGCCACGAAGTGTGGAGATAGGGAGTTCCAATGAACTCCCTATCTCCCGATCCGTGGCAGTTAGGGGTTAAATTTTGATATCGTTGGATCGGCCAGAGCATGGCCGTTCCAACGATACCAAACATGAAAGTAAAAAAAATTGTAAAAAAAAAAAAAAAGAAAAATAAAAATAAAAAAAATTAAAAAAAAAAAAACAATAAAAAAAAATAAACACTTTTTTTTTTTTTTTTTTTTGTTAATGCAGCAATATTGTTCCCATTTCAATTATAATGTGAACAATGATGCTGCATTAACGATTTTTGTATGCGGTGCGTTTGTTAAAAATGGTGTCATTTTCCCCAAAAAAAATGTAACGAGACCCCATCTCTAATTTTTTTAACAAGCGCACCCCATACAAAATATAACCGCAATTGCTCGCATGTTAAAATGTGGAAAAAAACACTTTACACGCTGTAAATTATTGAAAATACATATTTTATTGCATTTTTTGTTATAATATACAAACATGACATAACGTATACATATAATAATGACATATTATGAATCTACCGAGTCTGACGGAAAGAACGATATATAATATGTCGATGTCATATACTAAAATAAGCCTTCAAAACACGTTTAAACATGATGCGCAAAACAGGTAAAAAATGACCTCAGCACAGGGGCGGGAAAAGCCTCAGCAGCGAAAGGGTTAAATATGGCAACTTTTTTAAATCAGTTATAAAATGGCCTGCCACAAGGTGGTGACCATTCAATGGTAAATCATTCCGTCAAATATGCCTAACTTCCGGTGGGCATGACATGTGCCGTTTAAGAGCATTACATATATTATATATTGATATGTGGGTCACTTTGAACATTCAGTATCCTATTAATTAGTAACACTGGAAATCGCTCAAAAATGAGCAAAAAGCATCTTTAAGATTGTGTAATGATATAATCTAAAAGCTGTAACACTCCAAGCCTTGCCATATGCAGTAAAGGAACAGAGTAATCAAGTGTCCATGGGAGATAGAATGGTAAGAGCACCAGGTAGTTCCTAAAGTGATGAGAAAGATAGAAGAGCAGATTTTAAAAAATGCAATCAGTATAATGACCCCGTCACATATTTACAGAGATGCTTTTAAAATTCCACAGTCATGACTGGTAAGGTATTCACTTACTTACATCTAAGTAGTTACAGCTTTCTAAGTCAGAAGAAAAACCTGTAGAACTGGCTAAACGTCCTGCGGGTTATAGCTAGTGCATTTGTTCCTAAAAGCAATCAGAGGTCTTGGACTGATCAAGACACAGCAAGGATGCTTCAAGATACAGGACCCAAGTACTGGAATTGGCATGTTTAACCACTTTACTACCAAGCTGTTTTCCATAAAACTATCGCCAGAATCCTGTGGATTTATAGAAACAAAAATTGCATTATAAATGCATTCAAACTGTGCATGAAAATACGAAAAGCACACTTTCAAATGGATGTACTATTTGAGAGGCAGATGGCGCTGTCTACTGACCAACTAGTGCTACTACATCGCCATAATACAGCTTGGGATCCATTTTTTTCTTTAAGTGAAAAACACTTAGGCTGGGTTCACACCTGAGCGTATCTCATATGCACGTTTTACCCGCGTTTTTTGTCGGGCATTTTATGAGCGTTTTTGACAATTAGAAACGCGCGTCGTCCGCGCATTTTCTGAAGTCTATGGCTGCAAACGCGCTGTAATACGCCCCAAAGAAGATCCTGTACTTCTTTGGGTGTAGGGCGTTTTACAGCGTGTTCCTACACACTGTAAAATGCCCAGGTGTGAACCATGCCCATAGGAAATAATGGGATTTCAATGTTTGAGCGTTTTACAGCACGTAGGAACGTGCTGCAAAACGCCCAGGTGTGAACTAGGCCTTAGGCCTGGTTCACACCTGGGCGTTTTACACTTGTAGCGCTGTTTAAAACTCTCTTGCTGTATTGCTTGGGTTTGGCCACCAGAGGGAGACAAGCGCAATGTAAATTATACTGGACACAATGGGACTACGTTTTCCAGCATGCTTTGGGGCAGAGACAGGAAGTGGGTGGGGGAAGGAGGAAAGGACATCCGCAGCCTTCCGAAGGAAACATAGAAACATAGAAAAATGTCGGCAGATAAGAACCTTTCGGCCATCTAGTCTGCCCAATTACATGGATACTTTACCTGGATTTATCTTTTGTTTAGGATAGCCTTATGCCTATCCCATGCTTGCTTAAATTCAATTACTGTTTTGGCCTCTACCACTTCTACTGGAAGACTGTTCCATGTATCCACCACCCTCTCAGTAAAATAATGCTTCCTGATGTTACTTTTAAACCTTTGCCCCTCTAATCTAAGACTATGTCCTCTTGTTTTGCTATTTTGTTTCCGTTTAAATATAATCCCTTCCTCTACCTTGTGGATTCCCTTTACGTATTTAAATGTTTCTATCATATCTCCTCTGTCTCGTCTTTTTTCCAAGCTGTACATGTTAAGATCATTAAGCCTTTCCTGGTAACTTTTCTCCTTCAAGCCGTACACCATTTTAGTAGCCCTTCTCTGAACTCTCTCTAAGATGTCTATATCCTTCTGGAGATACGGTCTCCAGTACTGCACACAGTACTCCAAGTGAGGTCTCACCAGTGCTCTGTACAGTGGCATGAGCACTTCCCTTTTCCTACTACTAATACCTCTCCCTACACAACCAAGCATTCTGCCAGCATTTCCTGCTGCTCTATTACATTGACTACTTACCCTTAGATCCTCTGAAATAATAACCCCTAAATCCCATTCCTCAGATGTTGAGGTTAGGACTGTATCAAATATTCTATATTCAGCCCTTGGGTTTTTACGTCCCAGGTGCATTATCTTGCACTTATCCACAATAAAACTCAATTGCCACAACTCCGACCATTTTTTTAGTTTACCTAAATCATTTGTCATTTGGCTGATCCCTCCAGGAACGTCAACCCTGTTGAAAATCTTTGTGTCATCAGCAAAAAGACATACTTTTCCATTAATACCTTCTTTCCCGGGAAGGATACATTGAGATTTCTCATGTTTTACAAGAAGATACATTGAGATTTCTCATGTTTTACAAGAAGGATACATTGAGATTTCTCTGGTTTCCTGGGAAGGATACATTGAGATTTCTCATGTTTTACAAGAAGGATACATTGAGATTTCTCTGTATTTCCAGGAAGGATACATTGAGATTTCTCATGTTTTACAAGAAGGATACATTGATATTTCTGTGGTTTCCCGTGAAGGATACATTGAGATGGGAATGATACAAAATTTAATTACAGAATCAACGATATAAATACGATGTCCGAAATTACTGAAATGGAACCGAAATCAGAAATGGAGCCGAAATCACGAATGGAACGAAAATGAATTTCAATTTTACACATTTCTAGTCCATTCGAAAATTCCAATAAGTTTTCGTTTCGGCTCGAAAATTTGTTCGGATCTGCCGTTTTCGGATCCGAAAATTTTCGGAAAATTGGCCAAATCCAAATGCACGAATCGGGAAATTTCGTGAAAATTACAAAATTCCGAAACCCGAAACGCACATCCCTAATTTAAAGACTCTTAATCTGTTTAGGTACCTGAACCTTTGAGAGCACATTCTGGAGCCCAATTGCAAGAAAATGTTTTTAGCAAAAAAACATAATTCCTTTGCATTACTCCAGAATTGGCCCACATTGACTATATTCGATATCGGGGAACCAGCAAGTGCTTCGCAGATTGATTATAGTCGATCTTGGTGATGAAGGAAGTAAAAAAAGCTAAAGCAGAAAACAACATTGAAGTGGCAGCACTTCACCTTCATTTCTCTTAACTAACCGTCAAGCGCTTTTTGTTCAAAAAAATATTATCATAATAGTTAACTGGAACATAGGATTCATCACTATCACTTGCATGTGGCATAAAATAACAACGTGCATGAAGATTTCTATTCTGAGAGCTTAAAGATTAAATAATGTAAATTTTACAAAATTGACATCTTTTAAAGATGTGGAAGAGTATATAGGAGTTTGTCATGCACATTATAGCTTTATGTGCAATTCCATAATGTCAATGTTGCTTTAATTGTTTGTCTTAATATGTGTAACCTTAAGCTTCTCATGTATCTATTCTGCTTCAGAGTAAATGCATGCCTGGTTAATCTGCAGGTGGAATAGAAAGGCTTTTTTTTGCATCAAGTGTAATGAAATGCGCTATATTTTTTTCCCATTGCTTTTGTTGCCAAACTAAACTGAAAATTGAGTAATTTTAAGATACATAGCGTCATATTACAAAGGTGGTGCTAACCTAGACTGGGGTCAGACGAGTGCACTATGTGCACCCGTACTGACATGCCTTCCGGCAGCTGGCGCAGGGTTGTGACGCTGCGACGGGGCTGGCCACACGCTGTTTCGCACGCGTGAATTGAGCGGGCAACAGCGGCCGTGCCGCGTCCGTGCAGCAGGCCTCCCCGTCAAAGCGCTAGGACGTGCGTTGACAGGACTGCAAAGCGCGATCCTCCATAGGTGGATTGAGCCTTGCAGCGCTGAGCGCACTAACTGCGCTCAGCGAGGCGGCCAGACGGGCGTCAGACAGGCGCCGAGTGGAAGGAATATCCACTCTCACGGACGTTCCTTCTGCTTTTACTACTGCTCGTCTGACCCCAGCCTTAACCAGAGCTGTTGTAATCTTACCAGAGCCATGATAGTCTATCAGGGTTATTCAAAGAGAGGCGAACTGGCCTTGAAATTGTACCGAACAGTGAATTTTCCCGTACGGTGCGATTTCGTGGCCATTCAGCTATTCAAAAAGCTGGCAGTTCGACAAATATTGGCAAATTGCCAGAGAAATACAGTGATCTTTGACGTCAGTGAACTACCCATAGAGAAGTAATGGTTAATTTATTCAGAAAACACCAAACAGCAGTTTAATGCCCTGAATTTTGGTGGTTTCATTAGCCAGACATAATCAGGTGAATTCCATAGGGTTCAATGTAAAAAATATTCCCCGTTATTAAATATTTATGCAACTGTTTATTTTTTTCACTTGCAGCAAAAAGTCTATTTTTAAGGATTTTTTTAAGGATTTTTTTATTAACGGCCTCCAACCCCTCCAGCATGGTTCCCAGGCTCCTGGCAGGAGGTGGGTGAGCCAGCCTCCCCCAATCTGCTTCCTCTCTCTTCAACTCTGCTGTGGGGACAACCGGAGCAGTCGGAAGACGGGGGCCCTCCATTTCCTCAGACCGCAGTAGCTGTGCACCCAGGTAAGGGGGCCAAGTGTAAGTCAAGCCGTGTGGGAGTTGAGGCAAAGGCCTCAAGATGGCCGACAGCAGGGTGCGGCAGAGAACCGTGGCCTGAGACTCCTCTAGACTCCAGAGGGGGGGGGCCAAAACGAGCTCCGGAGTCCTCCACCCGATGGCTAGCCTTGCAGGGACTCCTTAGAAGGGTAATGGACTGGGAAATCTAATAAAAGAACCCCAATATCAGCAAAATCCAGCAGAGCTCACAAGAGACGCGTCTGCTCCCTCGCACGGCTGGCTACGCCCCCCGATTTTTAAGGATTTTTTAAGCATATCATGAGATTTTTTTCTGCAAATATTTTTCAAAAATGGTGGGTTATTTTTTCTGTATCAGGCCTTTTTATTATTAATCATAGGACCTTATATGTTATTTTCGTGCAGTCATTTATTTGAAAAACAGCTTTTAAAAGTTGCAGGTTTTTGGGTTTTTTACCCGTTCGATGGCTTGTCGGCTTTTTCCAGCGGCTGGTCGCGTCCTAGCACAGGAGGCAGTGATCGCCAGTATTTCGGCCGATCGGTGCAGCCCCCCGGTGCGGGCTGACATTGTGGATGTCAGCCCAGCCTCCGGGACCCCGGCGGGCAGGAATAGCATCATCGCCAGGCGCAGGGGCATATCCGGGGGGGGCAATGGTGATACTGACCCGCCGCCGCCAGCCGTTTTTCTCCCTACGAGCAGCCGCCGGCATGCAGCTTGGCCGCTCGCCTGGGAACCATTTGACCAGCGCAGTCGCGATTTCGCAGCCAGCGGGTACTCGGAGCCCGGCAGAGGAGGTGAGAGCTGGGGCAAATATATCCATGTGAGCTGGGGGCAAATATATATCCATGTGAGCTGGGGCAAATATATCCATGTGAGCTGGGGCAAATATATATCCATGTGAGCTGGGGGCAAATATATCCATGTAAGCTGGGGGAAAAATATACCCATGTGAGCTGGGGCAAATATACCCATGTGAGCTGGGGGCAAATATATCCATGTGAGCTGGGGGAAAATATATCCATGTGAGCTGGGGTCAAATATAGCCATGTGAGCTGGGGGCAAATATATCCATGTGAGCTGGGGGCAATATATCCATGTGTGAGCTGGGGGCAAATATAGCCATGTGAGCTGGGGGCAAATAAATCCATTTCTGAGCTGGGGCAATATATTACATGTGAGCTGGGGGGATACCCTGGGCCCCTCATATGGAAAGGGTTCGCAGGGCTCATGAGCCACATGAGGACAGACTCTGTGCAATGTTCTGGGGAGAGTGAGTGTAACGCGCACAGCTTGAGATTAGGCTCATCTCTGCCTGTCACTGCGAACCCAACAACAGCTCTTAACCAAAACTGGTAGAGTTCCCCCCCCCGAAACCTGTGTTTGCATCCGCCCCTGGCTGGGCGCATTGTCTATTCCAGGCACCCCCCCCCCACCAGTGCGGGGAAGGTGCCTGAAGGGGAGGAGGGAGGTGCCGGATCATGGTCCCCTCCCAGAGCTTCCAGGATCTCCCCCTGATGACTGACGTAATCGCACATAGCGCGATGATGTCAGTTCTGGAGTTAAACCCTAGCTGCCACCTATGGTGGAGATAGGGGGTTTTAATTAGCCCCCTATCTCCCGATCCATGGCAGCTAGGGCTTAATATTTGGTATCGTTGGAACAGCCAGAGGATGGCCTTTCCAATGATACTAAACATGACCATGTAAAATGAAACAAAAAAGTTTTAAAATAAAAATCTAGGTAAAAAAAATTAAGAAGTGTTTTTTGTTTGTTTTATTAATGCAGCAATATTGTTCCCATTTCAATTATAATGTGAACAATGATGCTGCACCAACGGGGGGTTTGCTAAAAATCACGTAATTTACCCCCCAAAAAATGTAACAGGTTCCCATTTCTAATTTTTTTAACATGCGCGCACCCCATAGAAAATATAACCGCAAACGCTTGTATGATAAAATGTGAAAAAAAAAACACTTTAAACGCTGTAGATTATAGAAAATTCAAATTCGATTGCATTTTTTGTTATAATATTCAGGCAGGGCATAATGTATACATATAATAATGATATATTATGAATCTGCCGAGTCTGCCGGAAAGAACGATATATAATTTGTCTGGGTCGTATAATAAAACGTGGCTTCAAATTGCGTTTAATCATGATGAGCGAAACCGGTAAAAATTAGCTCAGCACACAGGGGTGAAATGGCTCAGCAGCAAAAGGGTTAATGTATTGTTTTATATACAGTGAGGGAAAAAAATATTTGATCCCCTGATGATTTTGTATCTTTGCCCACTGACAAAGAATTTATCAGTCTATAATTTTAATGGTAGGTTTATCTTAACAGTGAGAGACAGAATAACCACAAAAACATCAGAAAAACGAATTTCAAAAAAAGTTATAAATTGATTTTGCATTTTAATGAGTGAACTGCGTGGAACCCCAGACGGAGAGGTGAGTATCGGGCTGGAGTGGGGTTGAGCGTGAAGACGTAATTATGTGGTACATCCTCCACACACGGGAGTGAAACGAGAGGACGTACCACTTACGTCTTTCATGCTCGTGGTTAAACCTGTCAAGCAGAAAACCCGAAAATCAGGGAATTTCGGTGCAGTTGGCGATCTGTGATTAGAAGACACAATAGCCTTCTATGGGGCAATTTCGGTGCCGTCGAACACCGCTGAATTGCTGCGAACTGCATCGTAGTTTGCCATCAATTCGCCAGTATTTGGTGAATTGACAGCTTAGTGAATAGGTGAACTGCCCGAAATTGCACTGAACGGTGAAATTCACCGTTCAGTTCAATTTAGTGGCAAGTTCGAAGGTTAGTGAATAACCTCTAGGTCTTGTTTGTGTATATTGGATGTATTAGCTATTCGATGTATTAGAAATCAAGGTCACATCCTGCCTGGAGCGTAGAGGTGCATTTTTTACATAAAGAAATCATATATATACTAATGCTACAAAAGAACCTTTTTAAAAAGGACAATGACTAAACTAATTTCCTGTAAAACAATGTGTATTTGTTAAGTTGGAAAGGGTAGGAGTCTTGTCAATCCCTGCCAACAAAATAGTTTTCGCACAAAGAAATGCTTCAGGAACTAGAATTTACTATTGCCGTAAGTGAACATCTGCTATTCCGACTACACAATATGTTAATATGAATATTTGGGGTTGTAAGTGTTTGTAGTTTTTAATGAGCGTTAAAACATTAGAGTTGTTGGAGTTACATTGAAAGTTGTTCACTTTGAAAAAGTGACTTTGATTGATACACAGCTGTATAAATAAAGGCAACAGGGAACGCTTGTTGGTTGTAGAAACTGTACATAAAATGACAGCAATATAGTACATGTATGTAGATGTATCTCTTAAAATTCTGTGGGCTCTATTACATTCCTAACGCAAACGTTAACAGTGGCGTCGTAACGTGGGGGCAGGGGTGCGGCCCGCACCAGGTGACACCCGCCCTTAGGGTGACACCGTCACCCTAAAGGCAGGTGTCTCACCCTCCGCCGCGTATTTGCTCCCTGCGAGCGTCCAAAGCATGCAGCTTTGGAGCTCGCCTGGAGGAAACACGTCACCAGCCAATCGCGGCTGGTCACGTGGCTCCCTCAGGCGAGCGCCCAAGCTACGGGCCGCCGGACGCTCAGAGGGAGCGAACATGCGGCAGAGGTGAGCTGGGGCCATTATCCATGAGGTGGGGCAAATCCATGAGCTGGGGCAAATCCATGTGCTGGGGCAAATCCATGAGCTGGGGCAGTATATCCATGAGCTTGGGCAGTATATCCATGAGCTGGGGAAAATCCATGAGCTGGGGCAGTATCCATGTGCTGGGGCAGTATATCCATGTGCTGGGGCAATATCCATGAGCTGGGACATATCCCATGAGCTGGGGCAGTATCCATGAGCTTGGGCAAATCCATGAGCTGGGGCAATATCCATGAGCTGGGGGCAATATCCATGAGCTGGGGCAGTATCCATGAGCTTGGGCAAATCCATGAGCTGAGGCATTATCCATGAGCTGGGGCAAATCCATGTGCTGGGGCATATCCATGAGCTGGGGCAAATCCATGAGCTGGGGCATATCCATGAGCTGCTGGGTCATATCCATGAGCTGCTGGGGCAGTATCCATGAGCTGGGGCAGTATCCATGAGCTGGGGCAGTATATCCATGAGCTGGGGCAGTATCCATGAGCTGGGGCATTATCCATGTGCTGGGGCATTATCCATGAGCTGGGGCAATATCAATGAGAGGAGCTGGGGGCATAGCCATGAGAGGAGCTGGGGCAAAATCCATGAGAGGAGCTGGGGCAATATCCATGAGAGCTGCTGGGGCATATCCATGTGAGCTGGGGCATTATCCATGTGTGCTGGGGGCAGTATCCATGTGTGTTGGGGCATATCCATGAGAGCTGGGGCAATATCCATGTGTGAGCTGGTCTGGGGCAATATATACATGTGTGAGCTGAGGCGCAATATATATCCATATGTGAGCTGAGGCGCAATATATCCATGGGTGAGCTGGGGCAATATATATCCATGGGTGAGCTGCTGGGGGCAATATATAATTGTGAACTGGGGCAATATATCCATATGTGAGCTGGGGGCAATATATATCCATGGATGAGCTGCTGGGGGCAATATATATCCATGTGTGCTTTCACTGCCTTCGAACAGGCATCGTACTTGCTGGCAGTTGGCAAAAAGTTGTGTGAGTATATGAGAGAGCTCCACAGCAATAAACCTCACAGTAATGTGCGCTGTGTGTATGAGCATTCAGTGTTATTTGGGAGTACTGATTTAGGAGTAAGAGTAGTTAAAAAAAAATCCGTAAAACTCGGGGGGGGGGGGGGGTGACACCATAAGTTACCGCACCGGGTGACACCAACCCTAGTGACGCCACTGAACGTTAACGCTCACTTGCGTGAGCATTAACGTTTGCTGCGGTATTTACCGCATATTGCAATCCAAACGCAAACGGGTTAAAAAAACTTTTGCGTTTGGTACCCTGCGCTGCGCGAGGTTACTGTACTTTGTGCTCCCTATGTTTACCATGGGGAGCGCAAAGTGTTAATCAGGGCTGGTATTACAATGTCCCAGCGCTGATTAACGCCTGGCTCTGGTCAGCACAAAGTTAACCAGAGTCAGGACTTGGTGTTAACGGATTCCGCTTCTGCAGAATCCATTAACACCAGCTTTAAAAAAGCAGATCCTATACTCACTCTCTGTCCCGTGGCGAGGACAGCGGCTCTGATCGCCTCCTCCGGCCGGCGGGAGCAGGGAAAGACTGGGGGAAAAAGTCCCCCCAGTCTTTCCCTGTGTATCCCTACGCCGACCGGCTGGATCTCGCGAGTCAAGATCCGTCTGATCGCGTGACCGGCAGGGAGGAACTCAATGGAGTCCTATGAATGAAGGACTCCAGCGAGTGGATGCTCGCGGCTGCGCTCAGCGCTGCCGCGAGCATCCAAAATTTAACGCTCGGTAACAATGCAGACAACATTTTTTGCGCCTGCATTGTAATCCAGCGTTAAAACGCAGGCGCAATTGGGAAAACTGCGGGCGCAGTTTTTCCTCCCTTGCGCCCGCGTTTTAACGCTAAGAGCGTAATAGGGCCCTATGATTGGTCATGTTAGGTGTGAACTTTAAAGATTTTTAAATCTTTCTTCATTTTTGTTTACAGGTAATAGGGGCTTCCCATTTTGAGCATTGCCAGAGACCTCACTTATTCTTCATCTGTATCTTCTGTAGGAATGTGTGATCAATATTCTTAATTAAATTTTTATTTGTGGCACAGAGATTTGGTGTGTTTTAGTACAGGTGAATTTTAACCCCTTCACCACCAATTGATTTTCCAAAAGACACTGTCAGGAACCATTGTTTTTTTAAAAAAAAAAATTATATATATTTTAAATTAATTATACTGTAGGAAATATTTGTGAATATGCCTAATGTATTCCTTACTGCAATAGCCTGTTGGATAGGCAGATGTCACCATCTGCTGGACAAAATGAGTTACTGCAGTTGAGAGTTCTGAGTAGGAGCAGCTGTGGAGCTGTCATTCAGACACATTCCCAGCTGCTTTTAATAAGTGTTGGCACTTCTGGCATCATGTCCAAGGTGTTAAAACTTTAGGTGCATGTTCTGAAGTCCCAATGCAAACAAAATCTGTTGCAACAAATTACTTTTGTTTCAATTGATGCAGCACAGCCCCAGATTGTGTTAACATGATCTCGGGCTGCTGTTTCTGCTGACGATGATCGTGCAAATGAGATCATGGTAGTGAAGGGGTTAATAGTGTTGTGTATTAAGTCTTAGCCTATAAATAAGTCATTTGATATTATTTAAAAAGGAAATAAGAGATACTGGAATGTATAGCTGGAAACATAACCTGACAGCAGTAATGGCAAAAGAAGAAATATGATATTCAAAACGGTTCAGAGTAATAAATCTGCATTCTCTAGCAGCAGGATATTCTGTTCTGAAGGATAGCCACATAACACACTGTGGACTTCTTTGTGCTAAGTCTAACCTATGTAAAAATTAGACCATGTTAGAAGCGCCTAGTGATCCGAAATAAGATACGCATTATCGTTAGCTGTGGTTGTCCTAGCGCGGATGCACCATATTACTATCCGAACGCTAACGGGTTAAAAAACCCGTTAGTGATTCGGATCTTGCCTCTTTTCAGCATGAGTTTACTGTACTTTGCGTTACCTATACTTAACATGGGGAGCGCAAAGTGTTAATTAGCGTTAGGATTTCAAAGTCCCAACGCTAATTACATCTCTCTGCGGTTAACTGAAAAGTTAACAACAGCTAGAAGCTGGTGTTAACGAATTTCGCTTCTGCAGAATCAATCCGCACCAGCTGAACCCCCCCACCCAAAAAAAATACATACTCACCCCTCATCCGTCGGCGACAAAAGGCGGCTCCATCCGCCTCTTCTGGCTGCCGGGAGCAGAGGGAGACTGGGGGGAAAAGTCCCTCAGTCTCCCTCTGTGAATCATTAAGCTGACCTGCCAGATCTCGCGAGGACCAGCAGTGGAAGCCTCAAAGGAGTCCTATGGACTCCATGGAGAGGATGTTTGTGGTGGCGCTTAGCTCATGGCGGCACTTACTGCTGGCGGTCAGTTGACACTTCATCAGTGATCGTCGGCGCTTGTGTCAGTTAGTGGGGGATGCACTAAGCACAGATCGCAGTGCAGCACCCCACATCCACCCTGACCACCAGGGAAGCAGAGGCTGCCACCAGGCCTGCGGAGGTAAAGGGTCCCGACTGCTATCCATGGGATGCGGCCAGCCGGGACCCAGAGTGTGCCATGTGCCAGCATTAGACAGCCCGTGCGCACACCTATCATCATGAACATGACCTATCACTGGTTTGCCCAAGAAAAGTACACGCAGTATCCTTTTTCTTTTCTTTTTTTTTTTAGAAAGTATTTTACCAGGAAGGATACATTGAGATTTCTCTTGTTTTCAAGTATGTCCTGGGTGGCGAGTATGTACCGTTAGGTGTCTTGCTCAAGGACACTTACTGGAGAGGTGCTCTTGCTGGGATCGAACCTTTGTCTCCACAGGCTCTCTCCACGGTTATAGAGCAGTGAGGTTACTTCTACTCCACCCAGCCAGCACAATCCTATTTAGATCAGATCATCTGTGTTGTGCAGCTACAGAAAAAGGTTACCAGCTATATACAGTCTGGTTTTGACTCGCAATAAACTATTAAATCAATGATTTTTCATATCATGAACCTGCCACAGCCTCACAAAATAATAGTAGATGAAATCGGGTTTCTATATCCATTACAAACACCATGTAACAGTGGTTGACGTTGTATTCTTTGTAGATTTATCAGTGACATACATATCAGCACATTTATTGATCGCAATAGGATCTTTGCCTTAAGAAACTCACGCATGGTTGTTTACAGCTACTAGATAACATTCTTTAAGGTTTTAAAACTGTCATCTGGATTAACTCTCTGACATGTCCATCTTTACTACATTTCTATTCTTTTTTTAACCCTTTCACCGCCAAAGTAGAGTTAACTCGATCTTGCATTATAATACATCGAAAAGCAATCATCAGCATATAAAATCCTATTTGCATATCTTTTTTTATGGCAGTATTAGTGTGCCCTACGTGAAGAAATTAAATGCATGGTGAGAATTCACTCCTGTTCCTCTGTAATCCTGTAAAACAACACCTCTCCAAACCGCACTGTAACAAAATGTTCATAAACTTTGCTGCTGTGTTACAGTAGCAGGGAGAGGGCAGAATACAGGGAGAGCTCTGGGGACACTTACTACTATAGGTAGTGACTAGTGAGGTGCATTTTATCTACCCAATCTTGCTTGTAGTCACAGCTTACCCTCTTATGTTATGTTTATTCTATTTTCTGAGATTGGGGTCACAGCTTGTTTTCTTTAGTGTGGTATACTCCACCTTTCAGACGAGACTCTCTGCAGTAATTACCAACAGAAATTATAGGGAATCCAGAAAAGAATACAAACGCAAATGCTATACTGTGCTATGTTTACGGTTATTCACCCCGTTTTAACCCGAAAACTATAAATACAATCAATAAATAAAACATAGCACACCAGTATGAATAAATACAAAATAGCAGAGTTTATTGATACACAATTAAAACATTTCAAAAGAAAGAGCATCTTTGCGTCAACAAATAATTGAAAGCTCGTGACAATAATAAGATATCCTCAAAAGTGTTCCTAATACTTATCCACGGCACATTTTTAAAGTATACTTATAAACTGTGCAATCAAAGCATACAAAGCATAACCAAAACAAAACAGCAAATAAATCTCATAATGCATCAGACTCAGTAGGAAATCCTATATAGAGAGCACCTCAACTAAACGCCTACACAATGTAATATCTACAGGTATATACATGCTACAAAGGTTTATAATGAAATTACCTGTGAAAAGCACAGATAGGGTTTCAGGAAGCCACCTGGGGAAAAGAAACCCCGACATATCGGCTATCCAGCCTTTTTCTTAGGGGAGACCCTCTGCAGTAGCATTACAGACAACACTAAGGCTGGGGTCAGACCAGCGCACTTTTAACGTGCGTTCTGGCGCACATAATTACGGCCGCACTAGCAGCAGATGACGGGTAATGACGGCCAATATACGATGTACGGCCGCACAAAAGTCCGGCCGTGCAACGCAAGTGGAATTTGAACACATTTTTCTGAGAACGCTGAACCGCTAGTACTGACGTACTGAGTGTGCAGCTGCGGCATAGCGGCGTGTTTGCGTGATTAGGAGATGTCAGACGCTGCTAATGTCCGGCCAACATAACGTCCAGACGCAAAAAGAGTTTTATTGACGATCCGTACAAAATCATGCCCGAAAATGCGCGTCGTCTGACCGTTTTTGCGCATTCCGTGAAAAAATACGTCAATGCGTTCGGACGCACTTTTTCACGTTCGCGGGGAAAAATGCTTTCGTCTGACCCTAGCCTAAAATGTGGACGTGTCATTCATTTCAAAAGAGGCAAAAACATTAGTAGATTGATTCAATGTCTTCCCACAGTTTACTAAATGTAAATTAACTGGTGACATCTCAAAAGATTACTCTCAGACTGCTGAAAACACCAGTTACAACCATGGGGAAAATTAGGTTTTGTTATCCGTTTATACAGTATCTCACAGAAGTGAGCACGCCCCTCACTTTTTTGTAAATATTTTATACTCTAGGGCTATTCAGAGAGTGGTGAAAACCTGGAGAACTGCCAGGAGAATGAACAATCTAGACCAAATAGCCGATTTGGAAAGTGAGATAAAGGGAGAATTTTTCTGGTTTGACTATTTTGACCTAGAATTTTCAATTCTCCAGTCATTCTCAAGGTTTTCACCTCTTTCTGAATAGCCCTGTATATCTTTTCATGTGACAACACTGAAGAAATGACACTTTGCTACAATGTGAAGTAGTGAGTGTACAGTATTCCAGTGTAAAATTGCTGTCCTTCAATATAACTCAACACACCGCCATTAATATCTAAACCGCTGGCAACAAAAGTGAGTACACCCCTAAGTGAAAATGTCCACATTGGGCCCAAAGTTTCAATATTTTGTGTGGCCTCCATTATTTTCCAGCACTGCCTTAACCCTCTTGGGCATGGAGTTCACCAGAGCTTCACAAGTTGCCACCCGGAGTCCTCTTCCACTCCTCCATGTTGACATCACGAAGCTGGTGGATGATACAGACCTCCATCTAGGCACAAATTAACAGCTCCTATACAAAGTATAGGCTCTGTTATTTTCCATTATGGAGCTGCAACAACTGAGCCTCAGGCTCTGTAATAGTGGCAGGAACCATTAAACTAAGACTATCAGGGTTATCCGGACAGATCCGAAAAGTCACCGCACGTACGGTGACTTTTCGTTCCCTGCATTTCGGGTCGAGTTGGCGATTCCTAGTTCGTCGACCCTGTGGTGTTTTCAGCAAGCCCTGCAGGGCCCCCGTAGTGCAGGGAATAATCTCCGCAAACCCACAGAACACTCACCGAAAACCTGCAGAAACTGCCGCAAAAACCAAGCCGAATGCGCCAGAAAAATCCGAGCAGCTGCCAATCACAGCGCAGAGCAGCCGCCGGAAAAAGCCGACATGCAGACGAACGGGGTGAAAAAAAAACAGTTTGCATGAAGGTTTGAAATATGAAATGCTGTTTTCAAAAAACCTACTGAACGAAAATGTCTGTAATTTACTTATAAGATCCAATGAATGATAATAAAAAGGGCTGTTACAGAAAAATGAAAAGATTTTTTTAAAAAACAAGGAATTTTTTTTACCAAAAAATGCCTAAAAGATCCTAAAAAAAAAAATAAAGAGACTTTTTATTGCAGAATAAAATGATAAGCAGTTTATTAGATATTGAATTAAAACTGGAATATTTTCAACATTGAAGTCTATGGGAGTCACCTGAATAAACCTGACGAATGAAACCACTGAACGGCAGGGCACTTCACTGACATTCCTCAGCTGTTCGGTGTTCTCTGAATAGAGGAACCATTGCTTCTCTATGGGAGATTTCACTGCTCTCGAACATGCACTGTACGTGCAGGCGATTTGCCAGAATTTGGCGAATTGCCTGCTCTCTGAATAGCCGAATGGTCCCGAAATGGCCCCGTTCGCTGAAATTCAGTGTCTGGTTATATTTCAGCCACATTTCGGTGCTCTCTGAATAACCCCGATAATGTTAGTCACCTTAACAGCTCAGTGGTGATCTAGCCATAGGTTTTTAGCCATATTTTGAATTGGCAGTGCTGGCTAAATGTACTGTTAAAGTTGTTAGGAAAATATTGATCTTTGGCAAGGTTTGTTTGCTGTGTTGAAGTAGCGTGTAATTGCTCAGAAGCAGTGTGCAGAGATCCAGTTTGTTTAAATTCTGACAATAAGGTATTATAACCATAATTACAGAACAAAGTCCGCACTTTAAATGCATGTCTGCTGGACTTGCTGCTTAACCCCTCACATCCATGATCGCATTATCGCAGTTTCGCAGCATTGTAATCGATTGAAAAGCACTCATTAGTAAAGAAGAAGACAATTTTCACACCTGTTTAAAGCAGGATTAGTGTATCCCCTGTGGAGAAACTGAATCCTTTATTTTATGGCTCTCCAAGCACCCTGGAGACACATAAAACCATCTGCAAATAGCAACCCCAGTCTTCACTGTAACAAAAAGTTCAAATAGATTACTGCTTCATTACAACAGCCAGGGAGAGGGCATAATACAGGGAGAGCTCTGGGATCACTCACTGCTGTACCAGGATAAGATTTAGGGGTTATAATGACTGCAAATCTCTCTATAGTACAGATACAAGATGTTACTGTAATCGCCATATACAGGCATTATTGTCACAAACAGATATTATTTTTAAATTCTATTTGGTATTTTTTGCGGAAGCTGCATTGCTAATAACCTCATTATGATCACTACAAATCCCCATAAGCAGGAGGTTTGTCTGAACATTTTTATTAGTTTTATTTCTCACAGTTACTGTATCTAACACAAAGGTCTTTTCTGCTTGTATGATAATAATGCAGACCCCAGATCGGATCGCTTCCAGCAGCTCAAACGCCATTGCAGGCTGCCTGGAAGTCCAGGCATCCATGCAATGGCGGTTAGAAGTGCCGGGGCACCTTGTGATCGCTCCCCGGGAGCGATCAACATCCGGTTTGACCGGAAAGGTGCCCCGCACTTCTAGAGAGCGCTGGAAGCGATTGGATCGCTTCCAGCAGCTCCAGGGCCATTGCACGCTGCCTGGGAGTCCAGACATCCGTGCAATGGCGGACAGAAGTGCCGGGGCCCCTTGTGATCGCTCCCCGGGAGCGATCAACATCCGGTTTGACCGGAAAGGTGCCCCGCACTTCTACAGAGCGCTGGAAGCGATCGGTATCGCTTCCAGCTGCTCTGAGTATATTGCAGGGATGCCTCGACATCGAGGCATCCTTGCAATATGTTTACCTGCCGCCGGTCTGCTCAGTGATCGCTCCCCCCAAGCGATCACTTCCGGTAGCGGCAGGAAGTACTGAGTGCCACGAGGTATCGTGGCACTCAGTACAAAAAAGATCACATGAGTGATCAGGTGCTCTGCTGGGTGCCTCGAGGGATCAAGGCACCCAGCAGACTAAAAAAAAGTGTAAAAAAGTGTAAAAAAAGAAAAATAAATGAATAATAATGAACAAAATAAAATAAATGTGACAGCCAAGATGGCGCTGCCCTTCTAAGGGCAGGGTCATCTTGGGGCTGTGTGGGATGTTCCTAGCCTGCCTCATCAGAGAGGCAGGCTAGCAACATCCAATCAGAAGTTATAAAAAATCTAAATAAAATTTCTAATTTGTCAGGTCAGGTCAATATTTTGTAAATATTGGCCGTGACCTCTGTGATTCTCCCTCCCTCTCCTCACTTGTGTTTTGGTGAGCGAGAGAGAGAGATCAGATTTGACAGGTTAGAGATTTTAGGTAGATTTAGTGATTAGAAAAATTGAGGCAGATTTAGAGAGAATTTAGGGAGATTTAGAAGAATTGAGGCAGGTTTAGAGGGATTTAGAGAGATTTAGGTGTTTATTTGTATTTTCTTGTGAAACCCAACGGTTCTTCTAAGAACCAATAATCCACTTATATATATAATAATTACAAAATTTTATAATCTATTATATATAATGTCTGAGAGGGTGTACAGCGCCGAGGAGGCATATGCCATCCTGGCGTCAGAATCTGTACCAGAGTTTTCATGCAGTAACCAACAACAGTGTCTCCTAAATCACAGTCCAAATCTAATGTGGGCGTAAAAATCTGAAAATTGAAAAATTACCGCCACACACCTTCTCAAATGTTTTGGGCTAAAACCGTTGCATCCATGGCATCAAAGCACTCCATATGCAATACCTTGGGGTGTCAACATAACAAATATAAACAATTTTCTGGCAATAATTCAAACTGGGGTATGCGGTAGACCCAAAACCAAAGCTAGGCATAGCTGAAGAAATGATCTCAATTTCAACTCCAATGACAAAGTCATAAAAATTGTATTTGAACCTTCCCAAAATCCTGGCAAACCTATGCATGGGGGGCATGGGTGTACTCAGGAGACCTTGCAGAAAACAACCTGGAGAGTTTTCATGCAGTAACCAACAACAGTGTCTCCTAAATCACAGTCCAAATCTAATGTGGGCGTAAAAATCTGAAAATTGAAAAATTACCGCCACACACCTTCTCAAATGTTTTGGGCTAAAACCGTTGCATCCATGGCATCAAAGCACTCCATATGCAATACTTTGGGGTGTCAACATAACAAATATAAACAATTTTCTGGCAATAATTCAAACTGGGGTATGCGGTAGACCCAAAACCAAAGATAGGCCTAGCTGAAGAAATAATCTCAGGGGGGCGTGGCCGGCTGCGAGCAGGAGCGGACGTGTCCTTGTGGAGCTCCTCATGTCTTCCCTGCTTAAGGACCCCTAGCTGAGTTTAACTGCACCGATTTTGTGATTAAGGGTGCCTGTGTAGCTGGCCATCGGTGCTGACCCGTCCGGAGCCCGTTTGGCCTCCCCTCCGGACCAGAGACTCCATTGCTAGCCTTTGGAATCTGGCTGTTACCAAACGCTGGCGGCCATCTTGAGGCCTGCTTCCCAGCGTCGGATGCTTAATGACCCTGTGGATCTGGCTGCCCCGACCCAGGCTGTGTTGCTGAGGGGGAGATGGTGGGCCCACGTCTCCCGGCCAATGCTGCTGAGTGTCTCCTGGGGGCGGTGGATGGATCTGCGGGGAGATGGGTCGGCGACTTCCCCCCCTTTCCAGAGGTGGTGGAGCTGTGGATTCAGGCCTTGAGGCCTGCTTGATGATTTTATCGGGGGAGGACGAAGATGGTCCGCTGACCAGGGGTGTCATGCGCCGGATGCTCGCCGCACTGAGGGATTGCCAGGGAGAGATGGCCCCGAAGATGAGGACGGGATCGGATGTTGCACCACTGGATACGGCGCCGCCACAATCGGACCCTGCGGAGCTAAGCCTGTCGACTACTTACAGCCTCCATGTCAAGAAGGTTCCTGATGGAGATGAAGCAACCCCTGATGCGGCGGGCCGTTCTGCCAAGGGGATGGGGCACGCACCTCGTTACCACCACGTGGCTCTGATCGCCGCCGGTTTGTCCCGACACCCGCTGAGTAGCTGTACCCTTTATAGAGGACTGCTGTCCAGAAAGTCGGGAGGTGCTCTTCGCGGAGCGGGTCTGGTATTAGGGGTGCATGTGAGCTCCCTAGACGGGCCTGCAGAGGGCTTCCTCCCCGCATTCCCATGGGACACAGGCTGAAAAGGTGTGTCGTGTCTACCTGATGCCTTATGCCCAACAGTATAACGAACCGCTAAGTTTATTCACTGTCCGTCCTCTGAAATTCTCCCTCACCTGCAAGTTAGACGCTGTGGACAATTTTTGTTTTTTCAGCAATGTTTATGGCTTTTTCTGTGGACTCCCCCCCGATTGATATGTTCCGCTGAGACCCCCCTATCTGGGGATGTTTATTATTTTCCTTATGCTGTACCTATGATGACAGTTTTGAAGGGCCCTCACTTTGCTATATATTTGTCGACTTTTCTAAGGACTTTTTGAATTTTACTGCCGAGTTTTTCTCCCCAGCTGACTTTTTTTATTTATTTTTTTTCTCATCCTTAACCGTTTTACTTTGAGGACTCTGATTTCTGTTGTTACACCCCCCCCTTTTTTTTTTTTTTTTGCGATATTTGGCAGTTGCCTTATGATACTCACCCATGTTTTACCCCACCCCCATATCCCCTTTACGCATTATTGGTACCGATGTAACTTTGCTGTTTCCATCTATCTTGCTGTTTGATGTATTGATGGTATATTTTCAAAATGTTTTCGCACACCACCTCGTGCTGCAGATTCCCTTTCCCCCCCCTCTTCCCTTTTTTTTTTTTTTATTTAATTTTATTTTTATTACTTTTTCTTTTGGCGTTTGGGGCCAACTCGGGGTGTGCCATTATGGTGGCCACCATGGCTCTACCCACCATACCTGGCCCCCGAGTACCCCGGCCTTGTGACCTGCATGTCTCCATGGCCTCCTACTTTAGGAGTGAGCCAGGACAGTCACATTTGGCCTTGCCACCCTTTTTTTTATTTTTTTTTTTTTTATTTTATTTTATTTTTTTTCTTCCTCCCCCCTCTCTGGAGCACTTTTTGGTATGTCCCCACTTCTTTGTTATTTGATTTTTGTTTTATTACTTGCTGACTAATTGTATACTTATCCTGCGTTATCGCTCTCATTTATTTTAACTGTCTGATTGTACCGCTGACTTTCTTTCAAAATAAAAAATTTTGAATACAAAAAAAAAAAAAAAAAAAAAAAGAAATAATCTCAATTTCAACTCCAATGACAAAGTCATAAAAATTGTATTTGAACCTTCCCAAAATCCTGGCAAACCTATGCATGGGGGGCATGGGTGTACTCAGGAGACCTTGCAGAAAACAACCTGGAGAGTTTTCATGCAGTAACCAACAACAGTGTCTCCTAAATCACAGTCCAAAACTGATGTGGTGTGAAAATGAAAAATGACCACCAAACAGTATCCAATTTGTTTGGAGCAAACGGTTGCATCCATGGCATAAAAACACTCCATTTACAATACTTTGGGGTGTTAGCTTACCAAATATATGCACGTTCATAAAATTGGGGTATGTAAAAAGGCCCCTAAAAAGAAGATAAGCAAAGAAGATACTGTATGTCAAGTTAGAAAATTGACAAGCACATGTCAAAAGATTGGCGTAGCACCCCAAAAACAACAGAAGAAATCTATATATGGGTGGTATCACTTCACTCAGAAGATGTTGCTGAACATATTTTGGGGTGTTTTTTGGCAGTAACCCATAACTGAATTTGACAATTCATGCCTAAAGTACAATGTGTGTGAAAAAATAACACAAAAAGTGACTACCTGAAAGTTTGACATAGAGCTAGTGCATGGAAAGTGTTAAAATACAACTCTTTGAAGTACCCTAGGGTGTGCCCTTTCTAAAAATATATGGTTTGATGGGGGTAAATTACTTTGACCGGCTTCAAAAATGTCCCAAATAGGACATGGGTGCATGATGCCGAAATGTGAAAATTCCAAGTTGGAAAACTGAAATGCGCACCCCCCAAATAAGGCCTATTAGCCCCCAAATGACCCGACATACCTATACATGGGTGGTATCAATTTACTCAGAAGATGTTGCTGAACATATTTTGGGGTGTTTTTTGGCAGTAACCCATAACTGGATTTGACAATTCATGCCTAAAGTACAATGTGTGTGAAAACAAAAAAGTGACTACCTGAAAGCTTGACATAGAGTAAGTGCATGGAAAGTGTTGAAATACAACTCTTTGAAGTACCCTAGGGTGTGCCCTTTCTAAAAATATATGGTTTGATGGGGGTAAATTACTTTGGCCGGCTTTAAAAATGTCCCAAATAGGACATGGGTGCATGATGACGAAATGTGAAAATTCCAAGTTGGAAAACTGAAATGCGCACCCCCCAAATAAGGCCTATTAGCCCCCAAATGACCCGACATACCTATACATGGGTGGTATCAATTTACTCAGAAGATGTTGCTTATTTTGGGGTGTTTTTTGGCAGTAAACCTTAAAGTTCACAGTACATGTATTCTTAAATTGCGTTAAAAAAAAAATCACCAATACTTTTTTTTTTCTCAAACTTTGGCATAGATTTGTGGTAAAATGGTTTGCATGGAAAGAGTCAAAATACCCCAAGTTTAATACCTTGATTTGTGTACTTTAAAAAAATATGTATATGTGGAGGGTTATTCAGGAATTAGTGACAGATATCAGTGTTACAATGTCACTATCACTAGTTTTGAAAATAAACTCTTTGGAAATGGCAAAGTGCTACTTGCACTTATTGTTGCATAAAATAAGGAAAAAAGCGAGGAATATGTAAACATTGGGTATTGCTAAACTCAGAACTAAATTTAGAAACTACTAAGGAATTAAATTTTCTTGACGGTTGTTGATACATAAGAAATTTTGGGGGTCAAAGTTCGAAAAAGTGGTGTTTTTTCAATTGTTTTGTCATATTTCACAATGTTTTTTATAGTAAATTATATGAAATGATGAAAAAATGGTATCTTTATAAAGTCCATTTAATGACGAGAAAAACAGTGTAAAATATGTGTGGGTTGCATAAACGAGTAAGAGGAAAATTTGTCCTAAACACTAACAGCGCAGAAACGTAGAAACAGCAGCGGTCACTAAAGGACGGATTTGTGTAAAACCGCCCGGTCACTAAGGGGTTAAAATAAAATTTTCTGTGTGAAGCTTCTATTTCACCCCATATTTCATTGTTAACTTCACATCCCATGTTTCAAATGTTATGATAACATTTTTTCCAACAAAAATCGCTCGGTAGTGAAGGGTTTAAAAAGTTACTTTCAAGGTCTAGATCGTATGGTATGTCTAATCTGTTTGTGAGAGTAAATGGTTTTAGTAACTTCTGTGTATTCTTGATGGAAATAGAATTGATTAGATTCTCAGACATTACACAATTACTTTGTCATTGTCTCTGAAACACGACATCTGACTATGTTGACTTATTCCCATTAGTTTGGAAGGTGCTTCAACCTGTTGTTGAGAGTTTTGGAAAAGGCAACTCTTACAGGGTTATTCAAAGAGATCCGAATTGTGTCCGAAAGGTAACCGAACAGTGAAATTCAGGGTATGGTTACCTTTCCTGGCCATTCGACTATTCTGAGAGCAGGCAGTTCGCCAAATGTTGGCGAATTGCCTGCACATACGGTGCCTGTTCTTTGCCTGTTCGAGGGCAGGGAATTCCCCATAGAGAAGCAATGCTTCATCTATTCAGAGAACACAAACCAGCAGTGAAAAGTTGCCGAATTTCCCTGCTCTTCGGTGGTTTCATGCGGCAGATTTATTCAGGCAAATCCCTTGGGCTTCAATGTTAAAAATATTCCTGTTTTAATTCAATATGTTTTGTTTCTTTTTTTGTAACAGCCCTTTTTATTATAATTCATTGGATCTTATATGTAAATTTCAGACATTTTTGTTCTGTAGGTTTTCACTTTTCAAACACTCAAGCGAATTGGGTTTTTTGTCACTCCATTCGTCTGCGGTGTCGGGTTTTTCCGGCGGCTGCTCTGTGCTGTGATCGGCGGCTGCTCGGGTTTCTCCGGCGTGTTTGGCGGAGTTAATCCAGCTGTTTTGCGGGTTTTAGAGAGTGTTCGGCGGGTTTGGCGGTGAGTGTTCGGTGGGTTGGCGGTGAGTGTTTGTCGGGTTTGCGGCGGGTTTTCCTTCCACTTCAGGGACCCTGTGGTGCTTGCTGAATACACCACAGGGTCGCCAAAATGGGACGCTAAATCGCACCGAATTGAAGAGAACAAAAAGTCACCGAACGTGCAGTTGTAACGTTGGGGGCTTCCAGCCTTTCCGGTGTGCTTGACGGCAGCATGTCTGATGCTGCACGCTCACCAACACCCGGTTTAAATTGAAACAGGCAGGGAGGTGGCTGCATGAGGTGCGGCTTGAGAGGGGGACGCGGTCTGGTGAAGGTCTTTTAAAAACCAACAGTTCCTTCTAAGCAGTGCCAGATCGTGGTTATCCATACCTGAGCTCCTTGTACCTGAATTCTCTCGTGATTTAACCTGTTATTGACCTCTGCTTGTTTTCTGACTATTCTGCCTTCCGTTGCCCTAGACTATTTTCTTGTACTACGCTTCTGCACTGATATCGACCCGGCTATTCCATTTGACTATTCTATACTCTGTATTCCTGATTCTGGCTCATCTGACTACCCCCGTGTTGCTGACCTGGTTTTGTATTACAACATTGTCTTTGATTAACCCTTTCTGTCTAGCTAGTATACCTGGCCAATTCTAAGGACCAGACAGTTAGGGATTCTTCTACGGCTACCCTGTTGGTAGCTTTTGGGCTCTGTGGAGTGTTGGGCTTTAAGGACTGCGTGGTGGGATCCGGGAACCGTGACAGCAGTGACTTTTCGATTCTCTTTGAATAACCCTGTTAAAGATCAAATGAGCTCACACTGGCCTTCAAGCCACTGTTTTATGACCTAAAAAATTTAATAAGTCAAAGGTTTTTATTTTTTAAAGGAACATCTACATTACATTAAGCAGACTCCAGTCTCGTTGTAGATGGTTTCAGTTTGAGCAGCAAATTCTTTCAGAATAGTTTGGGTTTTCATGATTCCGTAGACTTCCATTGTAAATAATGAGACGGAACTCTTTGACCAGGAGCTTTACAAATACTAGATGCTTGTTGTAGGAAATTATAGACATAAATCAGTGTTTCCCAACCCTGGTCCTCAAATCCCCCCTAACAGGTCAGGTTTTCCAGATATCTGAAACACAGCACAGGTGATATGATTTGCTGCTCAGTGACTGCAGGATTCAGTCTGCATTTTCCCAAGGTAAACCTTAAAACCAAGCCTGTTAGGAGTACTTAAGGAGCAGGGTCTGTAACCACTGACAGAAAGGATCTGGAGAAAATGCCGCAATATCATATTACATTTTTTAAATATTTTTTATTTTACAATTCTGCAAATAAATATGAGCTTGGTCCCCCCGGAAGTGCTTGTTCAAATTATAATATTGATTTATTGGATCATGATTTCAAAATAAATAATAAAGGAGGTGTTGTGTGTAGTAGTGCACACAACATCTGTTTTTCTTAACTAGGAAACGATAAGAAGATCCAGTATTCCTTACTGTAAAGGTGGGTAAGAAGAATGGGAAAGGGACGGAAGGAAACAAGGCGGAGTAATCCACCATAAAACATTTGTGAAAAAATGCAACGAGTGAAAGCTTTGAAATGGTTCTAGACCAGGGTCAGCAACATTGGCCCTCCATATGTTTTAGAACTACCCACAAGGCTCAGCCAACCTGATGAATGGATAAGCATCATGGAAGATGACGTGATTTGGAAAGTGAGATAAATGGGAGAATTTTTCTGGTTTGAATATTTTGACCTAGAATTTTCACTTCTCCTGCCAGATCTCCTGAGTTTCACCTTTAGGGAATAGACTTGATAGACAATATTTGGCATTTCAGCATCTTCAGAGTAAATTTTGAGGTAATAACACAGGAATTTAATTCACAGGAGATAACCTGCTTAATCTGGTAACTGGTAGAAATTAAGCTTTTTAATTTGTTAGCGCTTTTGACTTCAATTTTGCCATTCAGTTATTATCAGTTCAGCTCTCGGTATGTATGTAAGGGTATACAGACAACCAATAAGTACACAGGTGTTCAAAGGTATAAAGGGTAGACTACATACAGGTTAAACTTGAAAAATTTGAATAACGTGCAAAAGTTCATTTATTTCAGTAATGCAACTTAAAAGGTGAAACTAATATATGAGATAGTTCAAGCCGTGATTTGCCATAATTGTGATGATTATGGACCAACACCAGCGGATGACATGGCTCCCCAAATCAACACAGACTGTGGAAACTTCACACTGGACTTCAAGCATCTTGCAGTGTGTGCCTCTCCATTCTTCCTCCATACTCTGGGTCCTTGGTTTCCAAATGAGATGCAATTGTTGCTCTCATCAGAAAAGAGGACTTTGGACCACTGAGCAACAGACCAGGTCTGTTTTTCTTTAGCCCAGGTTAGACGCTTCTGACGTTGTTTGTTGTTCAGGAGCGGCTTGACAAGAGGAATACGATATTTGAAGCCCATGTCCAGGATCTGTCTGTGTGTGGTGGCTCTTGATGCACTGACTCCAACCTCAGTCCACTCCTTGCGAAAGTCCCCAACACTTTTGAATGGCCTTTTCCTGGCAATCTTCTCCAGGCTGTGGTCATCCCTGCTGCTTGGGCACCTTTTTCTTCCACACTTTTCCCTTCCACATAACTTTCTATTAATGTGCTTTGATACAGCACTTTGGGAACATCCAACTTCTTTTGCAATGACCTATTGAGGCTTTCCCTCCTTATGGAGGGTGTCAATGATGGTTTTCTGCACAACTGTCAGGTCAGCAGTCTTTCCCATGATTGTGATTCCTACTGAACCAGACTGAGAGACCATTTAAAGTCTCAGGAACCCTTTGCAGGTGTTATGGCTGAATTAACTGATTATTTGAGCCTAGAATATTGCACCTTTTCACAATATTCAAATTTTCTGAGATTCTGGATTACAAATACTGCAGAATTGACAGCGAAATACGGTGCAGGTTGCCACAGAGCTCCGCAATTCGGGGATTTTCATTAGCAGTGAAATTGCCCCACAGAGAAGCAATGCTTAACCCTTTCGCTGCTGAGGCTTTTCCCGCCTCTGTGCTGAGGTCATTTTTACCGGTTTTGCTCATCATGTTTAAACGTGTTTTTAAGGCTTATTTTAGTATATGACCCAGACATATTATATATCGTTCTTTCCGTCAGACTCAGCAAATTAATAATATGTCATTATTATATGTATACGTCATGACCTGTCTGTATATTATAACAAAAAATGCAATAAAATATGAATTTTCAATAATTTACAGCGTGTAAAGTGGTTTTTTTTTCCACATTTTAACATGCGAGCAATTGCGGTTATATTTTGTATGGGGTGCGCTTGTTAAAAAAATTAGAGATGGGTTCTCGTTACATTTTTTTTTGGGGAAAATTACACGATTTTTAATAAACGCACCGCATACAAAAATCGTTAGTGCAGCATCATTGTTCACATTATAATTGAAATGGGAACAATATTGCTGCATTAACAAACCAAAAAAAAGAAAAAAAAGTGTTTATTTTTTTTTTCATAATTTTTTGTTTTAAAATATTTTTTTATTTTTATTTTATTTATTTATTTATTTTTTACAAACTTTTTTCACTTTCGTGATTGGTATCGTTGGAACAGCCATGCTCTGGCCGATCCAGCAATACCAAACGTTAACCCCTAGCTGCCACGGATCGGGAGATAGGGAGTTCATTGGAACTCCCTATCTCCACCGTTGGTGGCAGTTAGGGGTTGACTCTAGGACTGGCGTCATCGTGCTATGCACGATGACGCCAGTCCTCAGGGGGAGTTCCCGGAGGCTTGGCCGACATCCAAGATGTCGGCCAGCTCCGGGAAAGGATCATGAACCGGCGCTTTTCAGCGCCGATTCGCGATCCAGCTCCCCAGGGGTTAATGCCAGGTACCATTTGGAAGGGCAGGCTGTGCCCTTCCAAATGGTGCCTGGGTTAACCCCCGCAACGCCGCCGATCGGGAGGGAGAGAGGTCCGAAGGACCTCCCCCCTCCCTTTCAGGCGCCTCCTCCGCACATGCGGGGGGGGGCGCCTGAATTAGGTGTCATCGCGCTGTCGCGATGACACCTAATTTCACCGGCGGTGGTTCCGGATGCTGGGCTGACATCGAGGATGTCAGCCCGCACCGGGGGGGCCAGCGATCGGCCGGAACTCGGCCGAACGCTGACCCCAAAGTGAGGACGCGCTGAGCGCGTCCTCAGCACAGCAGCAGCCATGCGGAGGACGCGCTGAGCGCGTCCTCCGCATAGAAGTGGTTAATCTATTCACAGAACGCCGAACTACACTGAAATATCAGTGCAATGCCAGGATTTTCGGTGATTCAGTACGACAGGACCCACTGGATTCAATGTTAAAATATATCGTTTTTAAAAAAAAATGATTCAACTGTTTATTCTTTTCAAATTCAGCAAATCATCTTTTTATTTATTTTTTGGATTTTTTAAAAATTTTCTTGGATTTTTGTATGCGGAATTTTTGCTTCCTGTGTTTTTTTTATATTCTGTAACTGATGTTTTTTTTTTTTTTTTAATGACCTTTTTTTAATTCCACACATTTTCATTCCTTGTTATTGTTTTATACACCTTTTAAAGAATAGCAGAGTTACAGGTTTTTTTTCCGTTCGGTGGTCGGTGGTGGTCTCCGGCGGCTCCACGTTTGGCGCACTTCGGGGACCCTGAGGTGAACAGTGAACTCACCACGAACTGGAATCGCTGAACCGCACCTAAGTGCGCGGAACGAGAAACTACCGAAATTTTGGTGCTTTCTGAATAATCTCTTACAATTAAAACACAATTTAATTGAGGAAGCCAAAAACAAATACTTGACAGGCGTCTTCCTGTTAGTTTAGTAGGGAGGTTTTCTAAAAGAAGAATCCTATTCTGCTTAAGGCGATAATCTTTATTCTGTTTGCGCTGTCCACCCTGCAGGGTTTTCCCATAATGCACCCATTAACCACAGGCAAAAACAGCATAAGCGAATTATCCGTTTGCAGTTTGGACCGTGAAGCATAGATGAGGCAAACAATCTCAAAGTATTTAAAAAAAAATAAAGTAAGAATTCACTCAAGCAAGAGGTTTGATCAGCCCTTTCTTTATTTTATTAGGCAATTCACGGTGCATGAATTTCTACTAAATTATGTTTCAGATAACATACATGCAGGGAAAACATATATAGCATGAATATTCTATAGGGATAACACACCAGTGGGTACAATGGCAGTGTTTAGGCGTTATTCAGAGAGTGCCGATCTGGCACCGAAATGTCACCGAACAGGGAATTTCCCCGTACGGCAGTAACGTGCGGTGAGGTCAGTGGCTGGTGAGGCATTGGCTAGTATCAGAGCCAGATATACACAGGGTTATGCAGTCGCAATTTACGCATTTGACTATCGTTATATTGAAGAATAGAGTTTCACTATTTATAAAGTTCGCATCCTTTTTTTTTTACAGCTAAGAGCATGCACTTACAATACTGACTAATAGAGGGCGCTATTACAACTCTTACTGTAATAAAGTTTGCATACAGGTTTTTTTTTTGTAAATGAAATTTTATTAAATGTTCGTAAAGCATAACATCAACAAAATTATACTGCAAGTATGCTATTCAGTCTATAGAAAAGAAAAGAAAAGAGAGAAGGGGTTGCCCAAACCCGGAGAGGAAAGAGAATAGAGAAAAGAGACAGCAGAAAAGGAGAGAAGGGGGAAAGGGAATGGATGCTAAAGATTGCCCTATGAGGCAGTGTCAACCGATCGGAAAATAGTTAAGAGCAATTGTAGAAATGCCAACAAATCTCAACCGCAGAATAACATGCATCAGAATGTATAATCAATATCTAAGAGCCCATCTTCTGAAGTGGCAATCAAGACGAACACATTTGATCCACTCATGGGGTCCATGTTTTGTAATAAGAGGGCAAAGTGTTGTTGGTGATCGCTGATAGTTCATCCATAATTTGTACGTCCCGAATCTTGGGGTATATTTTTGCGAATGAGGGGATCCTGGTACAGTTCCAATGCTCCGCCAGTACTCTGCGAGCTGCAAGCGTAATTTTTGATATCAATTTGTTTTCAGGGCGGGTTAACTCTGAGAACGGTCTGGAGAGGAGATATGCCCAAGCGTCCATTGGGGTCTCTTGTGAGAATACTGCTTGAATCAAAGTGTGCGTTTGGTTCCAAAACTTCTGAACGTGGGGGCAGAACCACCACATGTGGGCATAAGATCCCCGCAAGCCACAACCCCTCCAGCAAAGATCTGGCGTTCCCGGTGACATGTGAGCGATTTGGACCGGCGTGGTATACCAGCGGAGAATAGTTTTAATTAGCTGTTCTTGATGAGTGGTGCATATTGAAACAGATTTCATAGCTTCCCATATATTGCCCCAATCTTCCGCTTCCAGGGATTCCCCTAGGTCCCTCTCCCAGGCTTGGATGTAAGGGAGCTCCTTCCAATCTAACAAGGCCATAATTGAGCGGTATATGGATGAGATAAGTCCTTTTGGGTAGGAGCCCCGAAGGCATGTTGTTTCGAAATAAGAGGGAGGAGTAAGAGCCGCCGCTTTGATGTGTCGTCTGGAGGCAAATGATCGTAATTGTATCAGTGACAAAGGATGGGAGAGTCGGTCTTGTGAAGTGGCTGGCAGGTCCGCAGCAGTCAACAGGGATCCTTTAGGGTAGAGTTGATATAGTCTAAATAATTGAGAGCCATGCCAGCCTTCCGAAGGTAAAAAGTTCAGGGCCGGCTGGAATTCCCTGTTCCTAAGTATCGGTGTTAAAGGAGAGGGGAGTGAGGTCAGATCGCATTTCGTTGCCAGTTTGTCCCACAGTCTGAGAGAATTGAGTATAGCCGGGCAGGCCGTTTTCAATAGGGGACGGTGGACTCAGGGGGTCCAGATCCGGAATTGAGGTTGATCAGGATACATAAGGTCCCTTTCCAGATCGACCCATCGCCTGGTGGCAGAAGGGGCGTGCCAGGCCACTATCTGGGCCAGTTGAGCTGCATAGTAGTATGAAAACAAACAGGGGAGACCCAGGCCTCCAGCTTCTTTGGGCCTGTATAAGGTGGTCCTAGCCACTCTACGTCTCTTGCCATGCCATATAAAAGAGTCTATAGCCCTCTGGAGGTCAAGCAGGTCTTCAGGGTCCACCACCACTGGGATAGTTTGGAAAAAATACAATATACGTGGGAGGACATTCATTTTAATACAATATATACGGCCCACCCATGAAATCATGTATCTATCCCAACATTCTAGATCCTGCTTAAGCTGATGTCTTAAAATTGTATAATTAGAAGCATAGAGGTTATGGGGGTCGCTCGTCAGAGTGATCCCCAAATATTTAAAAGAGGAAGATATATGGATCGGGAACGTGTTACGTAATATTTCAACCTCCTCCAGTGGAACATGAGTAACCATGGCCTCGGATTTTGCAATATTTATCTTGTATCCTGACAGGCGGGCAAATTCGTTGAGCGAGAGAAGTAATCTGGGCAGGGACGTTAAAGGTTGCGTCAAGGACAGGAGTATGTCGTCTGCGTAGGCCGAGACCTTAAAGGTGTCCAAACGAATAGTGACCCTCTGTATCTCTGAGGTGGCCCTAATATGTTGAAGGAGGGGTTCTAAATAAAGTGCGAACAGTGTCGGGGAGAGGGGGCAACCTTGTCGTGTACCATTACATATTGGGAAGGGGGAGGGGTCGGTACCCGGAAAGAGGATTTGTGCAGAGGGGGAGGAGTATAAGGCCCCTACGGCCAAGATAAAAGCGGGGGGGAACCCCTGTCGCTGTAAAAGGGTAAAAAGGAAAGGCCACTCCACCCTATCGAACGCCTTCTCTGCGTCCAGAGACAGAAACAGAGAAGGCGTCCAAGTCTCCGAGGCCCACCACACCAGGTCCGCCGCCCTCCTTGTATTTTCATAGGCTTGTTGATCGGGCATGAAACCCACCTGGTCCAGATTAATAAGGGTGGCCAGTATGGGGTTAAGGCGTAAGGCAAGGATTTTTGCGAAGAGTTTTAGATCGGCATTTATGAGGGATATAGGGCGGTAATTCTCAACTCGTTGAGGATCTTTACCTGGTTTTGGAAGTAGTACGATTGAGGCCAATAAGGACTCTGGCGGGAGTGGTCCGCCGTCTAATAGATTATTAAAGGATTTTAGGAGGTGAGGGAGAAGGATTTTAGGGAATGTTTTGTAGTAGTGGTATGTCAGACCGTCTGGCCCTGGTGCTTAGTGCGGTTTCATTAGGCTTAAGGCTGAGGATATCTCCTCCGCCGTTATTGGGAGGGCCAGGGCCTTAGCTTGGGTTTCTGTCAGTGAAGGCAAAGTAGCTCGAGTGAGGTAATCGTCTATGTGGTCCATTAGGGAGGGGTCGGCCTGAGCGTGGGAGGGAGTATGATCGTAAAGGGATCTGAAATATGCGGTGAAGGCGTCCCTAATAGCGGTCGGAGTGGTAAGAGGTGGGCCCCCTGGGGACTGAATTACTGGGATCGTCTGAGCTGGAGGTCTAGGTTTTATCAGTCGGGCCAATGGAGTGTCCATTTTATTGGACCTCTCGTAGTATTTGCGTTTAGACCAGAGAAGGGAGCGTCCCACATCGTCCAATAGCAGTCTGTTCAGATCTTGTCGGGCTTGGGCTAAAGCAGCATATCCTTCGGGGGAAGGGAAGGATTTATGTGAGAGTTCGAGGTCACGCAAGGTCTCCTGGAGGGCGAAAATATCAGCTAGTTTAGCGCGTTTATGGTGTGTAGCCAAGCTTAGGAGAGTCCCCCGCACTACCGGTTTGTGCGCAGCCCACAACGTTTGAATGGAGATGTCAGGCGTGTCGTTAAGCAGGAAGTAATCTTCCAGAGTTTTAGATACGGCATCCCGTACCCCCGATTTTTGAAGTAAGAAAGGATCTAGGCGCCATCGGCGGCCGCATTGAGGAGCAAAAGGCCTAAGGAGCACCGTCACGTCAGCATGATCAGACCAGGAGATTGAACCAATGGAGGAGGACAGTACGATAGGGAGGGCAGTAGGGGATATCAAAATGGAGTCTATCCTAGAGTAAGTGCCATGAGGGGGCGACTAATAGGTATAGTCCTTAACTGAGGGGTGGTGAGCCCTCCAGACATCAATATATCCGGAGTCTCGGACGAATTCATAAAATTGTTTATCTTGAGGAGAGGGGGAATGGGATGAGGAGGTGCCATGTTGGGAGGATCTATCGAGCGGAGGGCATAGAGTGGCATTAAAGTCCCCTCCCACCAAGATTTTCCCCCTAGCATGTGTGGTTGCTGCGTGGACGTCCAAAAGTTAGCATCAGGGACATTAGGTCCATATACAGAAACAAAAGTGTAATATTGTTCTGCCACCTCTCCCACCACCACTACGCATCGTCCCAGCTCATCCGCATGGGACGCCGTCACCTGTAATGGGCAAGATGAGTGGAACAGAATCGCCACTCCGTTTTTTTTAGGGGTGGCACAGGATAGGGAGACCCTAGCGTACCTGGGGTCGACAAGGCGGAATGCTGCCTTTTTGGGGATTCTGGTCTCCTGGATCAGAGCGATATCTACTGATTGACGCTTCAGTTCCCTGAAAAGTAACCTGCGTTTGCGCGGTGAGTTAAGCCCCTTTACATTAAGGGAAAGTACTTTTATTGGGGCCATGGGTAGATGGGCATGAGCAGCTAGATCCACCAGGGTCCCCCTCCTCCCCCCCTCCCCAGGAACGCACCACGCAGGAGAGGAAGCCCGGGGGAAACCAGAGCGAGTCAACAGAGGAGGATAGATCAAAGAAGGGACAGAAAGAGAGAGGGAAAGAAAAGAGAACCCCGTGGTGGGCAGTCACGGGGGGGGGGGGAAAGGAAGCCACCTGAACAGGGATACCGAAGGGGAGGCCAGAAGGGGGGGGAGAAAAGAGAATCGGGATTGGTGAGTCCTTCACCATCTCTGGGGGTAAGAAACAGAAAAACCACAGAAATGGGGAGGCCCATTCGCCCGCATTTAAACTTAACAATATCGAGCGTATCATAACATGTCACCTACCTAAAAAACGTGAAATATAGTTAAAGAAATAACCTTACAAGTCTTGAGACCTGTGCAAAAGTTCCTAGTTGCGATCATCAGTCCTATCTACCTGCCCAGTGGTGGGACCTCTGGAGAAAGTCCGATAGGGGGTCTATGAAGCAAAAGCCTCTTCCGAGGCGTGGAGGGGAGCAAGGGCTAGCGCCGCCTGATCAATCTGCCACCGTGGACCAGTCCTGTTCCATACGGGGTATTGGTTGAGGAGGCCCCAGATCTGCCAAAGCAGGAGGGACAGGGAGATCCAGTAGCTTGAGCAGGTCTTTGGCCTGGTAAAGATAGGAAAATGCATGGCTGCGGTTGTGTTTCATTACAATAATCTTGAAGGGGAACCCCCAGGCGTATCGGATTTTATGCTGGCGGAGCGTTTCAGTGATTTCTCTCCATTCTCTACGCTTAGCCAGGGTAGAGGGTGAGAGGTCTTGATAGAAGGCCAGACGGGCATCTTCATACACTACTTCTTGGTCCCTGGCCACGCGGAGGAGGGCCTCTTTAGTGGAATAATAATGGAAGCGTGCCACCACATCCCGAGGCGGCGCGGTCTTGTCACGTCTGGGACCCAAGACACGATGTATGCGGTCAAGGAGGATTTTATAGGCAGACAGTTCTGGCAGCAGGCGCTGTACTATGCCTGTGAAAGTCGTTTGCATTTGCTCCCCTGTTACCGATTCAGGCAGTCCCCAGGAGTCTTATGTTGTTTCTCCTAGATCGATTCGCTTGATCCTCCATGGCCTCCTCTAATGCGTGGACTCGAGTTTGTAGGCCATCAGCGTGGGTGGCTAGTGTATTACATGCTCTTACAAGATTAAAACCTTTATGCAGGGGGCGGAGTCGAGCCGGCTATGAGATCGGACGCTGGTTAGGTGAACTCCCATCCAGACCCGCTAAATAACCTGGTTAAGGTTATTTAGCGGGTCTGGATGGGAGTTCACCTAACCAGTGTCCGATCTCATAGCCGGCTCGACTCCGCCCCCTGCATAAAGGTTTTAATCTTGTAAGAGCATGCACTTACAATACTGACTAATAGAAGGCGCTATTACACACATGCTGATTGCTGAGTTCTGCCTGCCACCCCATGACTGATGAGGACAGTCACATGACTGTCCTGCGTCAATCAATCCATGGGGAGCTCTGCCTCCTATGGGGGGCGTTTTTTTTTAAAAAAAAAGAAGTGCTTGAGACCAATGGAGCTTTCCCATTGGCTCAAGCTTTCAATTGCTCTCATTGCTTCTAGAGGCACTGAAAAGCGTAGAACCAGCTTGAGTTTCACAATTAGTGTAGCATTCAGCTGCACAAATTGCGTAGGCTAGGCTGGCTCAGTGCTGCCCCTGCTGTCTGTGTAGTGAATCACACACACACACACACACACACACACACAGCAACTGAAAGTGCAGGAGAAAAAAAGCGGAGGAGAGAGAAGAAGCAAGCACAGCGAGGGAGCGTGGAGCAGATGAGTATGAGAACTTTTTTCAATAAATAAAATTTAATTTACAGTTTAAATATACACATCACACATATCATTACAGCACAATGACCACATTAATTTACTGGAATGGCAGGAGAGGCTCTGCCTCCCCTGCCACCCCTAACTGCACGTCCCTGCCGTACGGTGACATTTCGGGGCCATTTGTCTATTCAGAGAGCAGGCAGTTTGCCAAATTTTGGAGAATTGCCAGCAAGTACGGTGTCTGTCCGAAGGCAGTGAAATCCCCCATAGAGAAGAAATGCTTAATCTATTCAGACAACTCCGAACAGCAGTGAAAGATTGCTGAAGTGCCCTGCTGTTCGGTGGTTTCATTCGGCATTTTTCAGGATTTTTTCGGCCAAATTTTTTCTGTGACAGACCTTTTTTTAGTCATAGGACCTTATAAATAAATTCCAGACATTTTCATTAAGTAGTTTTTTTGCATACAGTGTTTTTATTTTCACTCTTTCAAGCGTATTGTTTTCTTTGTTTGTATTTTTTACCCATTTCATTAGCTTGTCGACATTTTCTGGCGGTTGGTCTGTGCTGCAATTGGCAGCTCGTTGGCTTTTTCCGACGTGTTCGGCGTATTTTCATCATGGACTTGTCTCAAAATGCTTTAATAATGCAAAACTAAAGAACTGGCTCAAAAAAGTCCTTAGACTGATCTGTAACAGTACGTACATGCCAATTATAGCCTCTTCTTGTAACGTTGGGGGCATCCAGCCTTTCCGGTGTGCTTGAAAGCAGCATGTCTGATGCTGCTCGCTCACCAACACCCATTTTAAATTGAAACAGGCAGGGAGGTGGCTGCATGAGGTGCGGCTTGAGAGGGGGGCGCGTTCTGGTGAAGGTCTTTTAAAAACCAACAGTTCCTTCTAAGCAGTGCCAGATCGTGGTTATCCATACCTGAGCTCCTTGTACCTGAATTCTGTCATGATTTAACCTGTTATTGACCTCTGCTTGTTTTCTGACTATTCTGCCTTCCGTTGCCCTAGACTATTTCCTTGTACTACGCTTCTGCAATGATATCGACACGGCTATTCCATTTGACTATTCTATACTCTGTATTCCTGATTCTGGCTCGTCTGACTACCCCCGTGTTGCTGACCTGGTTTTGTATTACGACATTGTCTTTGAGTAACCCTTTCTGTCTAGCTAGTATACCTGGCCAATTCTAAGGACCAGACAGTTAGGGATTCTTCTACGGCTACCCTGTTGGTAACTTTTGGGCTCTGTGGAGTGTTGGGCTTTAAGGACTGCGTGGTGGGATCTGGGAACCGTGACACTTCTAGGCTCTTTCTCATCATATATTTCTTTTAACAGTTACATGGTCTTGGGAGAAAAGGCATGTTAATATCTTAATAACTTTCAGTAATATAGTGCAAATGAACAATATTATATTTCAAGAGTAAAACAAAGAGCTATGTAGTCTATTATTAACACAAAAATAAGAATTATATGTACCCAGTGCAGACCCCCCCAGACATATATAGTTACATATATGTACCCAGCAGGCACCCAGAATTATATGTACCCATCACAGACCCCCCTGAATTATATGTATCCAGCATAGGCCCCCAGAATTAAATGTACACAGCGCAAGCCCCCAGAAATATATGTATCCAGCACAGGCCCCCCAGAAATACAGTCATGGCCGAAATTGTTGGCACCCCAGACATTTTTCCAGAAAATCAAGTATTTCTCACAGAAAAGTAATACAGTAACACATGTTTTGCTATACACATGTTTATTCCCTTTGTGTGTATTGGAACAAAACAAAAAAGGGAGGAAAAAAAGCAAATTGGACATAATGTCACACAAAACTCAAAAAATGGTCTGGACAAAATTATTGGCACCCTTTCAAAATTGTGGATAAATAAGATTGTTTCAAGCATGTGATGCTCCTGTAAACTCACCTGGGGCAAGTAACAGGTGTGGGCAATATAAAAATCACACCTGAAAGCAGATAAAAAGGAGGGAAGTTCACTTAGTCTTTGCATTGTGTGTCTGTGTGTGCCACACTAAGCATGGACAACAGAAAGAGGTGAAGAGAACTGTCTGAGGACTTGAGAACCAAAATTGTGGAAAAATATCAACAATCTCAAGGTTACAAGTCCATCTCCAGAGATCTAGATTTTCCTTTGTCCACAGTGCGCAACATTATCAAGAAGTTTGCAACCCATGGCACTGTAGCTAAAAATTGATGAAAGGTTGCAACGCAGGATAGTCCGGATGGTGGATAAGCACCCCCAAACAAGTTCCAAAGAAATTCAAGCTGTCCTGCAGGCTCAGGGAGCATTAGTGTCAGCACGAACTATCCGTCGACATTTAAATGAAATGAAACGCTATGGCAGGAGACCCAGGAGGACCCCACTGCTGACACAGAGACCTAAAAAAGCAAGACTACAGTTTGCCAAAATGTACTTGAGTAAGCCAAAATCCTTCTGGGAAAACGCCTTGTGGACAGATGAGACCGAGATAGAACTTTTTGGCAAAGCACATCATTCTACTGTTTACCGAAAATGGAATGAGGCCTACAAAGAAAAGAACACAGTACCTACAGTGAAATATGGTGGAGGTTCAATGATGTTATGGGGTTGTTTTGCTGCCTCTGACACTGGGTGCCTTGAATGTGTGCAAGGCATCATAAAATCTGAGGATTACCAAAGGATTTTGGGTCGCACTGTAGAGCCCAGTGTCAGAAAGCTGGGTTTGCATCCGAGATCTTGGGTCTTCCAGAAGGACAATGACCACAATCATACATCAAAAAGCACCCAGAAATGGATGACAACAAAGCGCTGGAGAGTTCTGAAGTGGCCAGCAATGAGTCTAGATCTAAATCCCATTGAACACCTGTGGAGAGATCTTAAAATTGCTGTTGGGAAAAGGCGCCCTTCCAATAAGAGAGACCTGGAGCAGTTTGCAAAGAAAGAGTGGTCCAAAATTCCGGGTGAGAGGTGTAAGAAGCTTATTGATGGTTATAGGAAGCGACTGATTTCAGTTATTTTTTCCAAAGGGTGTGCAACCAAATGTTAAGTTAAGGGTGCCAATAATTTTGTCCAGCCCATTTTTGGAGTTTTGTGTGACATTATGTCCAATTTGCTTTTTTTCCTCCCTTTTTTTGTTTTGTTCCAATACACACAAAGGGAATAAACATGTGTATAGCAAAACATGTCTTACTGCAATACTTTTCTGTGAGAAATACTTGATTTTCTGGAAAAATGTCTGGGGTGCCAACAATTTCGGACATGACTGTATATGTATCCAGCACAGGCCCCCCAGAAATATATGTATCCAGCACAGACCCCCCAGAAATATATGTATCCAGCACAGACCCCCCCAGAAATATATGTATCCAGCACGGAACCCCCAGAAATATATTACCCAGCAGACCCCAGAAATATATGTATCCAGTACAGACCCCCAGAATTATACTTACCCCAGAACAAACCTCAAGAACGAGTGACCCGCGTGTTCCTCCGAGCGCCAGCATTCTGCTGCACGCGGCCACCGGCTTCTGAAGGCTGTGACACTCTCTCGCGAGATCTTGCCAGTAAGCCGCATCACAGCCTTCACAGGACGCCGGCTGCACGAGGGAGCACACTGGCGCTCGCAAGAAGTCACGGCCAGTCAAGGGGGCTGCTAGCGAAATGCTGTTAATGCATTCCGCTAGCAGTGGCGGTGGCTGTCCACAGTTTACGCAGGCCCAAGGGGCAGCTGCTTTGGGCCCCTCAACAATGACTGGGCCCGGGGCAACTGCCCCTTTTGCCCTGCGTTAAAGACAGTCCTAAGTCAGCGCATGTTCGGTGACTTTTCATTCTCTTCAATTTGGTGCGATTTCGCAATCCCATTCCGGCGACCCTGCGGTGTATTCAGCAACCACCACAGGGACGCCGTAATGCAGGGAAAAGTCACCGCAAATCCGCCAAAAACTCACCACAAATCCAGGGCGAACGCACACTGAAACCCGCAAAAACATCTGGATAAACCCCGCCGAACACGCCGGAGAAACCCGAGTGGGAGCCGATCACAGCGCAGAGCAGCCGCCAGAAAAAGCCGACACTGCAGACGAATGGAGTGAAAAAAAAACAGTACGCTTGAATGTTTGAAAAGTAAAACGCTGTTTGCAAAGAAACTACAAAACGAAAATGTCTGAAATTTACATATCAGGTCCAGTGAATGATAATAAAAAGGGCTGTTACAGAAAAAAGAAAAAATTATTTAAAAAAACGAAAAAAATCCCCAAAAATGCCTAAAAGATCCTAAAAAATCTAAAAATAAAGAGACTTTTTACTGCAAAATATTATAATCAACGGTTTATTAGATATTGAATTAAAATGGGAATATTTTTATCATTGAAGACTTTGGGTCCGTCTGAATAAACCAGTTGAATTAAACCACCAAACAGCAGGGCAATTCGGCAACTTTCCACTGCTGGTTTCTGTTCTCTGAATATCCAATGCATTGCTTCTCTATGGGGATTTCACTGCCCTTGAACAGGCACTGTATGTTTTTTTTTTGAGAGAGGATTTCACCAGGAAGGATACATTGAGATTTCTCTCGTTTTCAAGTATGTCCTGGTTGGCAAGTATGTACCGTTGGGTGTCTTGCCAAGGACACTTACTGGAGAGGTTGCTCGCTGGGATTGAACCCATGACTCCACAGGCTCTCTCCATGCAGAGCAGTGACATTACCTCTACTCCACCCAGCCGGTATGTGCAGGCAATTCACCAACATTTGGTGAACTGCCTGCTCTCTGGATAGCTGAATGGCCAGGAAAGGTAACCGAACGCTGAATTTCAGCATTCGGTTACCTTTCGCCAGCAAATTTTTGAGAAGCATTGTGTGCAGCGTTGGCAGAACGAGGCGAGCGGGGCATGAGTTCGGTCATGAGAGATACACTGTCTGGGATCCAGGCTAGATTGGAGCTGAGAATCGGCGGCATCCAGTGCTGGAAAGATCAGGCAGAGTGTGTAATCGAACTGCAGTGTGTCCTGTTGAGCTGTTCTGGTGGCAAGAGAGTGTTGGAGAAGGACCTCGTGGACGGAGCGGAGTGCTGGTGGCATTCGTTTCCTGGCTGAGGAGATTCGGTTCAGGAGCGTGGATTTTGGTAGCACCGGGTTCCAGATGGCCGAGAGGGACTTTCTGGCAGAGCACATCGGTCCGGGACAAGCTATTACATAGATCGATGTTTCAATCCCATCTGGGACTTTTTCTCATCTATCTAATAAATTTCCACTTTGCATTTCTAAATTCAAGTCTTCGTGTCTTTTGGATTTTTCCCCCCTCTTTTTCTTGAATATTTTCAGTTAATATAGCGTCTCATTACGCAACAACTTTAAAGTATTTATGCAGATAGTATTTTACACCATGCATTAAGCACCATAAATATTGTGCTAGAAGCAAAGTATTCCATTTCTTTTCTTTTTTTTTTTTAGAAAGTATTTTACCAGGAAGGATACATTGAGATTTCTCTCATTTTCAAGTATGTCCTGGGTGGCGAGTATGTACTGTTAGGTGTCTTGCCAAGGACACTTACTGGAGAGGTTGCTCGCTGGGATTGAACCCATTACTCCACAGGCTCCACATGCAGAGCAGTAACATTACCTCTACTCCACCCAGCCGGTATGCGCAGGCAATTCGCCAACATTTGGTGAACTGCCTGCTCTCTGGATAGCTGAATGGCCAGGAAAGGTAACCGAACGCTGAATTTCAGCGTTCGGTTACCTTTCGCCAGCAAATTTTTTTTCACTCCATTCGTCTGCGGTGTTGGGTTTTTCCGGCGGCTGCTCTGCGCTCTGATCGGCTCCTGCTCGGGTTTCTCCGGCGTGTTCAGCGGGGTTAATCCAGATGTTTTTGCGCGTTTCGGTGTGCATTCACCAGGTTTTGCAGTGAGTGTTCGGCAGGTTTGCGGCGGCTTTTCCCTGCACTACGACAGCCCTGTGGTGCTTGCTGAATACACAGCAGGGACGCCGAAATGGGACCGCCAAATCGCACCGAATTGAAGAGAACGTAAAGTCACCGAACGTGCATTGGCTTTTCGATTCTCTTTGAATAACCTTGTCTATGAAATGATATACAGTCAGGTCCAGAAATATTGGGACATCGACACAATTCTAACATCTTTGGCTCTATACACCACCACAATGGAGTTGGAATGAAACAAACACAATGTGCTTTAACTGCAGACTGTCAGCTTTAATTTGAGGGTATGTACATCCAACTCAGGTGAACGGTGTAGTACTTACAGCAGTTTGCATATGTGCCTCCCACTTGTTAAGGGACCAAAGGTAGTGGGACAATTGGCTTCTCAGCTGTTCCATGGCCAGGTGTGTGATATTCCCTCATTACCCCAATTACAATGTGCAGATAAAAGGCCCAGAGTTCATTTCAAGTGTGCTATTTGCATTTGGAATCTGTTGCTGTCAACTCTCAAGATGAGATCCAAAGAGCTGTCACTATCAGTGAAGCAAGCCATCATTAGGCTGAAGAAACAAAACAAACCCATCAGAGAGATAGCAAGAACATTAGGCATGGCCAAAACAACTGTTTGGAACATTCTCAAAAAGAAGGAACGCACCGGTGAGCTCAGCAACACCAAAAGACCCGGGAGACCACGGAAAACAACTGTGGTGGATGACCGAAGAATTCTTTCCCTGGTGAAGAAAACACCCTTCAAAACAGTTGGCCAGATCAAGAACACTCTCCAGGAGGTAGGTGTATGTGTGTCAAAGTCAACAATCAAGAGTAGACTTCACCAGAGTGAATACAGAGGGTTCACCACACGATGTAAACCATTGGTGAGCCTCAAAAACAGGAAGGCCAGATTAGAGTTTGCCAAACAACACCTAACAAAGCCTTAACAGTTCTGGAACAAGATCCTATGGACAGATGAGACCAAGATCAACTTGTACCAGAGTGATGGGAAGAGAAGAGTATGGAGAAGGAAAGGAACTGCTCATGATCCTAAGCATACCACCTCATCAGTGAAGCATGGTGGTGCTAGTGTCATGGCGTGGGCATGTATGACTGCCAATGGAACCAGTTCTCTTGTATTTATTGATGATGTGACTGCTGACAAAAGCAGCAGGATGAATTCTGAAGTGTTTCGGGCAATATTATCTGCTCACATTCAGCCAAATGCTGCAGAACTCATTGGACGGCGCTTCACAGTGCAGATGGACAATGACCCAAAGCATACTGCAAAAGCAACCAAAGAGTTTTTGAAGGGACAGAAGTGGAATGTTATGCAATGGCCAAGTCAATCACCTGACCTGAATCCCATTGAGCATGCATTTCACTTGCTGAAGACAAAACTGAAGGGAAAATGCCCCAAGAACAAGCAGGAACTGAAGACCGTTGCAGTAGAGGCCTGGCAGAGCATCACCAGGGATGAAACCCAGCGTCTGGTGATGTCTATGCGTTCCAGACTTCAGGCTGTGATTGACTGCAAAGGATTTGCAACCAAGTATTAAGAAGGGAAAATTTGATTTATGATTATTATTCTGTCCCATTACTTTTGGTCCCTTAACAAGTGGGAGGCACATCTGCAAACTGCTGTAAGTCCTACACCGTTCACCTGAGTTGGATGTACATACCCTCAAATTAAAGCTGACAGTCTGCAGTTAAAGCACATTGTGTTTGTTTCATTCCAACTCCATTGTGGTGGTGTATAGAGCCAAAGATGTTAGAATTGTGTCAATGTCCCAATATTTCTGGACCTGACTGTAATTGCAGGAAGGATGCTATTACACAGAAAGGTGGGAATCGACTGCCCATAGGAACCATCTCTCATTATAAGAAAGAAAATCTCAAAAAAGGACACTAATTGCAATATTCACCATCACATGCATGTTTTACATTTCCTTGCCTTTATTAACCCATTAAGCAACCATTCCAGCAGGAACTTGGCAGTATAAGGCATAAATTACATTATTCAGGTGAAACTGAAATTGAATTAGGAAGACATTAATTCATTACCAGTGAAATAAACCCCTCTGAATCTTAGCTTTAAAGACTTCTGGAAGTTATTGTTTCAAGTACTGCTTATTTGTTTTTATAATATAGTTTTATTGTAAACGTTTGCTGGGCTTGTAACAGCTTTTCGCAAGAAATGAAGACATGATGTGATTTTCAATGTATCCTGACATTTATGATGGATTTTCTCCAATATTAAATGAATTATGAGATTGAACTTGTTGCATTTTTCTTAGCTTTGGGGCACTTATCTTACACATGCAGACAATCTCAAAACATTAAATGTTACAATTTTACTTTGCGTTTATCAATGCTTTTTTTATCGGGGTATAAGCAAACAAATTGAAAAAAGCGTATTTTATATTGATCGCTTAATGTTTTTCCAGATATTCATTTTAACCATTTCAGCTTTCCTTATTCTTATGTACAAAGGTCTGTGATCCCCCTCTATAACCCTTATCTTATAATATAATACCAAGTTGCTAGATGTTGATTGTGACCATGATTTAAACTATCAATTTCCTCTGAACGTACATTTTTATAGTTTCGGTTCATTAATTGTATACTCCTTAGGTCTCAATATATGTACCTGCAAGCCTACATCAAAAAAATGTAAATTACTATCAACTGAATTACAAACTAATAAATCATTTATATAACATGTGATGTCAAGCTGAGGTATGCTGAGGGTCAAGGGAAAAGGGCACCATGGATATTTCTTTCTCAAATCATCCGAATGCCATCTGCCTTTGTATGACATGCCACATTTGATAGCTCTTGCTTGTTGGTGCGGGAAGTAAATACAAACAGACCTCTCATGTCTCACATCTCAGCCAATGACTGTACAAGGAGGCCATATTGAAGTAGAGTGTGGCGATAACAAAAAGACTGACTGGGGTGGAATCAAGTTGGCTATGTGAGCAGACACTTTCTCAAACAGTTCCTGGCTTCCCTGCCTTAAAACAAGGCCTGCTCATCATCCCTGGCAACACAGCCCCTCTGGCCTAGTTGTCTGAGGCTGTAGAATGCTGAACATATGGAATTCTAAAAAGGAATTGAACCAGAAACAGTGATATTCGCCTACCTTAGTCAGGTCGCAAAATGGTGACCTGGTTCTCTTGCGTGCCTCATTGTGACTGGATGAGGAGGACATGGCCTACAAACAAGATTTCTTCTTGCTGTTCACTAAAATTATGGAGGTCCAAGCGTTCTTAGCCATTAAGATCAAGAAGAGCTTGTGTGCAGTCCAGCCAGATATACAGGCCTTAGGCTAGGGTCAGACGAGCGCATTTTCTACGGACTGTGCGTCCGTGCAGTACGGACGGACGTTAGTACGGAAGACGCAGTAGTGGTCACACAGTCCGTTTTTTTCACTGACGTTTATTTTTTGACGGATGTAGGAGGAAAAATAAATTAAAAAGCAAAACCATTTTGTCCGTGAAAAATGCTGGACGTATAAATGCAGTCCGTCTGACCACGTTCCATCACTCACACATAAAGCTATGCGGACGTTGCGGACGCAGCGCTCTTTGTGCGGCCGTTCTAGGGGTTGTACGTTCTTGCCTGCCTTGCGTCCGTGGGCCGCGGCCGTTGTGCGTCCGCAGTTCAGTGCGGACATACTTCATGTGTCAGGCTCCAATGGGCTTTCTGTCCCTTTTAGGCGCAATCACGGACGTGAACACTACGCTCGTCTGACCCCAGCCTTAGGAGCACAAAAATCCATCCTGGAGAATCATGTAGAGCTGTGAAAATAATCAAATTAAAACAAAAACATTTTTTAAACAAACAGACTCCAATTCAGCAATTGATATGTCAAGCTCTCATGCTAAAAAGTGGTTAACAAATATTCCAAAGGGACAATTAACAAGAATACGGAGGAACTGTTCCGATGTTAACGTATTCCAAGAACAAGCGAAAATAATAAAAGAGAAATATGTGCATAAGGGTTATAGTCAAGGAAAATTCAACATAGACTTGAAAGAAATTAGCAAGAAGAAAAGAAATGAATTATTATTAGTTAAAGAGAAAGAACAAAATAAGAAAGAGGATCGTTTCTCGTTTTCATTTACTACTCAATTTAACCCACATGCAGATGCAATTAGAAAAACGTTTAGAAGACACTGGCATGTTTTGAAACCGGATGAAATTCTAGGAAATATTTTTCCAAAATCTCCAGTAGTGATCTTTAGGAAGGCTGGAGATTTGAAGAACTGGCTTGCACCTACTCTCTTACCAAAAGAAGAGAAAATAAGGAAGGACCCTCATTTTCTAGCGAGATCCCCAGGTTTTTACAAATGTGGGAATTGTAGAGCCTGTAGGTTTTTAATTAATAAACGTATAGATTCATTCAAGTGTAATACCTCAGATGAGGTTTTTCCCATCAAGAATTTTATTAACTGTAGGAATCAAGGGGTAATTTATTTGCTTACTTGCCCCTGCGGTGCTCAGTATGTCGGTAGAACTAAAAGAGTACTTAAAGTTAGGATTTTAGAGCACTATGGTAACATTAGGAAAAGTGTGGGCCACAGTGTACCTAACCATTGTAATAACTGTCCTAAATTTAGATTTGAGGAATTGAAGTGGATGGGTATAGAATTGGTAACCCCAAACTGGAGGGGAGGTGATTATATAAAAATCCTGTCAAGAAATTAATGTAAATGGATTTATAAACTGGAAACGTGGAAAAATGGGGGTCTTAATGTGGATATGGACATCATTAACTGTTTTTAGGGTGCTTTATACATAGTTGATTAAGCTTGTTTCATTATATGTCAGGACGGCCCGTCCCCATAAGCTATGAAAGAAGATAGACAACGCTTGATTGGCCATGATGTATGGCCGAGAGGAAAGGGGGTGTGAGCCGGAGGTTTGGGCGAAGGATCTTCAAAGATGGAGGAGGAAGATCCAACGCATGCCCAAAGAGAAAAGCAATGATTGGAAGAAAGAAGACGTTCGGTAACCAGCAGGACGGCATCAGCAATTAGGAGGAGCACCAATTGGAAGATCATTTTGTGGATTTGGGGACTTTTAAATAGAATGATTACACATAACTTGTACATTCCTGATGAAGTGGTGTTTACCACGAAACGCGTTGAATGATACGCTAATTTTAACAATAAATCTTTTATTTATTTATCTTATTTTCACGAGTACTTGGCGATTATTTGCTGTACCTACCTTTAAACGGAGGATCTGGCTGCATTTATGAATCCCCATTGAGAACCGCACAGAATTCGAGACCTCACTGCAAATCCCTGTTTGTCCGGAGGAGGGTAACACTTTGTGTTATGATGTGCCTTTAAATTTGTAACATCTAGTGAGTGCTTCTTGTAGGGGGCTTCAATGGTGTAATTTGAGTGACAGGATTACACTATTATATATTTTTATGTTTAGGTACCACCATTTCGCTGTTGTATTCTATTCTCATGTTAATTGGAAAATAGAATTTCTATGTATAATTTTTTTCCTTTTGTATTACAAAATAGAAATATGTTATGTTCTATATATAACTAAGCACCATGTTGCTAGGCTTCTAGATGCATCCAAAACTCTCCAGACATCTCCTGATCCCTGAAGGCTGTTGAGCCTAGAAGAATCAATTATAATAAGACATACAGGGTTATTCAGAGAGAGGTGAAAAGCAGGAGAATGAATGGAGAACGGAAAATTCTAGGTCAAAATAGCCGATTTGGAAAGTGAGATAAATGGGAGAATTTTTCTGGTTTGGCTATTTTGACCTAGAATTTTCTATTCTCCAGTCATTCTCCTGCTTTTCACCACTCTCTGAATAACCCTGATAGTATACAAATATTTACATGATTATAACAAGGCTATGATGCCTTGTAGACGTGTTAAATATATTGGAAAAGCTACAACTCTGGATCTTAACATATAACTAACAATCTGTATCCCAGCACTCTTCTCTTGCACAATTTGAAAAATTATTTTAGGTTTCATTTTAGGCCAAATGTAGATCAACGTTAAGCCATGGGGGCAGCAAATAAACAGGCCCCTATTCATACACTCAGTATGCATGGTACAGGCTTTGGAGTTATGATTTATTCAACCCTAACCATCTCCAAACCATTGTGGCTCGGTGGTCAACCTACTGGCTGCAGAAAGCACTAGGGATGTGCGTTTCGGGTTTCAGAATTTCGGATTTTTCACGAAATTTCCCGATTCGTGTTTTCGGATGCGGCCGAATTTCCGAAAATTTTTAGATCCGAAAATGTCCGAACCGAAAAGTTTTCCGAGCCAAAACGAAATATTTTCGGAAATTTTGAATGGACTTGAAATGTGTCAAATCGAAATTTATTTTTGCTCTATTCATGATTTCGGTTCCATTTCGGTAATTCTGGACATCGTATATTTAACTATTATCGGTTATATCGCTGATTCTGTATATTTTGTATTTGTAAATGCTTATCACTTGTTTTTTTTGTTTCCATTAATCCGATCGATACGAAAATTCGTAATCGGGTCGGATCCGATTCGTCCGCGGGTCGCGCATGCGCGCGCGGATGTCGTAACTTTATTAAGCCAGTTTTTTGACAACTTTTTTTTGGACAAAATATTGTTATTATTATTCACCATGGCTGCAAGAGACGAGTGCCATTCTGACACCTCCTCATCGTCTCTCAATGAACCACCACCACCCAGAAAGAAGCGGGCCAGCAATATGTCGTTTGAGGAGATGCTCGAGCTGGTCCGGATCTTTGATCTGAAGGATTACGATTGCTGTAAGGGCCCTTACGGCAGGAAGAAGAACGCTAGAAAGAATCGTATCCTCGATAAGCTACGCACCACCATTTTGAAGTTGTTCGGGAAGGACCGGACGAAGGACCAGCTCCGGAAACGCTGGTCTGATCTGAAGGTACGCGAGGAGGAGCAGCTGAGACACATCCGTCGCGTCATAGCGAAACGTAAGTGTCATGTTATATTGTAAAGCGCTGCGCAAACTGTTGGCGCTATATAAATCCTGTATAATAATAATAATGTGCTTGCATGTGCTAATGTGCACAGAAATACCTTGATTTATCTAGTCCTTTTTTCATGCAATGTGATTGTGTATAGCTTTACGGTTCCACGACTCGTCTTACATGCATTTTTGCCATAGCTCTTCCTTTTTGTGATTTTACGTATTCGTGATAATTGTGACATTTGATGTATGTAGATGAAATTACAATGCTGGATTTCTTTTGGCACTGTGTGTACTGTAGTGTGCTGGGGGGGAGGTTGTTGTGATTGAGTGATGCATACGAGATGACCCGCAGCTTGCCCAATATTGGCTCCCACCTGCGCATCAACAAAAATCTCTGCGTCTCTGCTAAGTGGTAGGATGGGACATGTAGTTCTTCTGAAAGTGCATCCAAACAGAGCCGCGTTCAATACATCCTCAGCAGCTGCTGAATTGTTGCAGCGCAGCAATTCAGTTTGCTGCAGCAGTGTCATTATTGCACGCTTTAGATGCAAATTTCAAAACAAAATGGCCGATTTCTATTGTTTCTGCAATATCCACAGTTTTATTCGCAGAAACTGAAAGTGAAACTGAGGCTGAGGCATCTATAAAATAACTAAAAGCAGTCAGCACACTGCGTTTTGTACACACACAACACAAATAATAGTTTTTATTGAATAAACGTAATGTTTACTTCTGAAAAAAATATATAATTGAACGGTAATATATGTCTATGTGCAGAGGAAATAAATAAATATTTTGTGACTTTAGAACTATGAGATGGGAGTAGTGGTGGGTCAAGCTGAGGCCTGTTCAATACCTCAGCCGCTGCAAGTGCTAAGTTAGCAACTTGCCATTGAACGCCATTCAACCGCTCAGCGCTCAGCACTGCTAACCTAGCACTTGCAGCGACCCAAGGAGATGCTGAGTGTGACGTTTTAAAGATGGCCGCCGTCATGAAGCAGTAACAATGCCGTACAGCAAGATGGCCGCCGCCTCGAAGTAGGTAATAATTCCATACAGCAATGTTAATTTTGCGGTTTCTGTTCACCAAAGCACAAAATATTTATTTATTATTTCCCCCTGCACATAGACATATATTACAGTTCAATTTATATATTGTTTCAGAAGTAAACATAACGTTTATTCATTAAAAACTATCATTTGTGGTGTGTGCGTACAAAACGAAATTGTGCTGACTGCTTCTCTTTATTATATTTTGTCCGAGTGATCCGAAAAACAATCTGAATTTTTCATTAAGAAATCATCGGCCATTTTGGATTCAAAATTCGCATCCAAAGGGTTCAACGACACTGCTGCAGCAAACTGAATTGCTGCGCTGCAGCAATTCAGCAGCTGCTGAGGTATTGAACAGGCCTCTGGTAGTGGGGTAGTGAAGGGGGTGTCGCAATACTTTCGGCAATATAGTGTATAGATATACCATTTTTTCCAGTCTGCATTATTTACGTGTTATTTTTTGGATTTGGCAGAAGACAGGAAGAAGGCAGCAGCATCTGCCCCGGCGGGCACCAGTGCCCCAGTGGAGGAGGAGGAGGAGCCATGGGCATCCACCAGCGCTGGTATATACTGTTTTATTTTGCAACGACTTTTGGTCAAAAACAGAAACATTTTTTGTTTACTGTATTTTAATTTAATTTTTTTATGTATAGCACAAGAGGAGCAGGAGGAGGAAGAGGAGGAACATGGCGATGTTGGAGAGAGGGAGCCGGAGCAGCAGGAGGCCGCCAGTCCAGGTTTTTTTTTTTTACTGTTGTATTTTGCATCGACTTTTGTTCAAAAATAACAGTTGTTTACTGTATTTTTTATTTCTTTAATTTCTTAGATATAGCACCGGATATGCTGACGGTGGTGGTGGGGGAGGAGTCGGAGGAGTCTGAGCCTCAGGAGGCCGCCAGCACTGGTATATACTACTGTTATATTTTTTCAAGACTTTCAGTCAAAAATAGAAACCTGCTTTACTTACTGTATTTTCCTTCTTTCATTTATTGGATATATAGAAGGAGAAGCCAGACCTAGCAATCGGGAGGCGATCGGCGAGCTACGCCTGGCAGTTGCAACGATCGATACCATCCAGGAACTGCTGCAGGAATTGCGGGAGCACCTAAACAATACCGCGGACATCCTGGAGCGGCAGTGAGACAGACCAGTGGCAGCCTCCTCCCGAAATCTGCAGGTTCACTGAAGACGAGGCCGGACCGGACACGAGCAAGGATTGTCTGAACACGAGTCTCTTCAGGAAAGGCAAACTTTATTGTGATATCACGGATGTGCCTCAGCTGCTCCTGCTCGCGTGCTTTGAGGTCGGACCAGCGTTTTCAGATCTGGTCCTTCGTCCAGTCTTTCCCAAACAGCTCCAGGATGGTGGTGCGTAGCTTGTCAACGATACGATCCTTTCTAGAATTATTCTTCCTGCCGTAAGGGCCCTTACGGCAGCCATAATCTTTGTAATCAAAAATGCGGACCAGCTCCAACATCTCCTCAAATGCCAGTAATTCTCAAGTGAACCAATATCCTGAACAAGATGTTCGCCAGGCTTACAATGGCGGCCATCTTCCAGTCTATGTTTGTTTGTGTTGTTTGTGCCCCTGGTGGGCAGTTTGCCATCCTTGGCATGTTCCCTTCCCTTCCCTTCCCCATGTTGTAATTACATTTTCTATTTTTTCTATATTTTCCTGTTTGTGTGCGTTGCTTTTCCTTACTTAATAAGTTAATATGTATTGCTTGGTTTCCACACTGTTAAAATTATGTGTACATAAATTTATTGACATTTCTATGGACCCTTTGTCATAAATTTGTCAACATATTTGTGGCCATGAATGTGACTGTGCACATTCTACACTTCCTGCCTGGCCAAAAAATGTCACACACTAACACAACCTTGTTGTACTGCCTTGAGATTTGATTACCGACGTGGCCTGGTTTTATTAAGCTTAGGCGATGTCACAACAACCCTCCGTCGCGTTTTTCGCTCCCTGCGAGCGTCCGAAGCATGCAGCTTCGGCGCTCGCCTGGAGGAAACACGTCACCAGCCAATCGCGGCTGGTCACGTGGCTCCCCCTGGCGAGCGCCCAAGCTGCGCGCCGCCGGACGCTCTGAGGGAGCGAAAAAGGCGGCGGAGGTGAGCTGGGGCCATTATCATGAGGTGCTGGGGCATTCCATGTGCTGGGGCAAATCCATGAGGAGCTGGGGCATATCCATGAAGAGCTGGGGCAAATCCATGTGTGAGCTGGGGCATATCCATGAGGAGCTGGGGCATATCCATGTGTGAGCTGGGGCATATCCATGAGGAGCTGGGGCATTCCATGTGCTGGGGCATATCCATGAGGAGCTGGGGCATATCCATGAGGAGCTGGGGCATATATTATCCACGAGGAGCTGGGGCATATCCATGAGGAGCTGGGGCATATCCATGAGGAGCTGGGGCATTATCCACGAGGTGCTGGGGCATATCCACGAGGAGCTGGGGCATATCCACGAGGAGCTGGGGCATATATTACCCACGAGGAGCTGGGGCATATCCACGAGGTGCTGGGGCATATCCACGAGGTGCTGGGGCATATCCACGAGGAGCTGGGCATATCCATGAGAGGAGCTGGGGCATATCCACGAGGTGCTGGGGCATATCCACGAGGTGCTGGGGCATATCCACGAGGAGCTGGGGCATATCCACGATGAGCTGGGGCATATCCATGATGAGCTGGGGCATATCCATGAGGTGCTGGGGCAAATCCATGTGTGAGCTGGGGCATATCCATGAGGAGCTGGGGCATATCCACGATGAGCTGGGGCATATCCACGAGGAGCTGGGGCATATCCATGAGAGGAGCTGGGGCATATCCATGAGAGGAGCTGGGGCATATCCACGAGGAGCTGGGGCATATCCACGAGGTGCTGGGGCATATCCACGATGAGCTGGGGCATATCCATGACGAGCTGGGGCATATCCATGTGTGAGCTGGGGCATATTATCCACGAGGAGCTGGGGCATTCCATGTGCTGGGGCATATCCATGAGGAGCTGGGGCATATCCACGAGGAGCTGGGGCATATCCATGAGAAGAGCTGGGGTATATCCATGAGGTGCTGGGGCATATCCACGAGGTGCTGGGGCATATCCACGAGGAGCTGGGGCATATCCACGATGAGCTGAGGCATATCCACGAGGAGCTGGGGCATATCCATGAGAGGAGCTGGGGCATATCCACGAGGAGCTGGGGCATATCCACGAGGAGCTGGGGCATATCCACGAGGTGCTGGGGCATATCCACGATGAGCTGGGGCATATCCACGAGGTAGCTGGGGCATGTCCACGAGGAGCTGGGGCATATCCAGGAGGTGCTGGGGCAATATCCACGAGGAGCTGGGACATGTCCACGAGGAGCTGGGACATGTCCACGAGGAGCTGGGACATGTCCATGAGGAGCTGGGGCATATCCACGAGGAGCTGGGGCATGTCCATGAGAGCTGGGGCATATCCATGTGTGAGCTGGGGCATATCCATGAGGAGCTGGGTCATTCCATGTGCTGGGGCATATCCACGAGGAGCTGGGGCATATCCATGATGAGCTGGGTCTTATCCACGAGGAGCTGGGGCATATCCATGAGAGGAGCTGGGGCATATCCACGAGGAGCTGGGGCATATCCACGAGGTGCTGGGGCATGTCCACGAGGAGCTGGGGCATGTCCACGAGGAGCTGGGACATGTCCATGAGGAGCTGGGGCATATCCATGAGGAGCTGGGGCATGTCCATGAGGAGCTGGGGCATATCCATGAGGAGCTGGGGCATATCCATGAGAGGAGCTGGGGCATATACACGAGGAGCTGGGGCATATCCACGAGGAGCTGGGGCAAATCCATGTGTGAGCTGGGGCATATCCATGAGGAGCTGGGGCATATCCATGTGTGAGCTGGGGCATATCCATGAGGAGCTGGGGCATTCCATGTGCTGGGGCATATCCAGGAGGAGCTGGGGCATATCCACGAGGAGCTGGGGCATATCCACGAGGTGCTGGGGCATATCCACGAGGAGCTGGGGAATATCCACGATGAGCTGGGGCATATCCACGAGGAGCTGGGGCATATCCACGAGGTGCTGGGGCATATCCACGAGGAGCTGGGGCATATCCACGATGAGCTGGGGCATATCCACGAGGAGCTGGGGCATATCCATGAGAGGAGCTGGGGCATATCCACGAGGAGCTGGGGCAAATCCATGTGTGAGCTGGGGCATATCCATGAGGAGCTGGGGCATATCCATGTGTGAGCTGGGGCATATCCATGAGGAGCTGGGGCATATCCATGAGAGGAGCTGGGGCATATCCACGAGGAGCTGGGGCATATCCACGAGGAGCTGGGGCATATCCACGAGGAGCTGGGGCATATCCACGAGGTGCTGGGGCATATCCATGATGAGCTGGGGCATATCCACGAGGAGCTGGGGCATGTCCACGAGGAGCTGGGGCATATCCAGGAGGTGCTGGGGCAATATCCACGAGGAGCTGGGGCATGTCCACGAGGAGCTGGGACATGTCCACGAGGAGCTGGGACATGTCCATGAGGAGCTGGGGCATATCCACGAGGAGCTGGGGCATTGTCCATGAGTAGCTGGGCATATCCATGTGTGAGCTGGGGCATATCCATGAGGAGCTGGGTCATTCCATGTGCTGGGGCATATCAACGAGGAGCTGGGGCATATCCATGATGAGCTGGGTCTTATCCACGAGGAGCTGGGGCATTCCATGTGCTGGGGCATATCCATGAGGAAGCTGGGGCATATCCACGAGGAGCTGGGGCATATCCATGAGAAGAGCTGGGGTATATCCATGAGGTGCTGGGGCATATCCACGACGGTGCTGGGGCATATCCACGAGGAGCTGGGGCATATCCACGATGAGCTGGAGGCATATCCACGAGGAGCTGGGGCATATCCATGAGAGGAGCTGGGGCATATCCACGAGGAGCTGGGGCATATCCACGAGGAGCTGGGGCATATCCACGAGGTGCTGGGGCATATCCACGATGAGCTGGGGCATATCCACGAGGTAGCTGGGGCATGTCCATGAGGAGCTGGGGCATATCCAGGAGGTGCTGGGGCAATATCCACGAGGAGCTGCGGACATGTCCACGAGGAGCTGGGACATGTCCACGAGGAGCTGGGACATGTCCATGAGGAGCTGGGGCATATCCACGAGGAGCTGGGGCATGTCCATGAGGAGCTGGGGCATATACATGTGTGAGCTGGGGAATATCCATGAGGAGCTGGGTCATTCCATGTGCTGGGGCATATCCACGAGGAGCTGGGGCATATCCATGATGAGCTGGGTCATATCCACGAGGAGCTGGGGCATATCCATGAGAGGAGCTGGGGCATATCCACGAGGAGCTGGGGCATATCCACGAGGTGCTGGGGCATGTCCACGAGGAGCTGGGGCATGTCCACGAGGAGCTGGGACATGTCCATGAGGAGCTGGGGCATATCCATGAGGAGCTGGGGCATGTCCATGAGAGAGCTGGGGCATATCCATGAGGAGCTGGGGCATATCCATGAGAGAGCTGGGGCATATCCACGAGGAGCTGGGGCATATCCACGAGGTGCTGGGGCATGTCCACGAGGAGCTGGGGCATGTCCACGAGGAGCTGGGACATGTCCATGAGGAGCTGGGGCATATCCATGAGGAGCTGGGGCATGTCCATGAGGAGCTGGGGCATATCCATGAGGAGCTGGGGCATATCCATGAGAGGAGCTGGGGCATATACACGAGGAGCTGGGGCATATCCACGAGGAGCTGGGGCAAATCCATGTGTGAGCTGGGGCATATCCATGAGGAGCTGGGGCATATCCATGTGTGAGCTGGGGCATATCCATGAGGAGCTGGGGCATTCCATGTGCTGGGGCATATCCAGGAGGAGCTGGGGCATATCCACGAGGAGCTGGGGCATATCCACGAGGTGCTGGGGCATATCCACGAGGAGCTGGGGAATATCCACGATGAGCTGGGGCATATCCACGAGGAGCTGGGGCATATCCACGAGGTGCTGGGGCATATCCACGAGGAGCTGGGGTATATCCACGATGAGCTGGGGCATATCCACGAGGAGCTGGGGCATATCCATGAGAGGAGCTGGGGCATATCCACGAGGAGCTGGGGCAAATCCATGTGTGAGCTGGGGCATATCCATGAGGAGCTGGGGCATATCCATGTGTGAGCTGGGGCATATCCATGAGGAGCTGGGGCATATCCATGAGAGGAGCTGGGGCATATCCACGAGGAGCTGGGGCATATCCACGAGGAGCTGGGGCATATCCACGAGGAGCTGGGGCATATCCACGAGGTGCTGGGGCATATCCATGATGAGCTGGGGCATATCCACGAGGAGCTGGGGCATGTCCACGAGGAGCTGGGGCATATCCAGGAGGTGCTGGGCAAATCCACGAGGAGCTGGGGCATGTCCACGAGGAGCTGGGACATGTCCACGAGGAGCTGGGACATGTCCATGAGGAGCTGGGGCATATCCACGAGGAGCTGGGGCATGTCCATGAGGAGCTGGGGCATATCCATGTGTGAGCTGGGGCATATCCATGAGGAGCTGGGTCATTCCATGTGCTGGGGCATATCAACGAGGAGCTGGGGCATATCCATGATGAGCTGGGTCTTATCCACGAGGAGCTGGGGCATTCCATGTGCTGGGGCATATCCATGAGGAGCTGGGGCATATCCACGAGGAGCTGGGGCATATCCATGAGAAGAGCTGGGGTATATCCATGAGGTGCTGGGGCATATCCACGAGGTGCTGGGGCATATCCACGAGGAGCTGGGGCATATCCACGATGAGCTGAGGCAATATCCACGAGGAGCTGGGGCATATCCATGAGAGGAGCTGGGGCATATCCACGAGGAGCTGGGGCATATCCACGAGGAGCTGGGGCATATCCACGAGGTGCTGGGGCATATCCACGATGAGCTGGGGCATATCCACGAGGTAGCTGGGGCATGTCCATGAGGAGCTGGGGCATATCCAGGAGGTGCTGGGGCAATATCCACGAGGAGCTGGGACATGTCCACGAGGAGCTGGGACATGTCCACGAGGAGCTGGGACATGTCCATGAGGAGCTGGGGCATATCCACGAGGAGCTGGGGCATGTCCATGAGGAGCTGGGGCATATCCATGTGTGAGCTGGGGAATATCCATGAGGAGCTGGGTCATTCCATGTGCTGGGGCATATCCACGAGGAGCTGGGGCATATCCATGATGAGCTGGGTCTTATCCACGAGGAGCTGGGGCATATCCATGAGAGGAGCTGGGGCATATCCACGAGGAGCTGGGGCATATCCACGAGGTGCTGGGGCATGTCCACGAGGAGCTGGGGCATGTCCACGAGGAGCTGGGACATGTCCATGAGGAGCTGGGGCATATCCATGAGGAGCTGGGGATGTCCATGAGGAGCTGGGGCATATCCATGAGGAGCTGGGGCATATCCATGAGAGAGCTGGGGCATATCCACGAGAGCTGGGGCATATCCACGAGGAGCTGGGGCAAATCCACGATGTGTGGAATGTGGCATCCATGATGAGCTGGGGCATATCCATGAGGAGCTGGGGCATATCCATGTGTGAGCTGGGGCATATCCATGAGGAGCTGGGGCATTCCATGTGCTGGGGCATATCCAGGAGGAGCTGGGGCATATCCACGAGGAGCTGGGGCATATCCACGAGGTGCTGGGGCATATCCACGAGGAGCTGGGGCATATCCACGAGGAGCTGGGGCATATCCACGAGGTGCTGGGGCATATCCACGAGGAGCTGGGGCATATCCACGATGAGCTGGGGCATATCCACGAGGAGCTGGGGCATATCCATGAGAGGAGCTGGGGCATATCCACGAGGAGCTGGGGCAATCCATGTGTGAGCTGGGGCATATCCATGAGGAGCTGGGGCATATCCATGTGTGAGCTGGGGCATATCCATGAGGAGCTGGGGCATATCCATGTGTGAGCTGGGGCATATCCATGAGGAGCTGGGGCATATCCATGAGAGGAGCTGGGGCATATCCACGAGGAGCTGGGGCATATCCACGAGGAGCTGGGGCATATCCACGAGGAGCTGGGGCATATCCACGAGGAGCTGGGGCATATCCACGAGGTGCTGGGGCATATCCACGAGGTGCTGGGGCATATCCACGATGAGCTGGGGCATATCCACGAGGAGCTGGGGCATGTCCACGAGGAGCTGGGGCATATCCAGGAGGTGCTGGGGCAATATCCACGAGGAGCTGGGGCATGTCCACGAGGAGCTGGGACATGTCCATGAGGAGCTGGGGCATATCCATGTGTGAGCTGGGGCATATCCATGAGGAGCTGGGTCATTCCATGTGCTGGGGCATATCCACGAGGAGCTGGGGCATATCCATGATGAGCTGGGTCTTATCCACGAGGAGCTGGGGCATATCCATGAGAGGAGCTGGGGCATATCCACGAGGAGCTGGGGCATATCCACGAGGTGCTGGGGCAGGTCCACGAGGAGCTGGGGCATGTCCACGAGGAGCTGGGACATGTCCATGAGGAGCTGGGGCATGTCCACGAGGAGCTGGGGCATGTCCATGAGGAGCTGGGGCATATCCATGAGGAGCTGGGGCATATCCATGAGAGGAGCTGGGGCATATACACGAGGAGCTGGGGCATATCCACGAGGAGCTGGGGCAAATCCATGTGTGAGCTGGGGCATATCCATGAGGAGCTGGGGCATATCCATGTGTGAGCTGGGGCATATCCATGAGGAGCTGGGGCATCCATGTGCTGGGGCATATCCAGGAGGAGCTGGGGCATATCCACGAGGAGCTGGGGCATATCCACGAGGTGCTGGGGCATATCCACGAGGAGCTGGGGCATATCCACGATGAGCTGGGGCATATCCACGAGGAGCTGGGGCATATCCACGAGGTGCTGGGGCATACCACGAGGAGCTGGGGTATATCCACGATGAGCTGGGGCATATCCACGAGGAGCTGGGGCATATCCATGAGAGGAGCTGGGGCATATCCACGAGGAGCTGGGGCAAATCCATGTGTGAGCTGGGGCATATCCATGAGGAGCTGGGGCATATCCATGTGTGAGCTGGGGATATCCATGAGGAGCTGGCATATCCATGAGAGGTGCTGGGGCATATCCATGATGAGCTGGGGCATATCCACGAGGAGCTGGGGCATGTCCACGAGGAGCTGGGGCATATCCAGGAGGTGCTGGGGCAATATCCACGAGGAGCTGGGGCATGTCCACGAGGAGCTGGGACATGTCCACGAGGAGCTGGGACATGTCCACGAGGTGCTGGGGCATATCCACGAGGAGCTGGGGCATATCCACGATGAGCTGAGGCATATCCACGAGGAGCTGCATATCCATGAGAGGAGCTGGGGCATATCCACGAGGAGCTGGGGCATATCCACGAGGAGCTGGGGCATATCCACGAGGTGCTGGGGCATATCCACGATGAGCTGGGGCATATCCACGAGGTAGCTGGGGCATGTCCACGAGGAGCTGGGGCATATCCAGGAGGTGCTGGGGCAATATCCACGAGGAGCTGGGACATGTCCACGAGGAGCTGGGACATGTCCACGAGGAGCTGGGACATGTCCATGAGGAGCTGGGGCATATCCACGAGGAGCTGGGGCATGTCCATGAGGAGCTGGGGCATATCCATGTGTGAGCTGGGGCATATCCATGAGGAGCTGGGTCATTCCATGTGCTGGGGCATATCCACGAGGAGCTGGGGCATATCCATGATGAGCTGGGTCTTATCCACGAGGAGCTGGGGCATATCCATGAGAGGAGCTGGGGCATATCCACGAGGAGCTGGGGCATATCCACGAGGTGCTGGGGCATGTCCACGAGGAGCTGGGGCATGTCCACGAGGAGCTGGGACATGTCCATGAGGAGCTGGGGCATATCCATGAGGAGCTGGGGCATGTCCATGAGGAGCTGGGGCATATCCATGAGGAGCTGGGGCATATCCATGAGAGGAGCTGGGGCATATCCACGAGGAGCTGGGGCATATCCACGAGGAGCTGGGGCAAATCCATGTGTGAGCTGGGGCATATCCATGAGGAGCTGGGGCATATCCATGTGTGAGCTGGGGCATATCCATGAGGAGCTGGGGCATTCCATGTGCTGGGGCATATCCAGGAGGAGCTGGGCATATCCACGAGGAGCTGGGGCATTCCATGTGCTGGGGCATATCCAGGAGGAGCTGGGGCATATCCACGAGGAGCTGGGGCATATCCACGAGGTGCTGGGGCATATCCACGAGGAGCTGGGGCATATCCACGATGAGCTGGGGCATATCCACGAGGAGCTGGGGCATATCCACGAGGTGCTGGGGCATATCCACGAGGAGCTGGGGCATATCCACGATGAGCTGGGGCATATCCACGAGGAGCTGGGGCATATCCATGAGAGGAGCTGGGGCATATCCACGAGGAGCTGGGGCAAATCCATGTGTGAGCTGGGGCATATCCATGAGGAGCTGGGGCATATCCATGTGTGAGCTGGGGCATATCCATGAGGAGCTGGGGCATATCCAATGAGAGGAGCTGGGGCATATCCACGAGGATCTGGGGCATATCCACGAGGAGCTGGGGCATATCCACGAGGTGCTGGGGCAATATCCACGAGGTGCTGGGGCATATCCACGATGAGCTGGGGCATATCCACGAGGAGCTGGGGCATGTCCACGAGGAGCTGGGGCATATCCAGGAGGTGCTGGGGCAATATCCACGAGGAGCTGGGGCATGTCCACGAGGAGCTGGGACATGTCCATGAGGAGCTGGGGCATATCCATGTGTGAGCTGGGGCATATCCATGAGGAGCTGGGTCATTCCATGTGCTGGGGCATATCCACGAGGAGCTGGGGCATATCCATGATGAGCTGGGTCTTATCCACGAGGAGCTGGGGCATATCCATGAGAGGAGCTGGGGCATATCCACGGAGGAGCTGGGGCATATCCATGAGGTGCTGGGGCATGTCCACGAGGAGCTGGGGCATGTCCACGAGGAGCTGGGACATGTCCATGAGGAGCTGGGGCATATCCATGAGGAGCTGGGGCATGTCCATGAGGAGCTGGGGCATATCCATGAGGAGCTGGGGCATATCCATGAGAGAAGCTGGGGCATATACACGAGGAGCTGGGGCATATCCACGAGGAGCTGGGGCAAATCCATGTGTGAGCTGGGGCATATCCATGAGGAGCTGGGGCATATCCATGAGGAGCTGGGGCATATCCATGAGGAGCTGGGGCATTCCATGTGCTGGGGCATATCCAGGAGGAACTGGGGCATATCCACGAGGAGCTGGGGCATATCCACGAGGTGCTGGGGCATATCCACGAGGAGCTGGGGCATATCCACGATGAGCTGGGGCATATCCACGAGGAGCTGGGGCATATCCACAAGGTGCTGGGGCATATCCACGAGGAGCTGGGGCATATCCACGATGAGCTGGGGCATATCCACGAGGAGCTGGGGCATATCCATGTGTGAGCTGGGGCATATCCATGAGGAGCTGGGGCATTCCATGTGTGGGGCATATCCAGGAGGAGCTGGGGCATATCCACGAGGAGCTGGGGCATATCCACGAGGTGCTGGGGCATATCCACGAGGAGCTGGGGCATATCCACGATGAGCTGGGGCATATCCACGAGGAGCTGGGGCATATCCACGAGGTGCTGGGGCATATCCACGAGGAGCTGGGGTATATCCACGATGAGCTGGGGCATATCCACGAGGAGCTGGGGCATATCCATGAGAGGAGCTGGGGCATATCCACGAGGAGCTGGGGCAAATCCATGTGTGAGCTGGGGCATATCCATGAGGAGCTGGGGCATATCCATGTGTGAGCTGGGGCATATCCATGAGGAGCTGGGGCATTCCATGTGCTGGGGCATATCCATGAGGAGCTGGGGCATATCCACGAGGAGCTGGGGCATATCCACGAGGAGCTGGGGCATATCCACGATGAGCTGGGGCATATCCACGAGGAGCTGGGGCATATCCACGAGGAGCTGGGGCATATCCACGAGGAGCTGGGGCATATCCATGAGAGGAGCTGGGGCATATCCACGAGGAGCTGGGGCATATCACGAGGAGCTGGGGCAAATCCATGTGTGAGCTGGGGCATATCCATGAGGAGCTGGGGCATATCCATGTGGAGCTGGGGCATATCCATGAGGAGCTGGGGCATTCCATGTGCTGGGGCATATCCACGAGGAGCTGGGGCATATCCACGAGGAGCTGGGGCACATCCACGAGGTGCTTGGGCATATCCACGAGGAGCTGGGGCATATCCACGAGGAGCTGGGGCATATCCACGAGGAGCTGGGGCATATCACGAGGTGCTGGGGCATATCCACGAGGAGCTGGGGCATATCCACGATGAGCTGGGGCATATCCACCAGGAGCTGGGGCATATCCATGAGGATCTGGGGCATATCCATGTGTGAGCTGGGGCATATCCATGAGGAGCTGGGTCATTCCATGTGCTGGGGCATATCCACGAGGAGCTGGGGCATATCCATGATGAGCTGGGTCTTATCCACGAGGAGCTGGGGCATATCCATGAGAGGAGCTGGGGCATATCCACGAGGAGCTGGGGCATATCCACGAGGTGCTGGGGCATGTCCACGAGGAGCTGGGGCATGTCCACGAGGAGCGGACATGTCCATGAGGAGCTGGGGCATATCCATGAGGAGCTGGGGATGTCCATGAGGAGCTGGGGCATATCCACGAGGAGCTGGGGCATATCCATGAGAGGAGCTGGGGCATATCCACGAGGAGCTGGGGCATATCCACGAGGAGCTGGGGCAAATCCATGTGTGAGCTGGGGCATATCCATGAGGAGCTGGGGCATATCCATGTGTGAGCTGGGGCATATCCATGAGGAGCTGGGGCATATCCATGAGGTGCTGGGGCAATATCCAAGAGGAGCTGGGGCATATCCACGAGGTGCTGGGGCATATCCACGAGGAGCTGGGGCATATCCACGATGAGCTGGGGCATATCCATGAGGAGCTGGGGCATATCCATGTGTGAGCTGGGGCATATCCAGGAGGAGCTGGGGCATATCCACGAGGAGCTGGGGCATATCCACGAGGAGCTGGGGCATATCCACGAGGAGCTGGGGCATATCCAAGAGGAGCTGGGGCATATCCACGAGGTGCTGGGGCATATCCACGAAGAGCTGGGGCATATCCACGAGGAGCTGGGGCATATCCATGAGAGGAGCTGGGGCATGTCCACGAGGAGCTGGGGCATGTCCACGAGGAGCTGGGACATGTCCACGACGAGCTGGGGCATGTCCACGAAGAGCTGGGGCATGTCCATGAGGAGCTGGGGCATATCCATGTGTGAGCTGGGACATATCCATGAGGAGCTGGGGCATATCCAGGAGGAGCTGGGGCATATCCACGAGGAGCTGGGGCATATCCACGAGGTGCTGGGGCATATCCACGAGGAGCTGGGGCATATCCACGAGGAGCTGGGGCATATCCACAAGGAGCTGGGGCATATCCACGAGGTGCTGGGGCATATCCACGATGAGCTGGGGCATATCCACGAGGAGCTGGGGCATATCCATGAGAGGAGCTGGGGCATGTCCACGAGGAGCTGGGGCATGTCCACGAGGAGCTGGGGCATGTCCACGAGGAGCTGGGACATGTCCATGAGGAGCTGGGGCATATCCACGAGGAGCTGGGGCATGTCCATGAGGAGCTGGGGCATATCCATGAGGATGTCGGATGTCGGCCAAGCTTCCGGGAATTCCCCCTGAGGACTGGCGTCATCGTGCATAGCACGATGACGCCAGTCCTGGAGTTAACCCCTAGTTGCCACCAATGGTGGAGATAGGGGGTTCATTGGAACCCCCTATCTCCCGATCCGTGGCAGCTAGGGGTTAAAGTTAAAAAAAATTATAAAAAAAAATAAACAAGTTTTTTTTCTTTATTTTGGTTTGTTAATGCAGCAATATTGTTCCCATTTCAATTATAATGTGAACAATGATGCTGAACTAACGATTTTTGTATGCGGTGCGTTTGTTAAAAATCGTGTAATTTTCCAAAACAAAAAAATGTAACGAGACCCCATCTCTAATTTTTTTAACAAGCGCACCCCATACAAAATACAACCGCAATTGCTCGCATGTTAAAATGTGAAAAAAAACACTTTACACATTGTAAATTATTAAAAAAATCATATTTTATTGCATTTTTTGTTATAATATACAGACAGGTCATGACGTATACATATAATAATGACATATTATGAATCTGCCGAGTCTGACGGAAAGAACGATATATAATATGTCTGGGTCATATACTAAAATAAGCCTTCAAAACGCGTTTAAACATGATGAGCAAAACCGGCAAAAAATAAAAATGACCTCAGCACAGGGGCGGGAAAAGCCTCAGCAGCGAAAGGGTTAATTAAAAAAAACACGATAGAATCGCCAGAATTATCGTATCGAGAGAATGAATTATCGGATCCGAAAAACAAACCAAAAATTTATTATAAAAAAATATATAAAGTATAAAAAAGTAAACCATAGTAGTTTACATCAAAACGAATAGAGTTAGACAGCTTTGAAACGAGAACAGACGTTCCGAAAAAACGAAAATTTCCGAAATCGCGAAAAGTCGATACAAAAAACGAGCAAAGTGACACGAAAATACGAAAACCGGTCGATATTCCGAAAACATGTACAATCCCGAAAAACGAAAATTTCCGAAATCACGAAAAGCCGATACAAAAAACGAGCAAAGTGACATGAAAATATGAAAAAGGGCCGATATTCCGAAAAATAAATGTACCCGAAAAACGAGTCGAGCCGAACCGAATCGAAACAGAAATCGGTCAAAACGAGCCGAATCGAAAAATTTTAAAATCCGAAAAATCTAACCGAATCGAATCGAAAAAAAAAATCGGTGCACAAGCCTAGAAAGCACTCAGATGTGGATATCCAGCTGGCATTTAGCCCACAGCCACTGCGGCCCACCGGCCATTTGCCTGTATACCCAATGGCCAGTCTGGGCTCGTCTATATAGTTAAAATGCAAATTTCCTGGGAGCAGTAAATTTTGAATCACCAGGTTTGTGAATACCAGATGTACAGTATTTAAGTATCTTATCCATGTAAATGAATACAGACGTTGGGCTGTATTTGTGTATACCAAGTGTTTGTGTGTCAGGGGTGTGCAGGGTTTGCTGGTATGAGCCCAGTATGCAGTAATACAAACTTTAACCAGAAAGGTTCTGGTTAATAATAAGGGTTTATTGAATAATATAGGGACTAGGTATAAACAAACACATAAGATTGGGCCTGATATTATGGATGGCTGGACAGTGTAGGAATAGGGTTGGAAGGAGGATACATTGAACACCAGCAGAATGAAAATATGCAGGACAGCAATGCAGGGAAGAGACAGGAAGAGAGCTGGACGCGGACAGACAAAGAGAAAGAACACACAGGGCACAAGGGACTCATAGAACACAGAAAAGGCAGAGGAGATGATGGGCAAGGGCGAGACAGTGGGGCTGGTGGAGCAGGGTTCTCAGACACAGCAGGAACAGCAGGCACGGGAGAGTGACAAACACAGAAGGCAGCCTGAAAGCAAGGTGGGTTTTCGGCAGGGCTGGAACATGGAGGATAGAAAGGCTGGAACACGTGGGTAGGAAGGTTGGAACACGGTGGGTATCTGTCACGCGGGCCTATGGCAGATGCCCGTGACGGCCCTTTAATGTTCATATTGAAGCCCTTGAGGCAGGTTTGCAGTTTTTTGCATTATGCCAGATCCAGCACACATAGAGCTATACTCAGAAATAACAGAGTGCAGTAGACAGACACAAGGGGGAGACCTGTACTGGATATGATTTCTGAACTAAATCAGGTTACAGGGCTGAGGGTAAACACAACGACTGACATAAATATGTAAACACACAGAAGGTACAGAATAAAAGCACAGCAACAAACCAGAATCCCTAAGCCCTGAACTGAGGTTCTTTCTAGCTGGCCTCTACAACTACCATACTTTACTGCTGTGTAAGTACAACATAAACCAGAACATAAGACATACACAGGTATACACAAATACAGATTCCAGGGAACAGACAGGAGAATATCTAGAGTGAAGCCAAAGTCACACACGGGTGGTTGCAGAGATGCAGACTCAGGGTACAGACAAGAGAATAACCCAGGAAGCCAAACCAGGTCATATACACGATATCTCCAAAAGCACTGTACAGGGTACAGACCGGAGAATAAACAGGAAGCAAAGCCAGGTCATACACAATATGTCAAAAGTACAGTACAGGATACAGACAGGAGAATAAACAGGAAGCAAAGCCAGGTCATACACGATATCAGATCCAGGTAACAGAATGACAATCCTGGGTGCAGGTTCTCAGTAGGTGAAGACCTATCCTGACCCAAGGAGCAAGTGCACTGCTGGCTCTATATATATATAGGGCTGAGCAGGTCATGTGACCGCAGACCATTAACCCTTGTGAGATGGTCTGCAGACTTAGCCCAAAAATCCACCAAGCTGCTCTCAACACCAGGGGGGCAGAGCAGAAATGTGACAGTAGCAAGGCTGGAACATGGTGGGTAGCAATGCTGGAACACTGTGGACAGCGAGGCTGGAACACGTCACATGGACAGCAGTAGAGGAAACTCAGAAATGACAGGCTTGGGTGGTGGCACACTACAGGCTTGGGTGGTGGCACACTGCAGGCTTGGGTAATGGCACAGCAGACTTGGATGATGGCACACAGGTTACTGGCAGATATGACTAACAGGAACAGGCTCCAGAGCATACTATGGAACTTCAATGTTAAAGCACTGACTTCAGGGCATGACTCTCTTTTCAAGAAGTCCAGGAGGCAACCCTTGACGATCACTACTGTGGTAGGAAAGGTCAGAACAGATCTGGTGTGGATTCCAGGGATGGCACAAAGGGCAGAGGTAAAAGCTGCTCTGGAACAGAATCTCGTAAACTGGGCAGCAAAGCTGCTGCTGAAGTCAGGTCAGAGGCACATCGACACAGGCCTTTCTAGAGTTTTACTGAGCCCCTCTGCTGGATTCCTGACAATCTGTTTCCAACAAGAATAAAAGGTAGAAAGCATTCTTATCTAGTTTGGGAATGCTAATATATGATGTAGCGCTCACTCCCGGAGGAGCCGCTGAATTTAACCTCGGGTTAGTCTCTCCGCACTAGGGAATAAATATACACCAGCACTGTTGTGGATTTCATAAATTATATACTTTACTGGTCTCAATAAAGCAGCATATATAATGTAAGCACGGTGTATAGAAAACAGGATTTCGTAATGCGAGAAACGCGCAGCGGTAAAATAAAAGTTTAACCCCTTCGTTTCTGGAGTGTAAGTCCCGTGCAGGTTATGTCCCAAAAAGGTGTGTGTGTGTAAGCTCAGGTACCCGGGTACTATATTTCAGCTGGCCAGTGAATGGATTTAGTAAATCTTCGACTAGTCACGTTGGGATCCCTGTAGATTTAAGCAATACTGCAGCGTGCTTTGTTAAACTTTGACTGTGGCCTGGAAGGCCTCTCACCCATCCGCCAGATAATCTGTTCCGCTGCCCGATCAAGGACGTCTCTCCACTGGATTTTACTGGGACTCTGTGCCACCGGATCCGCTTCTCCTGCTTGTCCGTCTTTACAACAAGGTCTACGGCCTACCGCCTGCACTCCCAGTGGATCATCGCGGTCTCCTTACTCAGGGTCCAATCTGCTACTCTGTGTCTGTGCAAAACCTCTCAGCGGTGGATTACTAGGTCTCTGGCAAGTCACTGTATCGATCCCCAGTGTCGGCAAGGCAGCGCCTGCTCTCTGGCCTGGTAACAATCTCTCACAGTCTCACGTGCGTCTCACTCTGTTCACCCCTCGGCTCACACTGGCTCTCCTTCCACGAGGCTGCGGATGTCCTTTACTCCTTCCCCACTGACTTCCTGTCTCTGCCCCAAAGCATGCTGGAAAACGTAGTCCCATTGTGTCCAGTATGTTCACATTGCGCTTGTCTCCCTCTGGCGGCCAAAACTGAGCAATACAGCAACAGAGTTTTTAAACAGTGCTACAATGACTTTTGTTTTTTCAGTGTTTGTAAAGGTCAAGGTTTAGTTGTAAAGAGTCTGTGTTTTGTGAAAGTGGGGGTTCATTAGTGTATGCTAGTAAGTAAAGGGAATGTTGGGCTATATTTATGTGTGAGGATGGTCTCTGCAAAAAAAACCAGTTTGTTTGAATGTAGCGCCATTCAATATGCATGCAGAAGCTTTGTTCACTTATGCGTGTAATACACACACAATGCTTCCTCCTGGCTGTAGTTCCCCTTCCAGTTGTTATGGTGCTGCAACAAAGTCATGTCATTGAGCAGGTGCTAGGAACACTCTCCATCACTGTAGAGGTGTTGTGGAAGTGATGGGCATTTCGCTTTCTAGTGCTGATATCACCAGTGAACAGGATCTTTTAGTGACCGCTATGCTTTTTCTCAGTTCTGACACACAGGCTTCTATTGGTCCCTCAAGTCAGCCTTATTGGCGATCCTGGGCCCTCTGGCACTCTGGCTCATTTGTCAGATAATACCTTCTGCTATACAGTCACTCCTCCTCCGTGCCCTGTTGTGTTTATCCTTACAGTTCACTGTATCTCATGTTATCTCTCTGGTATTGACCTCAGCTTGTTATTATGTTTTTGCCTTCTTATTCTGTCCCTTGACCTCAGCTTAGTATTATGTAGGGATGATCTGATCCCAAAGACCAAGACCTGATCCTGGCATTTTTCAGGGATCAGTTTTCTCAATCTGATCCAATGCCCAAGTCTGAGGCATATCAGGCAGCAAGCCCCCAGGTAGAGTCCTGCAGCCTCGTCATTGACTTGCAGCATCCTCCCTCCCTGCTTCTAAGTCACTGAGGAGGCCAGGAAGACATTATGAACCTCCAAGCTGGAGTCCGGATACCTCTGCATTCACTCACTGTCTGCTGCATGACCTGCAAGGCAAAGAATATGCCACGAGTGACTGCTGAATCCATGGGATGTCCTTTCACAAAGGGAGCTGCTGGTCCAGTCATGGGTTGTGTGGGGTATTGGACCAGGACTCGATTGTGGATGATCTCGAATACAGCATGACGGGATCAGATCGGGAGCCTGAAAACGGCAATTGGGACAATCCTTGTATTATGTAGCTTTGTCTCGCTCCTCTGTCCTTGACCTTTGACGACTTTTTGACCGTCCTTAGCATGTGTCCAGTCTGGCTACTATGATCAGGTAGGCTATTAATCGAGTCAAATCTCTCCCGGCTGTTTCTGATCTGGATGCCGAGTCATTAGCGACTCAATACACATGCAAGTGAATGCTGGCACCCATTTGTGATGTCTACTGGCTCAGTTTTATGTGCAAGTGTGCATTAAATACAGAAGAACATACCTTAGAAATCACTTTTCATATCAGCGCAAATAAGGGATTGGCCATTACACATTTAAAGTTCTGGCATCAAGTGTAAGGTGAAAATAGATTACAAATGTATTATATTCCATTGCTTCAATGGTCCAGTTGACTTCATGGGAAATTAAGCTTCTATGCATTTTCTTTTTCTTAGAATTGCCTCTAATATTAGCTTTCCTAGTCTGGTATCCAAGGTATTGCTGTTGCATCACAGATGACAAGTGGAGGAGGGACCTGCCGGGTTATCTAAAGAAAAGATGTTGTTTCTGCTTAGACATGTGTTGTATAATTACTACTGTGTGTGAAGGGATCGCAAGGCAAGAAAACATATCATATCGGTAGGGAAAACTAGGAAAATAGCATTTTGTTTAAAGTTTTTTTTTTAAATCTACTTTACAGTTGATTACTCACCATCAGATATGCATAAAGAAAAACAAGCTTCCTACGCTTACTTTGAATTAGCTTGCAGATGTTTTAACATCAAATTTATTTTGCTCATCGTCCTTTTCTCGGAGAATTCCCTGCAAAAGCTGGCCATAGATTTGTAGAATGCATTATGCTCCACAGAGCTACACGACTCATTCAATTTTGGCATCCATCTACCAAGTGCTGTACATGTGAAAGAGCCACTCACCTACTATAATGCCACAACTACCTATATGTCACAAAGAACAATCAGAACAATATAAACAAATCACTGACATAAACATTTCTTGGTGTCAAAGAAGTAGGTAAGTAAAAGAACAAATATACAAATTGAGCAGCTTTTATCCAGAATGCTCCAGACCTAAAGCAATCTCGATTTAAGAATCTCCCAGATGTTAGAAACCAGGAGAAATTGTTATGTTAAGGGTTATTCAGTAAGTGGCGAACTTGCCAACGAATTGCACCGTACGTTGCAATTTTGGGGCAGTTTGTCTAATCAGAGAGCTGTCAATTCCTCAAATACTGGCAAATTGACCACGAAATAAGGTGCAGTTCAACACAGATCGCCGCAATTCAGCGAGCTTCAGCAGCAGTGACATTGTCCCACAGAAAAGTAATGGTTAGTCTATACAAAGAACGCCGAACTGCACCGAAATGTCAGTGAAATAGTATGGTTTTTTTTTTATATTTACAATTTTTTATTTTGTAAAGAAGTCAGCGATTAAACAGAGTGAGGGCCGCGCAGGGCCACAAGAAGCCATCAACATAAGCACTTCGTAAAGGAAAATAATAAAAAGCAAGGACTCGAAACAAGCATATAACAAAAAAGACGTCTAGATTTAAGCAGTTGGCCGGAGACCATCAGCGAAAGAATCCGCAGTATTGCAAAATGCACAGCTATTAATCAATAAGAATCGCCATAACAGGAAAATGGGGGGGGAGACAAAAAGCAAAGGTCTTCAATGCGCAGCAAAATGTCAAAAGAGTTTGCAGTGGGGGTCGCAGAAAAATTGGGGGGGGGTAGACTCAAGCGTCCGCAGGCAGACCAGCCAGACAAAAGAGGAGCGAACAAATAATAAAAACAAAAAGTCCTCAAGAAACTGTCTCCATTATAATCATCAGCGGAGTGGGAGGCAGAGGGGAATTATCACGCAGCGGAGGTCAAAAAATAAGGTCAGGCCTGAGATCGAAAGGCATCGGAACAGACCGCTTCATCCTGTATCCAGCAGAAAGACAGGGTGGTGAACTCCTCTGGGCCCGTCCTCTTCCGAAGGGCCTGACTGACGAGTGGTCCCCAGAGCGCTCCATCCATGGCCAGAGCAACTCGACCAGACCAGGCCGACAGCACTTCTCCCCTGCAGGCAGCACCTCAAAGCGCGGCAGCTCCTCCACCATAAACCGCACTGGAGGGTCCAACCCACCGGAATCAGGGACCTCTAACTCCAACCCGGCAGGGGCTATCACTCCCTCCTCCCATGGAGCGGCAGGCATCTCTGCAGGCAGAGGGACCATCAGCGGCACAGCTGCCGAACCTCTGCCGACACAACAGCTCTCCTCCTTGCCGTATGGCTCGCCCCCGCAAAACATCGCAGAATCCTCTTCTCCATCCTCAGGAACATCCAATGGCGTGACCCCACCATCACTCGGCCTCGGGTCCGCTCCTGGACATGGGGGTCAAGCAGCGGCACAGCAGGCTCTGGTAAGGTTGCTCCGTCCTCATCTGGGACGAGTATGTCCTCTTTCGATGTGCACGGCCGGGATGTCAGCAGCACTCTGCAGCCCCTCAGTATGGCCATCATCCGGCGCCAGGTCCCCTTCAGGAGCGGGCTCAGGTCGTCCCCTCCAACATTTCCAAACAGGCCTCTAGGCCCTCAAGGGCGGCCATTTTCACTTCAGTGGGGGGAGGGGAAGCGACCCGACGCCCAGACTCCCCAATCCTCAGCATTCCACCCCAAACTGTTCGCGGGGGACAGGAGCCCTCTATCTCCGTTGCTCCCAACACGGTCCCCACCGGGGAGGCTTCCATGGGGGGGCACAGCAAGCGGGTGGCCGGCGCCAAAGGGTAGGCCCCAAGATGGCCGCCGGCAGCGACCTCCATCAAACAAAACGCCCGGGCAATCGTCTGTCTCAGGTCCGGTGGGGGAGCAGAACGGGCCCCGGACAACACACCCTGATGGCCAGCCACTCAGTGCTCACCGCTTAAATTTCTTAGCTTCAATAAGGTGTCTTAAAGATCCCTTAGAGAGAGGACGGGTCGGAGCTCTACAGACACGCATCCTCTCTCTGCAGCAGCCAGCCACACCCCTGGGTTTTTTCTTTATTCACCTGTTTATTCTTTTCATTTTCAGCAAAAAGCCTTTTTATTTATATAATTTCTAGAACACCTTTTTGTATTTTTTAGACAAAATTTTTGATTCCCAATTTTTTTTAAAGGCGTTTTTTAAAATTCTGTAACAGACCTTTTTATTTTTTTTTAAAGGACCTTTTTGTTATATACACACATTTTAATGCATCTTTGTTGGTTTGAACACCTATTATTAAAAGAATAGCAGAGCTCCGTTTTTTTCCCTCCTGCAGTTCGGCGGTCAGTTTGGCGGTCTTCAGCTGTCAGTTCGGGCACTTTGGTGACCCTGCGGTGAATAGTGAATTCCCAGCAGGGTCTTTGAAGTCGAATCGCCGAAGTGCACCAAAGTGTGTTGAATGAGAAAGCACTGAAATTTTGGTGATTTCTGAATTACCACTTTAGAGGAAAGAGCTTATATACGCACTGGGAGCACTCTAGCCTTCCTTCGCAGGCATGCTACCCAGAGTCATTGTGACTGACTCTATTTAGCATTGCACACGCTGTGTTTGTCATGGTCTCCTACAGCGCACGGGAGCCAGGTACCCAAGTGGTGGTATTTGTCTGGGGTGGCCCTCATGCAGAACTAGTAGAATTTGAGTATTTTGAATTTAAAAATTTCTGGATGAGGGGAGCAGACCTATAGCATAAATACACAGACTGGTGAAGACAAGACTAAAGCTTCATCAACACACCATTTGGAATATGAAAAACATTATAGCATACTAGAAGGGATCAGCAACTTTGACCCTACATTTCCCATGAGGTTCAACCAAGCTACTGAGTTACAGGTACAATTACAAGTTTTTATAAAGCACTAACAAGTTCCGTAGCACTGTACAATGGGTGAGACAGAATAACATACATACAAGTTAAACACACAGAACAGTAGGAGATAAGACTCTGCTTAAGAGCTTAGAATCTAAGAGGAGAGGGGTGACCCACTAGGTGAGTGTAAGTCGAGAACATGCAGTAGCGGTTGCATGTGGGCTGGGTGGGATGATGGAGCAAGAAATGAACAGTGGGGGATCATGGAGTGAGCCGGTAGGCTTCTCTAAAGTAATGTGTTTTCAGAGACTTCTCGAAAGACTGGAGAGACGGGGAGAGTCTCATGTTGTCGGGGAGGGAGTTCCATAGAAAGGGAGAAGTCCTGAAGGCAAGAATTAGGGGTGCGGGTACAAGGAGACAATAACATCAGATCATAGGCAGAGCAAAGTGGTCGGGACAGGATGTACCTGTTAATAAGGGAGGAGATTTAGGCAGGGACGCGGTTATGGAGAGCTTTGTACGTGAGCACCAGTATTTTGAATTGGATTCTAAAGGAAACTGGGAGCCAGTGTAGAGATTGACAAAGGAGTGAGGTGTGAGAGGTACGGGAGGTGAGGTGGATGAGCCTAGCACAGGCTTTCTTTACAGACTGTAGAGGGAGAATCTGGAATCTCTTAAAGCCAGATAGAGGGAGGATACAGTAATCAAGGCGGGAGATAATCAGCTTGGATGAGCTGATATTAGCAGAGTCTTGATTAAGATAGGGGCGGATGCGTGCAATGGTATTCATGTGGTAGTAGCAGGATTTGGTTAGCGATTAAATGTGATGAGGGAAGGAGAGAGCAGAGTCTAAGAGGACACCGAGGCATAGAGAGAGGTTAAGCTTTAGGAAAGAGGAAGCCATCCAGTCGGAGACAGCCAACAGGCAAGCAGTAACACGGTCCAACACAGGAGGAGAGATTGAGAGAGGAGATTTAGATTTGGGTGTCATCAGCATAGAGATGATATTGGAAACCATATGAAGAGATAATGTTGCCAAGGGAGGCAGTATAGATCGAGAAGAGTAGGGGACCCTGAACAGAGTCTTGAAGTACCCCAATTGAGAGAGGAACTGGGGTGAAGAGGCACCAGTGAAGGAGACACAGAAGGAGCGAAGAGCAAGATAGGAAGAGAACCAGGAGAGCACGGTGTCGCTGAGGTCAATGAGAGACTAAGCATCATGGAAGGTATAGTTCCAAAATATCTGGAGGGCCGAGGTTGCTGACCTATCACAGGAGTAATGAGTGACATAGAGGTCTCTGTTAAATTGTGGGCCATAATAATTTTTCCCATAGAATCAAACTAAATAATTTAGCTGAGTACCCAACATTAATTAACTGCACTTGATATTAGGATTCCACAAAATAAGTGACACCCACCTTCTCCTTTCTACAAAATGCAAGATATACTACAAGATGCATTGACTGTTAATTCTGCACACACATACTGACTCAGTTACTGTACATGAAGAAAGTCCAAATTTCTTACATTTCATTCCATTCAATCAGAATATTGTTCATTGGGTGCAACATTCAAGCTGAAATGTAGAATGGAAAATTCAGAATTTCAATATTAATACAAATGATGCCAAAGAAATGTACCGGCTGGGTGGAGTAGAGGTAACATCACTGCTCTGCGTGGAGAGAGCCTGTGGAGACATGGGTACTGTGACGGGACAGCCGCCACTACGCTGTAGCGCAGTACAACAGTTCAAGTGTTTATTTATTTGTGCGTTATTAAAAGTTCGTTAGCCCTTATTTTTATAAGTACCCCAATGTGATTTTCCCTGTTTTATAGATATGCCAGTTAACTAAAGATTTCTGATGTCTGTGTGTTATTCCCTGTATAGTGTAGATCTCTGTATTAGTACCTGCTATTGTGTAAATTCTCTCCAGTAAGAAATTCCTTTTGTTTACGTGCTTTCTCCTTCCCCCATTCTCCATTGTTTTAAGGCCCTGGGTAGCTATCTGATCTGTGATGTTGTCTGTTTGATTGTATGCAAATGTATGGTCCTTGACTCTATCTGTCCTCTCTGTGAATAAACAGTCAGTTCTATTCTGACCAAGCTTGAAGTCACGACTCGTGTTTTGGAGTACCAGGAATCTTCTGCCCGCTGTGCCAAGGAAAGGCTCCAGGTCTACAGCTTCGGCTTATTCCTGGGGGTGCTAGTCAGGCTCTCTATATACACCGGGCCTTGAGCTGCGGCTAAGGAAGCAGCATTGGCAGATGTGACCCTGTCCGGGCACAGAGATCTGTTACTGGAGAGGTGTTCTTGCCGGGATCGTACCCGTAAGTGTCCTTGGGCAAGACACCTAACGGTACATACTCGCCACCCAGGACATACTTGAAAACGAGAGAAATCTCAATGTATCCTTCCTGGTAAAATACTTTCTAAAAAAAAAAAAGAAAAGAAATGGAATACTTTGCTTCTAGCACAATATTTATGGTGCAAAATACTATCTGCATAAATACTTTAAAGTTGTTGCGTAATGAGATGCTATATTAACTGAAAATATTCAAGAAAAAGAGGGGGGAAAAATCCAAAAGACACGAAGACTTGAATTTAGAAATGCAAAGTGGAAATTTATTAGATAGATGAGAAAAAGTCCCGGATGGGATTGAAACATCGATCTATGTAATAGCTTGTCCCGGACCGATGTGCTCTGCCAGAAAGTCCCTCTCGGCCATCTGGAACCTGGTGCTGCCGAAATCCACGCTCGCTAACCGAATCTCCTCAGCCAGGAAACGAATGCCACCAGCACTCCGCTCCGTCCACGGCCTCCTTACACGAGGTCCTTCTCCAACACTCTCTTGCCACCGGAACAGCTCAGCGGGACACACTGCAGTTCGATTACACACTCTCCCCGATCTTTTCAGCACAGGATGCTGCCGATTCTCAGCTCCAATCTAGCCTGGATCCCAGACAGTGTATCTTTCATAAAAAGCGAAAAACCATACGGCGCATCTAGTGCAATTAATAGGTTAATAAATCAATGGATATGTAAAATCCATAAAATCCATTAAAAAACTCGTTAAAAAACTCGTAAACCGTAGCAGTGAAAATATTATTGTCAAGTCAATAAAAGTGCATAGAGTAAAGTCCAGGTCAAATGTGCAAAAAGTGCAAAAAGGTGCTCAAGTATATATTAGTGGAATACTCAAAAAATGATGATGAAGAATAATGTGCTGATCTTCTTATAAGTGCTGGTGCTGAATCCTCATATCCGTCAGTAATCCTCAAAAAAAGCACATCACAGGAAAAGATGATAGTGCAGACAGTCAGAATAGAGTAGGCTCAAATTATAATCAAAATCTAAACCACTCACATTTATGGGAGCCCACAAGGTCCCGGCTCAAGGAGAAACAGCCTGCAGCCAAATATAGGGTGGCACTTCCCTTCTTTCTGTCCGTACTGGAGACTAAAAATAGAGAGAATCGGGAGACGGCACTCCATAGCGTAATACTGCGTATATGTGAAAATGTGGAAAGGAAAAGATGAAGCACACTCACTGATTTTGGAGACTCGTAATGTCAGGCTCAATATATGTCGCTCTGGGTCCTCTTAGGGTGGGAACCCAAACCTCTTTGCCTCCGCGGTGGTGGGTCCAAGTTTCCAAGGAGAAAAAAAGGGTCGGAGAAAGGTGGCAAATGTTGGGAAAATTTAATGGATAAATAAAATAAAATACAGGACAAAGTCTACCGAGACGCGTTTCGGCTTAAAAAAGCCTTCCTCAGTCGGTATAAAAGTAAATGTCCATAAAAAAGTCACTGACGTTACTGACTTTTTTATGGACATTTACTTTTATACCGACTGAGGAAGGCTTTTTTAAGCCGAAACGCGTCTCGGTAGACTTTGTCCTGTATTTTCTTTTATTTATCCATTAAATTTTCCCAACATTTGCCACCTTTCTCCGACCCTTTTTTTCTCCTTGGAAACTTGGACCCACCACCGCGGAGGCAAAGAGGTTTGGGTTCCCACCCTAAGAGGACCCAGAGCGACATATATTGAGCCTGACATTACGAGGCTCCAAAATCAGTGAGTGTGCTTCATCTTTTCCTTTCCACATTTTCACATATACGCAGTATTACGCTATGGGAGTGCCGTCTCCCGATTCTCTCTATTTTTAGTCTCCAGTACGGACAGAAAGAAGGGAAGTGCCACCCTATATTTGGCTGCAGGCTGTTTCTCCTTGAGCCGGGACCTTGTGGGCTCCCATAAATGTGAGTGGTTTAGATTTTGATTATAATTTGAGCCTACTCTATTCTGACTGTCTGCACTATCATCTTTTCCTGTGATGTGCTTTTTTTGAGGATTACTGACGGATATGAGGATTCAGCACCAGCACTTATAAGAAGATCAGCACATTATTCTTCATCATCATTTTTTGAGTATTCCACTAATATATACTTGAGCACCTTTTTGCACTTTTTGCACATTTGACCTGGACTTTACACTATGCACTTTTATTGACTTGACAATAATATTTTCACTGCTACGGTTTACGAGTTTTTTAACGAGTTTTTTAATGGATTTTATGGATTTTACATATCCATTGATTTATTAACCTATTAATTGCACTAGATGCGCCGTATGGTTTTTCGCTTTTTATCTTGTATTCTGACACATATTTTGGTTGTTTTCTATGTGTTTTTACCATACTATAGGCAGCATTGACTATTTATTAGCACCACACCCTGCACTTTAAATTCATTTATAAATAGGCGCCCACACTGTATAGTGTATATTTATTTATACACACTCCTTGCTTTAGTGTATCTCTCATGACCGAAGTCATGCCCCGCTCGCCTCATTCTGTCAACGCTGCACATGATGCTTCTCATTTCTTGGCGCCAATACTCACTTCCTTCCTCTACCCAGGGGTTTCTGGGGAATGTAGTCCATAGTCCAATACATTACATTGTGCCCTGGCTCCCTCTCGCGGCAATATTGTCTCAGTTCTCAGAGTCAAGTTAAATACAGTGCTACACTCTCCCCCCCAAACTCTTGGATCCCTCCAAGGGCATACAACATCTTCAGGTCACATAAACAACTTTTACATTAAACGCCTTGAACACCTTCGTTGCCAGTATTAAGATACCAATTTTTACAACGTGCAACCAGTGGGTCAAACAGGGAGAACTCCCACCTAGGTGTGCCGGTGGCCTGAACTGAATTCAAATCCCTAGACACCTCTGCAAGTAGGGCGGACACTTCTGGCAACCTTCGCACAGTTGTTACAGCTTCCTCTGTGCTATGTCTTGGGGAATCATATGTGAGTCTCTGAGGGGGGTCGTACTGAACGTTTAGGCTCGGACTCTGTAATATCTTCTTCAGGCGGAAGGGTCGGCTCTACAGGCTTAATTTTCTCCTCTGCAGGCGGAGCAGGTACATCTTCGGAATATGAACCTTCTAGAGAAGGCATAGAACTGTAATCCACAGATACATCTTCAGGAGCCTCTGGCACTTCCAGTTCCTCAGGCAAGAATTCAGGAGCATCAGGTCTTCGGCTACTCAAACACTGATCAGAGACCAGATTAACGTCTTCAGGCTCAGGTGGACACACCCAGCCCAGATACAAACTTTCTTCTTCACTGTTCTCTTCACTTTCTCCAACAGAATGCAACTGTTGAGACCGAGTAACAGGAGCCGGACAAGGAATAGGCGGATCAGGCAAAGAAAGTTCGTCTCACGGGTACCCGTGCAGATTCTCTCAGAGGTAGATGATTTCTGTGCCAATTCATTAAGGGCCCAGTCTTTCCATCCGGGCGAATTTGGTATACTGGCAGACCAGGCAATTGCTTGCAGACAACGTAGATTTGAGAACTCCATCTATCAGCCAGTTTGTGCCTTGCAGAAACACCAAGATTCTTCAACAAAACCCTATCACCGGGTTGTAAGTCCTGTACTTGAACCCTCAAATCATAGTTCCGTTTATTTCTCTGTTCTCTACTCTCAGAAGTCGACTGGGCCTCTTCGAATGCAGAAGCTAAATTTCTCCTTAGTCTGTCCACATAATTTCTATAGGAAGTGACCGACGTCTGATCGAGAGATAGACCAAAGGCTAGGTCTACTGGCAACCAAGCTTCTCTTCCAAACATGAGACGATACAGTGGGTATCCAGTAACATCACTCTTGGTACTATTATACACATGCACCAGCGTAGATATGTGACGACTCCAATTCTGTTTCTCTTTGGTTGATAGCGTTCCCAACATGTTGAGTAGAGTGCGATTGAGGGTGATAAGGGTAAGTTCGAGTTTTCTGGATCCCCAGTAAATCTTACAACTGCCCGACACGTTGACTCTCAAAGTCTCTGCCTTGATCTGAGTGGATTCTCTGTGGTAGGCCATAATGAATGAAACACTTTCCCAGTAGAACGTTCGCCGTAGTAGGAGCACGTTGATCTTTGGTAGAGAAAGCTTGAGCATAACTGGTGAAATGATCAGTCGCCACTAAAATATTTCCCTGCCCTCTAGCGTCAGGCTCTAAGCACAGGAAATCAATGCACACCAAGTCCATGGGTCCTTGACTCTGTAGATGGCTCATTGGAGCAGTTCGAGTTGGCAGGGTCTTCCTCTGAATACACCTCAGACAGGAATGGCAATAACATTCAACTTCAGATCTCATACAGGGCCAATAGAATCTGTCTCGCACCAGTTTAAAAGTTCTTTCTGCCCCCAAATGACCATGATCATCATGCAATGTTCTCAATACACTTTCTCTGTGCTTCTCTGGGAGGAACAGTTGTTGTGTCTCTTCGGCATCATTTGAGGGGCCCCTTCGGTAGACCACCCCGTCTAATAGCTTTAACCAATCCCATTCTTTGTAAACCAGACGGGCTTTCCCAGGGGACTTAGTCAGCAGAAAATCCCTTTGATCTGGCTTCATAGCTTTAATTGTCAATCCAATCAGAGGCTCCTCAGCTTGATCTGCTCCCAGGTCCTGTTTCGTGAGAGTAGTTTGGCTTTCACTCCTCAACTGTGTAGGATTACAATACAATTCTGGAACACCCGCAGCCATAACTCCTATAGCCTCTGCTCCAATCACTCCTTTGATTCGGCATTCTACCCCTTGACATAAGGCTTGTACTCCATCAGGGGTCAATTGAGTCCACTCTGAACTGTAGGGCCTCCTTGACAAAGCATCTGTGTCACGATTATTGACCCAAGGGTGGTATTTAAGACTGAACCAGAATCCTGACAAAGTGGCCAACTACCGGTGTCCCGTTACATCCAGTTTTGCAGTAGTAAGGATGTACGTAAGTGGAATGTTGTCGGTATTTATCACAAAATCGGCCCCATACAAGTAGTCTTTTAGTTTGTCCACCACTGCCCACTTCAAGGCCAGGAATTCCAACTTGTGAGTGGGATAATTCTTTTCCGAAGGAGTAAGGCTACGACTCACATATGCCACAGGTCTCAGGAGACCATCATATTCTTGGTATAGTACCCCTTCCACTTGAATCGGAATGATGGGCGAAGGTCCTATCAACTTATCAGGGAACTTCTCCGTAGTAGTAGGAGGTATGGACCCAGTTTGTTGTACCCTAACCTTCTTTCTCATTCGTGGTGATTGTGGGTGTGCATTGGTTTCCCGTGACACAGGACTGGACACAAAGGGAGTGAATCTTTTAGCCCCGGCAGGAAAGGTTCTAGGTACGGATCTGTGTTTCTGCCACCTTCAAGATTACCCAGCACAGATCCATGTGTGCCTGTTCCAATTCAGCTTGAGCTTCCTGCACTTTCTTGACAGTCTTTTGTATTTCACCATAAGCCTGGACTCCTTAGCAACATCTTCGGAAGGCCTGAAGACAGTGAACCTCTCTTGTCTGTCAATTTCTGAACCATAGGCGTCCAGCGAATCGTCCTCACCAGGCGAACATTCTTTATGTTTTACAGATGGGCATAGGCCTTTTCTCCCCTTCTTGCAAGTTTCTCCTCCAGGAGGGCCTCTTCTTCTCGAACAGCTCGAATCAGTTCTAGGTACATTAACTCTCTGTTGCCTTCTTGAGTTTTTAGCTGTAACATCACCGGGTCTAGAGGTTGAGCTCCCCTCAATATCTGCCGGATTCTGACTTGATCTACTGTAGTGGGGTCGGTCCCTTTCTTCAACAGTATTTGGTACAGTATTTTATCCAGACGCCTCATGTAGTCTGTCATACTCTCCCCTTTTTGCTGGTTGGTGTGTTCGTACTGATATATGACCTCAGCAGCCTTTTCTGTCATCCTGAAGACTTCCTGTAGTATGTTTAGGTAATCTAGGGACGTACTGTCTTGCTTACTCAGTTTCAGATTTCTGACAGCTTCTGAGGCAGGTCCCTTCAAGCTCTCAGTAATTCTCTACTTCTTCTGGGCTTCACTGACGTCCCACTCATCTAGAGCCTGCATTGCCTGTTCAACCCATTCTTCAAAGGTTTCTTCACCTGACGGTGTTGGCACGTTTCCTAAAAAATTCCTTAACCTTCGAAATCCGAATTTGGTGTAAGGAGGGTTTGCCCTCTGGCACTTGACCACGAGGTCTCCGATAGCAGCAATGAACTCTGGCCCTATCATGGCCAGCGGGCTTGACACAGGAACGTTCTCGGGGTTGCCACACGGTCTTCTTGGCTGGATCAAACAAACTTCCACATCATCGGCCAGTTGCACGCTCGCACCCTGAAAACATATTGGAACGTCCTTCCTCTACTCAAAAAGAACATAGGTGTGGGAAGTCTCTGGGTCCGCTTTAATGTCTATTATTAGCCCCCGATGATCAGGGCTAGCGCGGCCACGGCCCGGCGAATCTGGTCTTCTGCCCAGATGTCTGTGGGAATGTCCATGACTACACTTAACCCTAACTGGCCATTTTGTTACCTACACCACTCAGCTGCTGTGTCTGGATCCATATTAACCCGTTAATTGCGGTATACTCTGAGACAGAAATCCCGGACGAGCCCCCATGTGTAGCACTCACCCACGAAGGAGCCGCTGAATAACCCCAGGATAGTCTCACCGCACTAACAATTCACTGTACACCAGCACACCTTTATGTATTTTTCTAAGTTATACCTTACTGAAGCAATAAACGGCAATAGATATACATATACTTTAGGCTTGAAATCGATCAGGCTAGAATGACTGACGTAATACGTAACACGGATATATGCGGTGAAGAAACGGTTAAAAAACTCTCAGTTCTTTGGTTTAAGTCCCGCTCAGATATGCTTGTTTCTGTCCTAGGGTACCCGGGTACTAAGTCCACTGGCCAGTGGATGGACGAAATATCTTCAACTATCAATGATGGGGCCCTGCAATTTGAAGCAATCAATAAGTGCGCACTGTTATTAGAGTTGTAGGCCTTGGGCCTCTCACCCAACCGATGAACAGCTTGTCCCGGACCGATGTGCTCTGCCAGAAAGTCCCTCTCGGCCGTCTGGAACCTGGTGCTGCCGAAATCAACGCTCCCGAATCTCCTCAGCCAGGAAACGAATGCCGTCAGCACTCCGCTCCGTCCACGGCCTCCTTACACGAGGTCCTTCTCCAACACTCTCTTGCCACCGGAACAGCTCAGTGGGACACACTGCAGTTCGATTACACACTCTTCCCGATTTTTCAAGCACAGAATGCCACCGATTCTCAGCTCCAATCTAGCCTGGATCCCGGACAGTGTCTCTCTCATGACTGAACTCATGCCCTGCTCGCCTCGTTCTGCCAACACTGCACTCGATGCTTCTCATTTCCTGGCGCCAGCGTACTCACTTCCTTCCTCTACCCAGGGGTTTCTGGGGAATGTAGTCCATAGTCCAATACATTACATTGCACCGTGGCTCCCTCTAGCGGCAATATTGTCTCAGTTCTCAGAGCCAAGTTACAATACAGCGCTACAATACAGCGCTACAATATATATATACAGTCATGGCCGAAATTGTTGGCACCCCAGAAATTTTTCCAGAAAATCAAGTATTTCTCACAGAAAAGTATTGCAGTAACACATGTTTTGCTATACACATGTTTGTTCCCTTTGTGTTTATTGGAACAAAACAAAAAAAGGGAGGAATAAAAGCAAATTGGACATAATGTCACATAAAACTCCAAAAATGGGCTGGACAAAATTCTTGGCACCCTTTCAAAATTGTGGATAAATAAGATTGTTTCAAGCATGTGATGCTCCTGTAAACTCACCTGGGGCAAGCAACCGGTGTTGGCAATATAAAAATCACACCTGAAAGCAGATTAAAAGGAGAGAAATTCACTTAGTCTTTGCATTGTGTGTCTGTGTGTGCCACACTAAGCATGGACAACAGAAAGAGGAGAAGAGAACTGTCTGAGGACTTGAAAACCAAAATTGTGGAAAAATATCAACAATCTCAAAGTTACAAGTCCATCTCCAGAGATCTAGATTTGCCTTTGTCAACAGTGCGCAACATTATTAAGAAGTCTGCAACCCATGGCACTGTAGCTAATCTCTCTGGGCGTGGACGGAAGAGAAAAATTGATGAAAGGTTGCAATGCAGGATAGTCCGGATGGTGGATAAGCAACCCCAAACAAGTTCCAACGAAATTCAAGCTGTCCTGCAGGCTCAGGGAGCATCAGTGTCAGCGCGAACTATCCGTTTACATTTAAATGAAATGAAACGCTATGGCAAGAGACCCAGGAGGACTCCACTGCTGACACAGAGACATAAAAAAGCAAGACTACAGTTTGCCAAAATGTACTTGAGTAAGCCAAAATCCTTCTGAGAAAACGTCTTGCGGACAGATGAGACCAAGATAGAGCTTTTTGGTAAAGCACATCATTCTACTGTTTAACGGAATGAGGCCTACAAAGAGAAGAACACAGTACCTACAGTGAAATATGGTGGAGGTTCAATTATGTTTTGGGGTTGTTTTGCTGCCTCTGGCACTGGGTGCCTTGAATGTGTGCAAGGCATCATGAAATCTGAGGATTACCAAAGGATTTTGGGTTGCACTGTAGAGCCCAGCAGAGTGGAGAATCTTGTGGTCTGGTCAGTGTATGCTAGAAAATAGAATGCAGATTTGCTAAGTGTGCTTTTAAAAAACTACACGGCAGGAGGAGGGAGGAGGAGCAGCAGGAAGAGGGGGGAGGGTGAGAGGCAGAGGTGAAGACCAAATAAAAAAGTTTAAGTAAAAAGGTGGGAACATTGAAACAACATGGAATCAGCCAGAAATTAATACATTTAAAAATGTAATACATTTTATATGACCTGCAACAGGGAAAATGAATAGATTACATGCATGTATGATATTCCCAAAATCTGGACAAAATATTGTTCTACTTTGAGGTTCTTCTAGTTCAATCATCAGTTTTGCAATTATCGGAGTAAAACCTAAATATTTTTGCTTTTATTAGAATTCACAATAAATTTTGAAATACGTAAGCATGTTTGGTGTGGAAAAGCTAAAATTGTCCCCTAGAAACCAGTGCAGGTGTTTATGTAGCTAGTAGTTACACAGTTTAATAGAAAGTTGCTCACAATGGGTGATGGCAAAATACTTAAAATTGGCCTGCTATCAAGCAGGGGAAAAATTCAAATATGCCCTGGTTCTCAAAGGCTTGATAAAAATCCTTTCTCATATGTTGTAGAAAACATCGACCTGCTGACAGCATATCCATTTTTAAGATTTAATGCTATTATTATTATTATTATTATTATTCTTTATTTATAAAGCGCCAGCATATTCCGCAGCGCTGTACAATAAGCACAGTATAGACAGGGTTACAATACATTGAACAACATTTGACAAACAGTACAGGAGGAGATGAGGGGCCTATTCCCGTAGGAACTCACAATCTGGAGGGTTGGGGTTGGAAACAGGAGGAGAGGACTGTAAGGGGAGAGTGATTGATGGTTGCGTCAGTGAGTTGGGTGGTAGGCTTCCCTAAATAGGAATGTTTTAAGGGAGCGTTTGAAGGAAGAGAAGTTAGGGGAAAGTCTGACAGTACGAGGGAGAGCGTTCCAGAGAGTGGGGGCTGCGCGTGAGAAATCCTGCAGTCTATCATGGGAAGAGGTGATGCGGGGAGAAGCTAGGCGCAGGTCACTGTTTGACCTTAGGGAGCGGGCTGGGGTGTATTTGGTGATTAGTGAGGACAGGTAGTGGGGAGCTGAGTTAGTGAGCTTTTTGTAGGTAAGGATAAGGATTTTGAACTTAATTCTGCAGTGGATGGGGAGCCAGTGAAGGGACTCGCAGAGGGGAGCGGCAGAGACAGAGCGGCGGGTGAGGTGAATTAGCCTGGCGGAGGCGTTCAGGATGGATTGTAGGGGGGAGAGGTGGGACAGAGGGAGGCCAGATAAGAGATTATTGCAATAGTCGAGTCGGGAGATTACCAGGGCGTGTATGAGTTGTTTTGTGGCGACAGCGGTAAGAAATGGCCGAAGATGTCAAATACACCTTTCATGTATGACTTATGCACATCTGTATGTTTTGTATTATTGCTTAGACCATCCAATTCGCAGTCTCAGTGTGCGCCCTCTAGCAGAGCATTGATGGACTTATTCTTAATCTCCAAACTATAATTCTTCACATGCATCAGAGGTCCGTTGGCATTATTCATGGATGACACCATGCATGTTGATTATGAAAACAAACAAGTCAACAGCCTTATAAATTTCCATAGCTCCTCTTATGTTATTTCCTAACAAACGGAGAACTAATTTATGTCACTGAAGGCTGACATTAATCTTCTAATCGCACCTTTTTCAAACATTTAGGGCACCCTCAGCTGCCCTGAGCTAAAACGGTGACGCTGTGACGGAACGGCCATCACAATGTTTATTTGCGTTTAATTTTCTTACATTTCATTGCCACTGTATATATGGTAGAGTGTTGTGTGATATACTGTGCTGTTTTCCCGCTGCGTAACAGTTACAGTTGCAAGTTTTTATAAAGCGCTGACGAGTTCCATAGTGTTATACAATGGGTAAGACAGAATAACAATGTGAATGCAAATGGACACACAGAACAGTAGGAAAGGACCCTGCTCAAGAGCTTACAATCTAAGCATTTCTCTGCTTGATGTGCCTCGAGGGGTGTCAGCTATACCCTCCTGAAGAGGCCTAACAAGGCCGAAACGATCGTCGGGGGTTGCTGCATCTCTCATGCAGGGATGATGTCCTTGGCAGTCAGTACTGGCCACCCTCATTGGGTGAGAGCAGACTGATTTGCATATGGAGCATTTATCCCTGTAATGGCAAAAGCAAGCTAAAACCTTGTGAGACCTGAGCGGGCCCCACCGTAGAGCAGGCCACTAGTGCTGTTGCTCGTCCTCAGGATACTCACACCCCCACTTTGTCTCACTATAGGTTTACAGGGTCATCCAGACGTGGACCCCTTGCTTGATGTGCCTAGAGGGGTGTCAGCTATACCCTCCTGACGAGGCCTAACAAGGCCAAAACGATCGTCGGGGGTTGCTGCACCTCTCGTGCAGGGATGACGTCCTTGGCAGTCAGTACTGGCCACCCTCATTGGGTGAGAGCAGACTGATTTGCATATGGAGCATTCATCCCTGTAATGGCACAAGCAAGCTAAAACCTTGTGAGACCTGAGCGGACACCTTCCGTAGAGCAGGCCACTAGTGCTGTTGCTCGTCCTCAGGAAACTCACACCCCCACTTTGTCTCGATATTATTAATGCAGCATATGAATACGCACACTGCGGGGATCAAGCGTTTCTCTGCGTGGTATAATTAATGCAGCATATGAATACGCACACTGCGGGGAAGCGCCTCTCTGATTCATATGTATATGTATCCTGTTTTGTATATTATAACTTAAAATGCAATAAAATTAGAATTTTCAATAATTTACAATATGTAAAGTGTTTTTTGTTTACATTTTAACATGCGAGCGTTTACGGTTATATTTTCTATGATTTGCGCTTGTTAAAAAAATTAGAGATGGGGGACTTGTTGCACACATTTTTTTGGGGGAAAATTACACAATTTTTAACAAACGCACCGCATACAAAAATCGTTAGTGCAGCATCATTGTTCACATTATAGTCGAAATGGGAACAATATTGCTGCATTAGCAAAACAAAACAAAAAAAACCAACTTTTTTAAAAAATTTATTTATTTAATATTTTTTATTAAATTTTTTATTTTACATTTTTTTTCTTAACTTTTAACATGCTCATGTTTGATATGGTTGGAAAGGCCATGCTCTGGCCAATCCAACAATACCAAACATTAACCCCTAGGTGCCACAGATCGGGAGATAGGGGGTTACAATGAACCCCCTATCTCCACCATTGGTGGCAACTAGGGGGTTAACTCCAGCACTTTATCCGAGGTCCCGATGTGAAACATCGGGACTTTGGATAGATTTCAACTATTTTTTTTTCACTCTGGTACAGTCGAAATACAACCCTTTTTTTTAAAATACGAAATGTCCGAAATGTTACCGAAATCATGAATAGTGAAACAAGGAATGTTTCTCTTTTTTCTGTCTTTCACTACATGAACCTGGATAAAACAGCCTAAATAAGGTGGGGGTCACCTGAGAAGTTGGAAGACAATTTACCCACACGTCTGGACCCACTTAGAGCCAGTGATAAGGCTCTAGATTTGTGAGTGGGAGATTATTTGTATTACTACCCATAATTGTAATTGACGATATTATACTATTATTGTTTATTCTCTCCTATGTATATGCGAGATCCCAGGACCCCAGAAAGCATTGTTTTGCGCCGATTCAGGTTATATATTTTAAATGCAATGTGCTCACTGTGACCAATCTGTGGTTCACCTATATAATACTTCTTTACGACTGAGGTCAGACATCCTCTATATGATAATACATTGCATTAATCATGAACAGCCAGAGGAAGCCTGCCTGGAAAAATTCCAAGATAAAAAATACTGGCAAACCCACTGACACAGTGTCACTTGCTCTCACTTCCCATTGTCAGGGCTTGTCCAAACTTGTAGATGAGTAACGCACAACAAAATCACTCAAAGGGTAAAGCAAAACTTTGTTGAATTTGTAACACACTTATTTCATATTAAATAATGTACATATCACTTTATCATGCAGCTTAACAGACTATCACGTCTAATTGTAAGGAAAGTGTGCAGTCTTTTTCTATGTTTGTGAAAATATATGTGGAGGATTCATTAACGGAAAACTCTACTGAGGCTGGTGTCAGATGTGCGCCCGTACTGACGTGCCTCCTGGCGTTCGTCGCAGCGTTGTGATGTTGAGACAAGGCGGGCCACACGCTGTAGCGCGTGCACAAATTGCGCACGCTACAGCAGGCGTGTTGTTTCCATTCAGAAAACCTCCCCATGGCAGCGCTATCTGATTTCCCATTGGTCCCATACACTGTAAAGCTTGTATTCAGGTTTTCAATCATATCTTTCCCTCTTAATTTGCAATTATATTTTTGAAAAAATCCACATATGTACATAAATATATTAGATTTGAGTGTGTGTTTGTGTTAAGTGCAAGTTGATAATTGCTATTTGGGGACAAATATTGGTGAGTTCCCATGCTTCTTTTTTAGGACTTGATCCCTGTAGACACAGCATTACTTTGCTGAGTTATATAACCATTACTGGACATCCTCAACCCATAGTATTCAGTAGTCATGACATGGGAAATTTGGATAAGATTCATATTGCAATAATGTTACATCCTTGGCCCCCACAGCGCTTCCTGGGGGGGTCAGGGCGCCAGGTGGCATCGCTGGCTAGCCTGTTGCCAGTAATAGAGCTGGCAAAATGGCATCTGAGGGGGCGGAGCTAGGCATAAGTGCAAGGAGCCATCAGCCTTTAAAAGAGGGGGAGTGGAGCTGCTCCTTGAACTGTCGTGGGAGTAATTTGGAGTGGAGTCCTAGTTCCTGCTTTTCACGAAATCTAGTAGTTCGAGTATCTGTCTAGTTCATGTTCTGTGTATATTCTGTTTCTAGTCTGGTTTTCTGGTTCATGTTTTCATGTCTGTTTTTCTGTCTGGTTTCAAGGCCTAATCGCAAGGCATCCGGTTCTGTGTCTAGATCAGTGTCATGTCTGTTCCTAGTTTCTAGATTTAAGTCCTGTCCAGTCTGTTGCTGAATTCATCTATTGTCTTGTTTCCTGTCTTGTATCTGTTTTCTTGGTGGCTATACAGAAGCTTATCACTGATAGTAGGCCTGCCTGCAGGCTATTGAACTGCGTGTTCCCCCTCTATATAGCTTGAGTACATACTGAATCCAATCTTAGATTGTAGGCCTTCCCTGCAGGCTATTGAACTGCGTGTTCCCCCTCTAAATAGAAAACAGAAAAAGGGGTGAAGCGCCCACTGGAAACGAGTGTCTCACCCACTCGCTATATATTGTGTACGGAGGTTTCTCTAAACACCTAGAGAATTGAGCAAAAAGATTACAACATAGCGCTCAAAAGACCAAGGTCCATGAGAAAGTAAGAGAGACACACTGTATGTCCACAGACAGTTCTTATCTTCAAGCGAGAATCTTCTCTGTTGTGTAGCTGAAAAGACACGCACTGCAGGAAAAAGCAGAAAGAAAGGGCCACAATTGCGCAGTACATCAACACCCAATGGAATGAAATTTCGTTTGTATTTGACTCACATTCTGGGGAGCCCACAACCGGCTCCCGGGAATATAGCGGGTAGGGACTTGTATCGGGTGCCCATGAACCCCTCAATCCGCTCCTTCGGTGTCACAAAAAGTGGTACTGCAGAAAATAGACAAGGCAAAAAGGGAGCACCTCTTGGTGCGGTAAATCACAAATCACCTTAATGATTAAGAAAAGCCAAATTTGCACTTACAAACAAAGAGCCTCTATTGGCTCCGTCATAACTCGCACAGGGAATCATACAGGGGTTCCCCAAACCTTCTTTTCTTTTTCAGGATCAAAAAAGGCAAGCAGCAATCAAAAATAAAATAAAAACATTTATTGTAAGAAAATCATCATATCTACCAGGACGCGTTTCGCCATTAATGGCTTCCTCAGCTGGAGATTACAAAACTGTACTTGCTGCTGCCTTTTTATACAATGTATGTCAGAAAATGGAGTGATTAGACCCTTGGAAATCAATTAAAATACAATTAAAACACAATTGCTATCAGCTGCATAGTGTGCAGCACCCACCATTTTGCACATGGTTGTTAACCCTAAAACGCAGGAGAAAGGGGAAGAAAGAAGAAAACTTTTTTATTATTCATTAAGTGTTACCAACGTTGCGCCTGCCATTTTGCGCATACGCACTGGCCTTGCATCCCACCTTGGAACGCGGAAATGGACGATTGCCGCTGCAGATCATCCTTCCTTATAGAAACAGCATTAAAACAGAGCGGTTCCCTTAACCACCACCAAGTGCCAAACAAGGGCATAGAGGGGTTATTAACCCTGAAACACAGGGGAAGGGGAAAAGAAAGAAAAAATATATATATTTTTTTATTTTTTATTCATTTGATAATACAAATGTTGCGCCCGCCATTTTGCGCATGCGCATCGACCCTGCATCCCACCTTGGAACAAAGCGACTCCCTCAACCACCACCAGGCGCCCAACAAGGGCACAGAGGGAAAACACCAAATGCTGCAAAATATATATACTCTATAATCACATATATCTTAACCCTTGTGGATCAAGATATATAAATATATATAATAGGGATCAAGATATATAAATATGGGTACCATAACTCCCAAATACTTGTGCAAATAGCAGTGGAATTACATTATTGTATTCTTCAACAGAAGGATATGATGATTTTTTAAAAGTCCGATTTTTTTTTTCAGTTTACTTATTTTTTCTGTAACAGCACGCTTTATTATCATTCCCTGGACCTCCTGTGAAAATTTCAGACATTTTCGCTCAGTAGTTTCTTTGCAAACAGCGTTTCATTTTCCCAGATTCATACAAATGCTAATTTGCTAATTTATTCACTGCCTCCTCTGCGTGATTCGGCTCCTGTTCGGGTTTTTCGAAGGTTAATCCAGATGTTTTTGCTTGTTTTCAGCGTGCATTCGGTTAGTTTTCGTCAGGTTTGCGGCAGCTTTTCCCTGCAATTCGGGGACCCTGTGGTGCTTGCTGAATACACCGCAGGGTCACTGAAATGCAATCGGCAAAAGGAACCGAATTGAAGAGAACGAAAAGTCACCGAACGTGCGGTGACTTTTCGAATCTCTTTGGATAACCCTGTGTCAGGGCACAGATAGTTAATGTGTTTCCACCCAGCGACCTCCTGGCCACGAAGCCATTTGGAGCTGAGGCGATAATTAGGTTTCTTGTAGTACCTCCCTGGTGTGGGAATCAAGGTATTACAGCCTTTTCTGCTGTCTGTGTTCAAGAATCTGTCCAAAAGAATCCAAAGAAACGCTACTCCAGGGTAGCGCCGTTAGCGCACCATTACAAATAATAACTGGGGTCAGTGGCGTCGTAACGTGGGGGCGGGGGGTGCGGCCCGCACCAGGTGACACCCGCCACCGTCACCCTAAGGGCGGGTGTCTCACCCTCCGCTGCGTATTCGCTCCCTGTGAGCGTCCGAAGCATGCAGCTTCGGCGCTCGCCTGGAGGAAACACGTCACCAGCCAATCGTGGCTGGTCACGTGGCTCCTCAGGCGAGCGCCCAAGCTGCGCGCCACCGGACGCTCAGAGGGAGCGAACACGCGGCGCAGGAGGAGGTGAGCTGAGACATATCCATGTGCTGCTGGGCCATTATCCATGAGCTGGGGCAAATCCATGTTTGAGCTGGGGCATATCCATGAGCTGGGGCAAATCCATGTTTGAGCTGGGGCATATCCATGAGCTGGGGCATATCCATGAGCTGGGGCATTATCCATGAGCTGGGGCATTATCCATGAGCTGGGGCAATATCCATGAGCTGGGGCAATATCCATGAGAGGAGCTGGGGGCATAGCCATGAGAGGAGCTGGGGGCATAGCCATGAGAGGAGCTGGGGGCATAGCCATGAGAGGAGCTGGGGCAAAATCCATGAGAGGAGCTGGGGCATTATCCATGAGAGGAGCTGGGGCATTATGCATGAGAGGAGCTGGGGCATTATCCATGAGAGGAGCTGGGGCAAAATCCATGAGAGGAGCTGGGGCAAAATCCATGAGAGGAGCTGGGGCAAAATCCATGAGAGGAGCTGGGGCAATATCCATGAGAGCTGCTGGGGCATATCCATGTGAGCTGGGGCATTATCCATGTGTGCTAGGGCAGTATCCATGTGTGCTTGGGGCAGTATCCATGTGTGTTGGGGGCATATCCATGAGAGCTGGGGCAATATCCATGTGTGAGCTGGTCTGTGGCAATATATCCATGTGTGAGCTGAGGCGCAATATATCCATATGTGAGCTGAGGCACAATATATCCATATGTGAGCTGAGGCGCAATATATCCATGTGTGAGCTGGGGCAATATATATCCATGGGTGAGCTGCTGGGGGCAATATATAATTGTGAACTGGGGCAATATATCCATATGTGAGCTGGGGGCAATATATATCCATGGATGAGCTGCGGGGGGCAATATATATCCATGTGTGCTTTCACTGTCTTCGAAACAGACATCGTACTTGCTGGCAGTTGGCAACAAGTTGTGTGAGCATATGAGAGAGCTCCGCAGCAATAAACCTCACAGTAATGTGCGCTGTGTGTATGAGCATTCAGTGTTATTTGGGAGTACTGATTTAGGAGTAAGAGTAGTTTAAAAAAATCCGTAAAACTCGGGGGGGGGGTGACACCATAAGTTACCGCACCGGGTGACACCAACCCTAGTGACGCCACTGACTGGGGTAACAAAGGAAAATCGAAATCAGGACTGTAAACCCCCCCCCCTTGATATTTTCAGAACTTCCATTCCCATGGTTCTCCGACATTTATTGCATTTGGTGACTTCTGGGAATTGTTAGGTAATCAACATCTGGTGGGCTGGAGTTTCACCTGGTCTAACAGGGTTATTCAGAGAGAATCGAAAAGTCACTGGTGATTTGGCGAACTGCCTGCTCTCTGAGTAGCTGAATTGGCAGGAAAGGTAACCGTATGCTGAATTTCACTGTTCGATTATCTTTTGGCCACAATTCGGATCTCTTTGAATAACCCTGTAATTGTCCTAATTGCCACTACTTGTGAATCTATGTCAGAGTCATTTTGTAAAACATAAAATTGAACTGTCACTCTAAGTGGTTAGCATAATAAATAGGGCTTTTAATGCAACTGGCTAGCAAAAGTATACATTTTTTTTCACTCCTTAACTACCAGGATCAAGTATACTCAATCTTCAAATGTTGCTGCAGTAGTCCAACATTGAGTATACTTTATCTGGATATATTCTGGAGCAATGCAATGGAATTCTGTTTATTGTAATCAAAATTCATTTGCAAATGGGCTCCAGAATGTGCCACCAAATTTCCAGCACCTCGGACAAATCTGCCAAGGTGCTGAAACTGTTAGAACAGGTGGGAGTTTTGCTTTTCTTTCATAAAACCACAGAGCTCTAGTTACAATATTATACATGTAGTATTGCTTTCTGGCCACCCCTCTGCCTGCCCAATAAGCTTACTGTCTCTACAATGTATGTATAAAGGGTACACATACATTGTCACAATGTAATGGAAAGTTATTTTCCATAAATCCACTGTGTCCTGGCAGTGGTTTTATGAAATGTCACTTGTACTGAAGAGTTAAAGTTACAAAAAAATAAGGTTTATACCTACACTACACCTCAATACATTTTAACTAGAGGTTCTGCCACTGTACTGGGGTTTGAGTGACAGAAAAGAACAGGAGAGCTGGACCTATAGCTTGTTACCCCACATGGCATTGATCCTCATGGCAAATGTTGTATTCTTCGCAGAAGGTATTAGACAAAGTTAAAGCTAGCATGACCGTTCAAGACTTCATTAATGCTTTGTTAACCCCTTAACGCCGCAGGACGTACCATTACGTCCTGCATTAGGTGGGCTTTAACGCCGCAGGACGTAATGGTACGTCCACGGTGTCTGCAGCCTCCCTCTGGCCATATTCGCCTCCTCCGGCGGCTCCCTCGCTGCTCTGACTCCCGTGGAGTCAGATCGGCGGGTTTTACTCCTCCCCGCACACTGACGTCATCGCGCTGGGCACGATGACGTCAGTTTCAGGCGTCCCCCCCACCGGAGCAAGGGAAGCGCCTGAAGGGGAGTGGGGGATCATTTGTATCCCTTTATCTCCCCATCGCTGGGGACTAGGAGGCTGTGGCCAGCATCAATGGAAAGGTCACAGCCTGATCTTTCCAGCGATGTAGGGGGTTAACCCCTTAGTTGCCAGGTCGCAGCCTGCCACCAATCGGTGCAAGACTACGGCCTTTTTCCGGTGGGGGCCGCCATCTTGGATGGCAGCCCCACCTATGGGTCCCTCCGCATCAACTGGCGCGATGATGTCAGTTAACCGGGGAACCCCCTATTTGTAAAGGGATTTCCTGAGGAAATCCCATAGAGGAGATAAGGGGGGGGGTTCTTCGAACCCCCTTATCTCCTGATCGGTGGCAGCTAGGGGGTCATGTCTGATATGGCCAGAGCATGGCCTTTCCAATGATATCAAACATGACCATGTTATAAATAAAATTAAAGTGTAAAAAATTTAAAAATATTAATTAATTAATAAAAAAATAAAAACGTGTTATTTTTAATGCAGCACTATTGTTCACATTTCAATAATAATGTGAACAATGATGCTTCACTAATGAATATTTTTTTTGGGGGGGGGGTTTAGCTAAAACCACGCAATTTCTGCCCCAAAAAAAAAAAAGAAAATGGGTTCCCCGTTCTAATTTTTTTTTAACATGTCTACCCAATAGCATATGACCGCAAAGGCTCGGATAATAGAATTAAAAAAAATAAAATTACACTCTGGATGATTGAAATTTTATTTAAAATTCACATTTTTTTAGATTTTTTTGTTATGCATTTTGGCAGGGCATGACATATACATATAATAATGATATATTATTAATCTGCTGGAAAGAACGATATATAATTTGACTGGGTGGTATAATAATACGTGACTTAAAACCGCGTTTAAAAACGGTCAAAATGAGCTCAGCAAACTTCTACTTCCGAAACAGCGCCGAAGTTGTAAAATTACTCCTGTCCCGGGTAAAATATGAATCTATCTTAGCATTGTTTACATAATTAGCAAGGTGCAGACAGATACCCGATTCCACGGTTGTGTTTGATTCACAGATGTTAAAACTGTTAACTCAGAATTGATGAGATCTGAAAGCTGCTGCTACATCCTCTTCTGTCTGTCTATTTTATGTCAATGTACATATGCTTCATTTAACATACAGTATATTCATAATGGTGATAAGACAGTGAAACTATAAGATTTTATTCAATGACAAACTATATGGGCTCTATTACATTCTCCGCGCAAAAATGTGCTCGTGCGCAAAAACGCATTAACACGAGGGGAAAAACCCTTTGCGCTGACCGTCAAATTACAACGTTCGCTCATACGATGCGCGTTAACGTCTAACGTGAGTTACCCTGTGCGAGCGAAAGTTCGTGCGCGCATCCCATACTTAACATTGTGAGTGCAAACGCGTTCGTGCGCTGATATTACAATCGATTCGCAACTTTTTACGCACGTCGTTTGCGCGCATAATTTGAACGTATTTGAAAAGCTGGTGGTAACTGCAAATCTGAACGTTCTGGCCGAAACGAAATACACCAGCACGAAAAAAAAAAAAAAAATACAGCACAGTATAGTTACACATTCTACACATACCCAAACAATAAAATTGAGAGGTTGTGCGTGTATTTTTTATTGCTGCAGCATATATGCACAGATTAATTTTGGCAGGCGCAAAAACTGAACGAGAGACAATTGTGGTTCTTAATTCTGATTGCCCACCGATTTCTGCTCACAGTTAATTTGCACTCGTTTTACGCGTCTTTTTTACGCGCAATATTTTTTGACGGATGAAAAAAATGCGCTCGGATCGTAATACCTGCGTTAATTTACGCACGTTAACGTTTAACGCTGCGCGTACGAATTTGGGTGGAGAATGTAATAGAGCCCTATATGTTGAAGGTAGGCTAAGAAATCCTGACTACAAAAATACAAGGTCCTGCTGTTGAGTACTCCTTATTAGATGATGCAGTTTCATGCTACAGATATGGGGCAGCCAAGACTATTAAGGCTAGGGTCAAACGAAAGCATTTTTACACGCGAACGTAAAAAAGTGCGTCCGAACGCATTGATGTATTTTTTCACGGAATATGCGAAAACGGTCATACGATGCGCAGTTTCGTGCATGATGTTTTACGAATCGAAACCAGGAAATTTTTTGCGCCTGGACGTTATGTTGGCCGGACATGAACAGGGTCTGACGTCTCCAAATCACACACACACACACACACACACCGCTAGCGGGCGCAGCGCACTCTGTACGTCCGTACTAGCGGTTCTGCGTTCTCGAAAAAATGCGTTCATTTTCCACTTGCGTTGCGCGGCCGGACTTTCGTGCGACCGTACTTCGTATATTGGCTGTCATTGCCCGTCATTTGCTGCTAGTGCGGCCGTGATTAAGTGCGCCAGAACGCACGTTAAAAATGCGCTGGTCTTTCCCCAGCCTAAGAGTCTTGATCAGGAGGACAGCTGTGGGTCTTGTAGAGTTTCACTATGCATTATGTCATAAGAAGACAACTGTCAGTCTGACTACATGTATATTGTAAACTAGATCCTGTAAACTGGTCCTAGTCTTTTTTAATTGCGAAAAAAAAAAACTGCATTAGAACTTAACAATGGGACATTGTTCTTCTTGGCCTTATCCTCTCATAGCCCTGTCATGTTCATATAAGTTACAGCTTTTCTATCGAGAGAAGCATATCAGAAATAAGACTTTTGGAGGGGGGTTAGATGATACAGAGAGAATGCTATTTTGCCCTTTTTAGTTAACCCCTTCACTGCTGAGCCATTTCACCTCTGTGTGCTGAGCTCATTTTGACCGTTCTATGCTCATCATGTTTAAACACAATTTGAAGTCATGTTAAATTATAGGAGCACGCGAATATATAATCTATTTTGCAGCAAACTCATCAGATTGAAGATATATCATTATATACAGGGTTATTCAAAGAGAATCAAAGTCACCGTACGTTTGGTGACATTTCGTTCTCTTCAATTCGGTTCGATTTGGCAATCCCATTTCGGTGACCCTGCGGTGTATTCAGCAAGCACCACAGGGTCCCCGAATTGCAGGGAAAAGCCGCCGCAAACCCGACGAACACTCACCGCAAAACCCAGGCGAAGGCACACCGAAAACCCACAAAAACATCTAGATTAACCCCGGCAAAAATGCCGGAAAAACCCGAGCAGGAGCCGATCACATGCAGCGCAGCCGCCGGAAAAACCCGACACCGCAGACGAATGGAGTAAAAAAAAGACGATGTTTGCAAAGAAGCTACTGAGCAAAAATGTCTGAAATTTACAGATGAGGTCCAGGGAATGATAATAAAAAGGGCTGTTACAGAAAAAATAAGTAAAGTTAAAAAAAAAAAAAAAAATAATCGGAAATTTGTTTTGGAAAATAAATCCTGAAAAATGCTGAATAACCCTGTATGTGTATACATCATGACCCGTCAGAATGCTATAACGGAAAAAAAAGGCAAACAAATGTAAATTTCCATTCAGATTTCAATCATTTTCAGCTTGTAAAAATATTTTTTTCACATTTTATCATTCAAACCTTTGTGGTTATATATTGAATGGGGCACTTTTGTTAAAAAGATTAAATGGAAACCTGTGCTGAATATTTCTGAGAAAATAAGCGATTTTAACCAAAAGTGAAAAAAGAAAAGAAGATTTTCTCTTCTGTTTTGGAGGATTGTGCTTTATAAATAATCTGTCTGTATATAAAACACTGACCTTGCTCCAGGCGTGGGAAATGAGAAGGTGAGTAATGGCAGTGGTATTGCTCATTTTATACGTAACAAATTGATGATGCCATTCCTCTGGAAAAAATAAATAAATTTAAGAAAGAAAAAAATAGTTTTTTTTGTTTTAGATTTTACATGGTTATGTTTGGTATCATTGGAAAAAAAAGACTCTGACCTGTCCAATGACACTTAAATTGACTTTGTGTTGTGTTATGAACGGAGATACAGGGATCCAAAGGACCCCCACTATCCTTGAAATAATGCAGTGGCTTGTGCTTTAGGTGAACCAATGCTTAATAATGCTTTGCACCATCACCTCCCCATTTGGTCTCGTCATTGGAAATGAGAGGGGGCACTATTACGATCATCACGCTAAAACGGGGATGCGGGAGAAAAACCTGCGCCTGCAGGTTTCTCCTTAGCGTCCCCGTTTTAGCATGATATTACGGTGCTGGCGCTAATCCAGCAGCCTGCCCCATAACATGGCGCTAAGCCTCGGGATGCTCGTGGCAGCACTAAACACCGCCACAAGCATCCTCTCCATGGAGTCCATAGGACTTCACATGGCAGTCGCCTCGCGAAATCCGGCAGGTCGGCATAGTGATTCGCAGAGGGAGACTGAGGGACTTTTTCCACCAGTCTCTCTCTGCTCCCAGTGGCAAGAAGAGGTGGATGGAGCTGCCGTTGTCGCCGCAGGATGGGAGGTGACTACGTGATTTTTTGGGGGGTGGTTTCAGCTGGTCCTGACTGTTTCCGCAGAAGCTTTTCAATTAAACACAGCAGGACGGTAATTAGCGTCAGGATTACAAACTCTAGTTTACACTTTGCGTTCCCGATGTTAAGCATAGGGAGTGCATAGTACAGTAAACTCATGCTGAAAAGCGCAAGATCCGAATCGCTACTGGATTTTTTTACCCGTTAGTATTGGGATTGTAATATGGTGCGCTCGCGCTAGGGCAACCACAGCTAACGTTAACACTCACACAGGTGAGCGCTAACGATAGCGTTAGGAATGTAATAGTGCCCAAGGTGTGTTACAGCGGTAATCTCTCCTGATGCTGTGGGTAAGCATTTACGTGTGGGGGATGTCCTCTGCATGTTGGAGTCAAACACTAGGACGTCCCCCACACGTCTTCTGCTGCCAAGGGGTTAATTAGAATTCCAATGGCCATTAGATAAGCTATTAGTTTAAACTCTAAAGTGTTGGGATGACAGATTGGAAGTCATTAGCCTTAAATTAGAGCTGCCATCATGTAACCAGTGATTTCCTGACATGGGCGATTATATTAATTTAAAATCATTCTCATGTTATCTATTTATGCAAGTTTTAAGCACTTTTTAAAAATTAGTTGTACTAATATCATATGGCTGATCTCAGGTTAAATAACACCTTCTACCTAGGGTATGCAATGTATCCATGCAATGGCCTGACCATATTGTGAAATACCAGTCTGGACCTGATCAAATACCAGCAATGCTGCTGAAAATCAGTTTACCGGCTATTGCAAATCCTGTCGCAACCCTAATCAATGAATCCCTGGCGACTGGATACATAACCAAACTCTGGAAGACTGCGAGAGTGGTACCTATCCATAAAAGTGGTGACAGTACTTTGGTATCCAACTACCGTCCGATATCATTGCTCTGGCTGTAATGTCAAAAATTTTGGAAAAATGCGTCTACACACAATTCCGTGATTATTATCATTATTGGAACTACTTAACCACGGATCAAACAGGCTTTCGTCCAAATCACTCAACTACAACCGCCCTTTTAAAAATCTGCAATGATATCCAAGCTGGGATGGACCAAGGAAACCTAATTGGAGCCATCTTCCTTGATTTTGCCAAGGCCTTTGACACAGTAGACCATGGCATCTTGTTAAAAAAACTTAAAGACTCTGGTATTGGTGATCGCACGCTAACCTGGGTTCAATCATATGTATCTGACTGATGGCAATATGTGTCCATTTCCGGCAGCTCCTCCCTCCCCCTCCCAGTCACATGCGGTGTACCTCAAGGCTCAATACTCGGCCCCCTGCTATTCACAATATTCATAAATGATCTGCCTAACATCTGCAAAGCCTCAACTGTACACATGTACGCAGATGACACCGTAATCTATACCAACAAACCAAATCTCCCACAACTGGAGGCCGTCCTGCAAGAACAATTCACAGAGGTAGAAAAGTGGATCAAACCCAACAAACTTTTTCAAATACTGACAAAACGGTAACGATGCTCTTTGGAACAGCACCTAAACTACATAGATTGCAAAATCCCCATCTATTTGTGGGGACAAAATCAAATGGCACGCTGACCACAGTCACTTCTCTCAAATATCTAGGTATGTGGTTAGACCCAAATCTATCCTTTGGCCCCCACATCAAAAAACTCTCATCTAAAATTTACCCCAAACTAGGTGCCCTGTACAATAACAAATCCTGCCTGAACCCCACGGTAAGAAAGGAAATTGTACAACAAATGCTTATGCCGGCTATTGATTACGGAGATGTAGTGTATGCAGCGGCCCCGCAAACACACCTCCAGAAACTTACCACATTGTATAACTCATTCTGCCGATTTGCGCTACAATGTAACTGCATGACCCACCATTGTGACATGTTAAAAGAGCTAAATTGTCCGTCGCTAGAATCTAGACGCACCCTTCACCTTTCCAACCTGGTGTTTAAGAGCTTTTCTGGGAATCTACCACCCTACCTGAATAGGCTGCTTCCCCCAGCAGCTCCCTCATCCTATAACCTCCAATCCAGGACCAGCAACTTACTTGCAATACCCCAATACAAAAAGACAGTGGCTCGGTCCTCATTTTCTTACAGAGTACCGCAGTTATGGAATAACCTCCCAGACACGTCAAATCTTCCCCCAGTCTAAAGTCACTCAAGAGCTCCCTATTAACATACCTCAATACCGAATGTACCTGTAAACATGTAACATAATGACTATTTCCTACATATTTATTTTCTGTTAATCTGTATATTTGTGTTTTTTTAATATCTTGCATTGTATTACTTTGTATTTCTGTAACAACTGTAACATTTCAATGTTCTTGAACCCAGGACGTACTTGAAAACGAGAGAAATCTCAATGTATCCTTCCTGGTAAAATACTTTATAAATAAATAAATAAATATATCACGAGTATAGCAGTACGTAGTGATACCTTTTCTATTGGACTAACGTTACATTTAAAAGACAAGCTTTCGAGAGGATTCCTCTCTTCAATTCTAGGAACTGATCAGTATAGCTTCCAGACCTGAGGAAGAGAGGATATACTTTCGAAAGCTGAAGAAAAGGCTGATCCACTGAACAAGTCAGTGGGAACACAATGCATCAGTGAAAACAGAATAAAAAACAAATTTTATTGTGGCCAAAAGCCAAACTCTAAAAACCAACGTGTGGTGATCACCAAAACAAATACACACAACATGAAAGAAAATTAAAAACAACAAGTATTCCTGTTTGGTGTAAGAATCAACATGTGTGTCCAGTATATAGTTCACTCACACATGTGACAATATAGAATACTTGGTACTGGGGTAGCAATGTGAGCTGGGGCATGAATCGTGCGTAGATGGTCCGCAAATAATCACGTATATTGAAAATGAGAACCCCAAAGAGAAACCTCCAAAAATTCACTTCACTAATATTAGGCTATAGATTGATGGATAATAAGGCTGAATAGCAAATGCATGTGCCCACAATGAGGTACAAAGTAATCGGCAGCAAGCAAACAATGATGCAGTAATAATAAGCCAAACACTGGCAAAAAATTGAGAGAAGGGAGATTTGGGGGATAGGGTAAATAGCTCACAGCTAATGAAACGCACCCGACGCGCGTTTCGCCTTGCACAGGCTCGTCAGGAATGCCAGGAATAAAAGCATGAAGTGTATGTATATTTAAACCCACTGATCAGTGGGCTCGTCCCATAATTAACCAATGAGATCGTTCAAATGCACATGATGTATTGGTCGTCACTCAATTGAATGATTGGCAACAGGGTAATCCAATCGCAAAGTGATGCTGGCGATGTACTTGGCATCCCTATGACTGGCAGATATGCAAACCAATCAGTGGCATCTAGTGCTCAAAGTGAGCTCCACCTCTATGTTACTAGCAATGAATCAAACCAGTCAGATAATCTATAGCGATCCTATACCGTGGGGATTTCCACACGCACCATATGAACAGGCAAAATAGAGCTGTCTACAGTGTAGCGCCATGTCTAAGGAATTCCGCTGTGGTGGCCAGATAGGAAACATAAATAAATGGCGGAACATGGAAAAAATAGGGATAATGTAACGCATAATCAAATGGGCAAACGTGTTACCACTATGTGGACATATATTACGGTGAGATGCTGGTATAATTCCACTGTAGCTCGTAGATTGTGTATAGGGAGTCGCCGCTGTGTTGATTGGCAAGTATTCACTCCAATCAGTGGCATCTATGGCTCATACTTGGCTCCACCCCTATGTTAATGGGCAATGAGCTCAGCCAATCGGTATCCAATATCAGTAGAATGACTTGGAAATCTCGAAACATTCCATGAGAGCAAGTACTATAGGGCTGTTTAATGATAATACTGTGATTGCAATGTAAAGAGCTCTGGTGGAACACTAAAGAGATACATTTGAAATTATTGCACATAGTCAGATGGAAAAAGTATCCCAGCGCTACCACAGAATATATGTGGCGATAGTATGCTGATATATAGCCAATGTGACTGGGGGATGACAATAAATATTGGGACCCGTTATAACGGGCAGTCATTGGAACGTGGGGAGAGGGAAGGAGATGGATATATGCAGCATGGGTGCCCTGTGTATACATTAGAATGGATAAAAAATCTCAATGTTCTTACCCCAGAAAGGAGCTATGGATGCACACATTGTGAATAAACAAATATATATGTAATAGGTAATATAAATAGTCTATCCAACACATTGCTATAGAGGAGTCAACACGGAATATTAATTCCATTTTGAGGTGAGAACTTTTGTATCAAAAAAATCACTTTGAGCCAAAGGATCTTCAGAATAATTGATCCATATAGAATTTTAGGGAGATATAGAAACCAATATAAGTAGTAACCATTGGGTTATACTGGTAGGGAACCAATATTAATTTGGGACATGTAATATAGTGAAAATAATAAAACCGCAATAACAGATGGCAGTAATGAAAAAGCGATAAAGTGGTGATTGAAAAACGAGTAATGAATGCAAATATATATATGAAGTATATAGCATAATATCATCTCAGAGGAGAAGTTGAATGAGATATATGGCAGAACTTAAATGAATGATGTATAATTGAAATCCTCATTCAAACCTAGTGGATATAGAGACTTAAGAGTATATATCCAAAACGACTCTCTGCGACACAGAAACCTGTCAAAATTCCCTTTTCTGGGTCCCACATGTACCTTTTCAATGGCTTGAAAAGTCAGACAGCTAGGATCAGACTCGTGTTGTAATCTTACATGTCTAGATACTGACGTCTCAAGTGAGTTGTAGATGGAATTGACGTGTTGTAAGATTCTCCGTCTGAATTGTTGAATGGTTTTGCCCACATACTGTAGCCCACATTGGCAAGTAATCATGTACACCGCTATTTTGCTAGAGCAATTCATAAAGTCTCTTATATTGTATTTCCTCTGTGTGACGTTACTTTGGAAAGTATTGGATTTTTTGACAAAATTGCATGCCTTGCAATGTGTGCATTTATAAGTGCCCTTTGGCTGTTGGAGCCACGTGTGTGGGGTTTTCGTTGTTTTGAGAAAGCTATGTGTTAAGTGTTCACGTAAGTTCTTAGACCGTCTGGCGGTGAAAGATGGTTTGATGGAAAGAATGGTATCTTCGAAGAATAGGCCAGAATTTTTCACAAATTGATTTGATTTTGAACCAACCGCTGTCGTAACTAGCTATGAATCTAAACTCAGTTTTAGTCTCTTTTTTCTGAGGGAGTAATAATTCCTCTCTGGGGGTGCCAATCAACACAGCGGCGACTCCCTATACACAATCTACGAGCTACAGTGGAATTATACCAGCATCTCACTGTAATATATGTCCCCATAGTGGTAACACGTTTGCCCATTTGATTATGCGTTACATCAGGGCTCAAAATTTCCACTCGCCTACTAGCATTTGGCGAGTGTAAATTAAGTGAGGGCGAGTGGAAATGCACACACAGGCAACACAATAAATAATTTTGTGCTGTGTATTCCAGCGGTGCCACTGTACCGTCCCCCTTCCGCAGGCTGTAGGGTGGCAGTGAGCAGCTGCCTAACTGATCAATCTCGTCTGTCACTGGCAGGGGGGTGAAGTGGAGCTTCCCTGCCTCCTTTCTCTGCTCACACTGGGGTCTGATGACTGGGTATACATGTATTTGGGGTCTGATGTATGGATATTAATGTTATTTTTGTAACTTTATTCTAAATAAAATCTTTAACAAAGTAATGTCTTAAGATAATTTAAGGGTGTGTGTTTAGGGGCAGAGTTAAGGGCTGGGTAGGGGTTAGGAGGAGCAACTGGTGGCGAGTAAATCTTATGGCCTGGTAAGTAGCTTGGTACTTGAAATTTTGAGCCCTGCGTTACATTATCCCTATTTTTTCCATGTTCCGCCATTTATTTATGTTTCCTATCTGGTGTCAGGACCTGGAGGCCCTGACCCCCGGACGCCCCCTTTTTGTGTATTATCCTGCATGTCCCCTGCAGGTTCCAAGACTTTTGTATGAACAATGCACCTTCCTGATTATGACATTCTGGCCCTGGATCCACACCTGCCCTTCATCCTCCCTGATTAGCCCTGCATATAAGGGAGTCCCACCCTCAACCCTGGACTTCCACATTGAAGTTGTATTCGCTGACTGCAATACCTGTTTGACAAAGCTCCCTGATACTTCTTGCCAATCTCCTGACTTCTCTGCCAAAGACTCCAAGGACCCTCTGTTATATCACCTGGACTTTCATCGCTTCAATATACCGGTACCCTCCCATCCTGCTCCCCCCATCTAGGACCCCCCGTGTACCAGACCCCCTGCTGAACCCTGACCATTCTATTGTTTGAACCTTGCCTGAATCTACGTTCTCGTGTTTGTTTTGCAATAAACACCTTTTGTTATCTTGAACCTGCCTATATCACTGCATATTGGGCTCACAACCTCATCCTGTTACACCAACCGCAGTCAAACCCTGACATCTGGCCACCACAGTGGAATTCCTTATTGCCTGTTCATATGGTGCGTGTGGATATCCCCACAGTATAGGATCGCTATAGATCATCTGACTGGTTTGATTCATTGCTAGTAACATAGAGGTGGAGCTCACTTTGAGCACTAGATGCCACTGATTGGTTTGCATATCTGCCAGTCATAGGGATGGCCAAGTACATCGCCAGCATCACTTTGCGATTGGATTACATTTCCCAATATTTTCCATATTGGATATATTTGGTAAAGAAAATGTGTACCCACCTAGTAGCCCTCTATCGGGGAATCTCTTGTCCTGGAAATCACGTATCATCAAGGAACTAGCCAGAATATATGAATCATGGGCACTCCCAGGAAACCCAAACAGATTCATGGTGCGCATATTGACATCACAAACCATTTGCACGTTTATGGAATGGAAGTGCTTGCAATTGATATAAACCACAGCATCCTTCCAGGGTGCACAGATCTCTATGTGGGTGCAATCTACTGCCCCCAGAACATTCGGAAACCCCCCATTCTCGTAAAACCCCTGTTTCACAGTCCCTCAGGAGTGGTAGGGTACCTAATGTATTGGTGGCACATACCCTGCATAGCTAGGAGGAAGCAGTGGAGCATCTTTGAAAAAGCGCTTTGGCTGACACCTTCCTCAAACGCTCAAGACCTTAAACTTTCTGGGCAACATATAAAACAGTGAACATGTGGATACAATTGTGTGTTTTCTAAATATGTCTATATAGTGTCATAATTTACAATGGTATTTGTATTTAATATTAATTGGTGCCACCACATTGTGGCAACTTGTTTATTTAACATTTGACGTGCTACACTACGCCGATAAAATGTCATTAATATCCTTGTATTAGCTTACAAAAAATAGATTTTGATGGAATTGTTCTTTGACTGAAAATTAAGGATTTACGAGTACAATAATAGAATAGTGCGGCCAAACATTTTCTTGATGAGTTTTCCCACACGTATTTCTGATTCAGGTCTATCCCCCTACAGGGAGTAAGCTGAACAAAAAAATTGCCACTATTCCCAGCAGAAATCTCTTCCTTCCCCAGGCCCTAGGAAGATATGTGGGAAATTAATCCTTCACAGTTCATATACAACTTTATTGTGCCTGAAACTATTCTTGTCTGATTACTCTAAAGTGCACAAGTAGCGACAGAACATCTGGAGCAATGGAATTATTTTACATATGCCAGAGTTAATGAAGCTACAGGAGACTGTATATAGACAAGTAAACACATGGGAAATGTGGCAAGTCCCTGGGTTTTGTAAACTAAGTGATATAATGGTATTACGTGGAAGCACATACAACATTTGAGGACACAGCAGCTAGCAACAAGCCATTATATAACCAAAATTAGCTCTTGATAAAGCTGCATTTGGTTAGCAGCGAAACGCGTTGAGATAACAACGTTTTTTAACTGTTTAATTTCTGATCTGTACAGGTTGACTGCTTTACTCCTAGAGGTTGTTTTGCCCTTAGTAATGAGGGCATGTTAGGCTGATCTGGTTATGTGATGCTCCCTTGTGGCTACTATAATTGCTGGATCTGGGGTCGTATCCCTGTTGATATGAGGGATCAAGTATTTATTTGGATCCTGTTATTGAGTATATAAGAGTTTTTGTTGGTTGTTGATATATGATCCTCACTATAAATCCTAGCAATGCCAATAGATATTTACAATACCTAGAGAGAGCCAATACACGCCTATAACAATAGGTATTGTTCCGTTGGTGGTCTAAACACCTATTTGTGAGTGTGCAACATATATGACAATTCAGTATGTTTGCGATCGATTAGCACACTAGCAGCAACCTTTCATCTTCACATTCATGTTTTTAATAGTGATTCTATTTTGGGTTTATGTGTGCCAACAGGTAGTTAACCCTTTCGCTGCTGAGCCATTTCACGCCTGTGTGCTGAGCTCATTTTTATCGGTTTTGCTCATCATGTTTAACCGGGTTTTGAAGCCTTATTTTATTATTTGACCCAGACATATTATAATTCGTTCTTTCCGGCAGACACGGCAGATACATAATATACAGTTGTGTTCAAAATTATTGAACCCCCAATGCTGTAAAGGGATTTAGGGAATTTAGTGTACATTTGTAATTGTATTCAGAATGAAATCCTACAAGGACTTTTTAAAGAACCATATGCAACTAAAATCACATCAATTGGTTTTGTAATACAGTAGTAAATGTTTCTTTTGTGAATTCTTCATTGACACAATTATTCAACCCCTTAAAGACTACCACTCTGAAGAACAGAGGTTCATTCAAGTGTTTTCAATCAGGTATTGAAATCACCTGTGGATGTCACGGAGCAGCAATAAAGCATAATAAGCACCAATTAGGCAGCTTTAAAATGACTGTGATACTCAGCTCCTTCTAGACATTTACTGGTGTGGTTACAAACATGGTGAAGTCAAGAGAATGGTCCAGGAAGACAAGAGAAGAGGTGATTACTCTTCACAGGAAGGGCAATGGCTATAAGAAGATTGCAAAGATGTTAAACATACTAAGAGAGACCATAGGAAGCATCATTCGCAAATTCAAGGCAAAGGGCACTGTTGAAATGCTACCTGGTCGTGGCAGAAAGAAGATGCTGACTTCGACTGCTGTGCGCTACCTGAAGCGTAGAGTGGAGAAAAGTCCCCGTGTGACTGCTGAGGAACTGAGAAAAGATTTGTCAGATGTGGGTACTGAAGTTTCAGCTCAGACAATACGGCGCACACTGCGTAATGAAGGCCTCCATGCCAGAACTCCCAGGCGCACCCCCTTGCTGTTCCAAAGAATAAGAAGAGTCGACTGCAGTATGCCAAAAGTCATGTGACACACCACAGAAGTTTTGGGATAGTGTTCTGTGGACTGATGAAACAAAATTAGAACTGTTTGGGCCCATGGATCAACGCTATGTTTGGAGGAGGAAGAACAAGGCCTATGAAGAAAAGAACACCTTGCCTACTGTGAAGCATGGCGGGGGGTCAATCATGCTTTGGGGCTGTTTTGCTTCTGCAGGTACAGGGAAGCTTCAGCGTGTGCAAGGTACCATGAATTCTCTTCAGTACCAGGAGATATTGGATGACAATGTGATGCAGTCCGTCACAAACCTGAGGCTTGGGAGACATTGGACCTTTCAACAGGACAATGATCCCAAGCATACCTCCAAGTCCACTAGAGCATGGTTGCAGATTAAAGGCTGGAACATTTTGGAGTGGCCATCGCAGTCACCTGACTTAAATCCGATTGAGAACATCTGGTGGGACTTAAAGAAAGCAGTTGCAGTGCGCAAGCCTAAGAATGTGACTGAACTGGAGGCTTTTGCCCATGACGAATGGGCGAAGATACCCGTAGATCGCTGCAAGACACTTGTGTCAAGCTATGCTTCACGTTTAAAAGCTGTTATAACTGTAAAAGGATGTTGTACTAAGTACTAAGATTGAATGTCACTTGGGGATTGAATAAAACTGATAATGATGTGAGCACAGAAAAGACATTTGTGGTTATTTCATTATAAATGTTATGTTATATTTGTCTGACCTACACATGCCTCTTTGATTTAATTGTAAGCAAGATGACTGAATGATCAAAATCAATGTCAAACTGGCCAAAACACTTCAATTTTCAGGGGTTGAATAATTTTGAACACAACTGTATCATTATTATATGTATACGACATGTCCTGTCTGTATATTATAACAAAAAATGCAATAAAATTAGAATTTTCAATAATTTACAACGTGTAAAGTGGTTTTATTCACATTTTAACATGCAAGCATTTGCGGTTATATTTTCTATAGGTTGCGCTTGTTAAGAAAATTTGAAATTGGGTCTCGATACATTTTTTTGGGGGGAAAAGTATGCGATTTTTAACAAACGCACCCCATACAAAAATCGTTAGTGTAGCATCATTATTCACATTATAATTGAAATGGGAACAATATTGCTGCATTAACAAAACAAAAAAAAACTTGTTTATTTCTTTTATTATTTTGTTTTTAAATATTTTTTTATTTTTATTTTTTATTTTTTTTATTACTTTTTACATGATCATGTTTGGTATCGTTGGAAAGGCTATGCTCTGGCCGATCCAACGATACCAAACATTAACCCCTAGCTGCGGATCAGGAGATAGAGGGTTCCAATAAACCCCCTATCTCCACCATTGGTGGCAGCTAGGGGTTAACTCCAGAACTGACGTCATCGTGCTATGCACGATGACGTCAGTCATCAGGGGGAGTTCCCGGATTGGCCGGCATCCAAGATGTCGGTCAGCTCTGGGAGAGGATCTTGATCCGGTGCTTTTTGGCGCCGAATCGTAATCCGGCCCCCAAGGGGTTAAAGCCAGCCACCATTTGGAAGGGCAGGCTGTGCCCTTCCAAATGGTGCCTGCCTTTAATCGCTCTCCCCTGGTGATCGGGAGGGAGAGAGGTCCGAGGGATCTCCCCCTCCCTTCCAGGCACCTCCTCCGCACTCGCGGGGGGTCGCCTGAAATAGATGTCATCGCGCCAGCGCGATGACATCTATTGTCCCCGCCGGGGTCCTGGAGTGCCGGACTGACATCCAAGATGTCAGCCCGCACCGGGGGGGCACAGCAATCGGCCGGAATCCTGGCCGATTGCTGCCTCCTGTGCTAGGACACGCTGAGCGCATCCATAGCACAGGAGGAGCACTTGGCAGGATGCGCTGAGCGCGTCCTTAGCATCCAAGTGGTTAATAAAGGTTCTAATCAATTTACCAATTATGCCAGTGTCTAGTGTGACAGTGTGATTAGGGGCAGGGTAGCAGACCATAAATATGTTAGTAGACGTATGGAGAATGCCATTTTTCAACTATAGGGTTAACCCTAAACCAATGCCTAATTAAGTCTGCCCTGCCCATATAGGTGTGTGTGTGTGTGTGTCGTTCTCTGAGTGTGCCGTCGTGTGTGCAGTCTGTGTGCTGGCTACACCAGGGAAGGAAGGACAGAACGAAACTCCTGAAGTCTAAAGAGAAGTACTTTGTCATTTTTGTTTCTTTTATTGGCCAGCGGCCTAGCTGCCCAATATCTAGACAGGGCATCCTGTATGTTTAGTCAGACTCCGCATGAAGGAGTAGGCGTTTGTTTTATATTTTGTTTATTTGATGTTTTGCTGTACCCTGCTGCTTTTATGATGGCATAATAAAAGAGAGAGGAAGTTCCGATCCTTACATCCAGTGCCTTTATCACACTAGTTTCACATTTTCCTTTTTATGTGTCTAGCCATCTAAGAGTTACCCCCCATTCTTTTGACACTGGTTTTCTATTTATCCCAGTTTCTCCTCTTGTTTTTCATACACATTATATAACCAATACTTTATTGCTAGTGGGATTTAGGGATGAAGGCTTGTAATTGCTGATATGAAAAAGCATGCCGAAGATTTGTAATGTTACATTAACATGTCCTGATCACCTGTATCAAAGAAATAACCATGTTTGTTGAAAAGGCCGAGAGACCCATGCAAAATACATAATAGCAAGGACATCCTCTGAATGTAAAAGATAATCAACCAGCTGGACTAAAAAAAAAATGATGCTGCTGATTATAGCGTTGGCTGCAAGAAGCAAATACAAGAATGGCCTGCCTGTAGCTTAAATAGGCAAAAAAATGTATTAATTCATTATCCCTGGATTATCTAACTAGTTCTTCAGGCTTCTCCTTCATGGCTGCGTTTTAGGATCTTTTTAATTAACGTGCAGTTAATCAGCAAAATTTGCTGGTGGCATAGTGACATAAGAACCCAAGCTGGAAATAAAAGGCCATCAATTTCACCCTTTACCAAGTCTTTTTTCATTTTTTGCTCGTGAATAAAATAGGCATGCAGATAGCTAGTTAGAAAGCAATTTACTATAAAGCCTCGATAGGGCAAAGCAATAAAAAGATCCACTCTTGATTCCAAAGTGATGCCAATACATTAGCACATTAACAGGCATAGGGCACTATTCCCGTTTCACTAGTATAAGTGACTTTAACGCATGCATCCCATATTACCTTCCTGCTGCTAAACCCATAAAAAAATCACTTAGCGCATCGATGATTGCGCTAGCTTCTGCCAGCTTACTGTACTTTTTCGCGTCCTATACTTATCATGGGGAGCGCAATCATTAATTAGTATTAAGAAAGTAAGGTATCACAAAGTCCTAGTGCTAATTACCGCAGAGACGCGCAAGGCAACATTTTAGCTACTCCTAAAAGCTGGTGCTAAATGATTCCACATTTGCAAAATCATTTAGCACCCACTAACCCCGCAATAAATCTGATACTCACCTCTCATCTTACGGCAAGAACGGTGGCTCGATCTGCCGCTTCTCCTCGCTGCGTGCTGAGTGAGATTGGGAAAAAATAGTTCCCATATGGGAGAGCTTGCTCTGAAGAAAAAGTAAAAAAAATTATTACATTTTTCATTCATTTAGACCCCTGTATCTCTGGAGCCCCATGGACTAGAAGGACATTTAAGGTATCATTGGATCTTTTCTTTTTCTAATGCAGCACTATTATTCACTTTACAATTATAAAGTGTATAGTGATGCTGCACTAACTCACCTTCTCATTTCCCACACTGCCACCAAGTATGGAGGTGATGGCACAACGCATTGTTTCATCAACAACATAAACCACAACACTGCGGTGAAGAGTGGCACAAGGTCAAGTGGGGTGTCTTTTGGTCAGAGTCTGTTCTTTCCAACAATACCAAATATGACCATGTAAAACTAAAAATTGGTAAAAAATAACTTTTCTCTGATCTAAGGTGTTGACATTATGTCCTTTTACTTATTAAGCAAACAATGCCACCACTGCATTAAATCACCTTCTCACTTCCCACGCCGGGAGCAAATGTGGAGGTGATGGTGCAATGTATTATTACGTATTAGTTCATCTAAAACACAAGCTCTGCTGTGTGGAGAGTGGGGTCCTTTGGACCCTAGGACCCCTGTATCTCCATACACCCTTCAAGTTCAAGTAAAAAGTCAATGGTCAGGTCAGCGTCTGGCCTTTTTAATGATACCAAGCATGACCATAAAATTGTAAGAAAAGAAAGAAAAACAACCCCAATAACAACTTTTTTTGTTTAAAAGGCAATGTCCATTTGTATCGTATAAAATGATAAAAAAAAGTTGTAAACAAGTCACATCTTGAAAAAGACCCTTGGCCGCAGCTGTAATTTGATGTCCAGAATTTTGGTTGATTTGGGTCAAAATGGAGAATCATTTTACAAAGCTAGGGTTAGAATTATAAATTAGGGTTAGGTTACTATGTTTGCTTGTTCTAGGGTGAACCCGAGCCCTAAGTCTAGGGTCAGACTAACGCAGTGTTAACGTATGTTTATCCGCACTAAATCACGGCCGTGCTAGCAGCAAATGACATCCAATGCTGGGCAGCATACGAAGAATGGCCGCACGAAAGTCCGACTGCGCAACGCAGGTGTCAAACGGACGCATTTTTCCGAGAACATCAAACCGCTAGTACTGACGTACAGAGTGCGCTGCGTCCGCTAGCGGCGTGTGTGTGTGATTAGGAGATGTCAGACGCTGCTAATGTCCGGCCAACATAAGTCCAGACGCAAAAAGGGTTTTATTGGTGATCCGTACAAAATCACGGACACAAATGCGCATCGTCTGACCGCTATCGCGTATTCCGTGAAAAAATACGTCCATTCGTTCGAACGCACTTTTTCACGGACAACGCGAAAAATGCGTTAGTCTGACCCTAGCCTAACAGTCTGACCATTTATGTTTCATTTGTTCAAGGCAACAGATTCTGAACCTTCTTTTGATGTGATCACAGCAAGAAATTGTTTTTCACTTTTTCTAAAATATTAGTTTTTTTGTTTCCCCAAAACAAAAATTTTAAAAAAATGTATCCTTGGCAGTTTTTTGTTCTACATGTGTGAGGGCATTTTAGCCTCTCAAAGGTTAATCCTCATACAATTGTACAAGTAGGCAGCAGCCATGTATACATCAATGTATTGAGGGGGTACCTGCAATACCATGCTTCAGAGGCCAAAACAGAGTCAAATGTGGGACCCCGTTGCTTGTGTGATTCACATGGGTACGTACATGTGGCTGGATAGGGTTAAAACGTAACATAATGTGGGATACTTAGCGTGGAAAGTATTTAATAATTGATTTTGAACTAGAATGGGATTTTTTCCATGGAAAGGCTTTGGTAAATGGTAAATGAGCACATCAGAAGAGGCTAATAGAGGTTAAGTCATATTAGAAACACATCAATGTTTTAGGCTGGACTAGAAAGCAGTGGTAAAAAGGCTATTAGCATAAGTGGCTGTATATGTGAGTAGAAGGAGCAAGGAACATGTTGCATCAGCAGAAGGCTTCATTTCTCCCTGAAAAACAAGCAAATACATATTTGTAACCATGTAACAGGCGTTTAAGTTAGTTGTTGTTACAAATGCTATTCGGTTAATCTAAGCATTACAACCGCATAATAGACAGGACAAAATATAAATAAAGCACTAACATCCCAGAACGATGACTGTAAATGACCTATATGAATTCCCTAGGATATTATAAAATTAGCTTAAAATGGTATGAACTATCAGGGTTATTCAGAGAGAGGTGAAAACCAGAATGACTGGAGAAGTGAAAATTCTAGGTCAAAATAGTCGATTTGAAAAGTGAGATAAATGGGAGAATTTTTCTGGTTTGGCTATTTTGACCTAGAATTTTCACTTCTCCAGTCATTCTCCTGGTTTTCACCTCTCTTTGAATAACCCGGTATATAAATGAGACGGTAAATATTATTTTGCTATTTACTCCAGGAGATCTGACAATATTTCAGTACACCAATTCAAGCAGCAGGCGACACCAGGAGCTCTGTCACAGAAGCACAATTCATTTCAGTGATAGAACTCCTGATGTCCCCTGGAGCAGCACCCTGGCAGGGACATGCGGTCAGGGGCGGCAGGTGAGGCAGAGCCTCACCTGCCAGTAAGGGCTGCAGTTGCACAGTTAAACTCACTTGCTCGCGTTTCCCTGTCAGCCCTGTCCATTCTCCGCTGCACTTTTTTTTTCTTTCCCCTTCAGCAGCCTGGCCGAGCCTATGCTATTTGCCTGGCAGGACACTCTGCAAATCGCGTAGGCTGCAAAGAAGTGTGCAGCGCGACCCGTATATTCAATGAAAAGACATCGAAGCACTGCCCACTTCCTGAACATTGTTCTCCCAGTGCCTCAGAGGCCCTGGAAGAGCAATGGAATAGTTTGGACCAATAGGAAAGCACTATTGGTCCAAGCCATTCAAAAAACGCCTCCCATGCATTGATTGGTGCAGGACAATCAGTGGGCACGGGGCTGTGCTCCGGTGTGGCCTCAGTGTCACACTAGGCTGCCTGTCTGGAGGGCGACACAGATCCTGGGAGCACAGAAAGCTGTCAGATCGTGGCGAGCACTGAACGCTGCCAGATCCTGGGGAGCCCTGAACAGCCAGATCCTAGTAAGCACTGAGAGCAGCCAGATTGTGGGCTGCCCTGAACAAACAGTTCCTGGGGAGTACAGAGAGCAGCCAGATCCTGGGGAGCACTGAACCTGAAACTACGTAACCCATGTATATCTGGCTTTGATTCTAGCCAGTGCCTCACCAGCCACTGACCTCACCGCACGTCACTGCACCCTGGAGCCTACCTGACTGATGTGGGGGCTCTCTCCATTGTAGCCATGCTATACCATTAATATTTCTGTACAGATAACTGGTGATACCAGAATTAACCAAGACATGACACTTGTTGAGAAGAAACAACAAAGAACAAAAAGGTGGGTGGGTGTCAAATATGTTGAAAGCAGAAAATGGTACCACAAGAATGCTGCTAGTAAGTCCTGTTGGAGATACAACAGCATATATTATACTATGGACTGCAGGTGGCGCTGTTAGTGGTTAAATGTGTTCTAAACTCGTTGGTAAATGTTCACAGGAAATAAGTCTCTTTTGTCTCTGCTTCACTTCCTTTTTCTTTCTAGCTGTGTGATGATGAAGCATCCTGATATATATCCAGTGACTAATCTGTTATAAGTTGTTTTATTGCTATATGCACAAAGTAAAGTTCTCTACTGCAGATTCACAAGACTCCAGTGCCTCTTTCATACATAACCAACAGGTTATGGGCCCAGACACTGAAAACGAAACTACAAATCAGTAAGTGCTGCAGCTATCATCCAAATACCTGCTGTGTGTGAGGAAAAGAGCTGCATCCAATATACTGAAAGATGGCAAGTGGCTCAGATGTGAAATATGCAATAGCAAAGCTAAACAATACCAATTATCAGCTGTGGAAGTTTAAGCTGGAAATGCTGTTATCCAAAGATGATCTGTGGCAGGTGCTGGATACAATCAGACCCACTGACAACCCAGAAGAATGGGACAAAAGAAACAGGCAAGCAAAAGCAGTTATAAGCCTGTTAGTGGAGGATGATCAACTTATCCATATAAGAAAAGAAAACACAGCTAAAGGTATGTGGACTGCGCTACAGAAACTGCACGAGCGTTCAAACTTAAACAGTAAACTATATCTGCTACGTAAACTGTATAAGATGAGGCTGGAAAAAGGCCAGGAAATGTGTGAACATGTGAACGCTATGCTGGAAATTGTGGAGCAATTACGTGCAATTGGAGAAGAAATAAAAGACAATCATGTAGTGGCATTACTATTATGCAGCCTTCCAGAATCATATAGTGCCCTGATAAACTCTCTAGAAACCAGACCAGAGGAAGAACTAACACTGGAATATGCTAAAGGGAAATTAATTGATGAATACAACAGAAAGAAGGAAAATATACGTGGTGAAGAGAATGACAAAACAGAAGTAGCTCTAAAGGTGAATGAAAACACAAAACAAAACAAAGAGACCAGAGTGTGTTTTCGCTGCAAAAGGACATGTCATTTGAAATATAATTGTTCAATCTGGAAAGCAGAACAGCGAAGGAGAGAGACATTCACAAAAGAAAGAGCTAAAGCAGCCACACAGGAAAGCAAAGACACAGCGTGGAGTGCAAGTTTTAAAGTAACTCAGAATACTACCCCGCATGGATGGTACATTGACTCAGGAGCAACAAGTCACATGACCAGTGATGAGACCTTCACAGAAATTAATTTTAATACAAAAGACAAAGTCTTCCTAGCAAATGGGAAAAGTATTACATCAGAAGGTAAAGGTCAAAGATTTCTGAACTGCATCACACCATCAGGAGGTAACCAAAGCATCCTTGTAAAGAACGTTCTGTATGTTCCAAGTCTAGAAGGAAGCCTCCTATCAGTAAAAAAACCTTGCTAACAATGGACTTACAGTACAATTCCGAGGTAATGAATGCACAATTCGAAACAGAAAAGAAATCGTTGCAAAAGGAAGGTTGAATGAACACCTATACAAAATCGTCACTGAACGTGTTCAAGTCAAAACAGTCACTCATAATCCACATGACAAGTGCATCCATCTATGGCACAGACGATTGGGGCATCGAAACTCAGAAGCTATAAAGGAACTTTCTAAGAGAGAATTATCAGAAGACATGATAATGATACCTTGTCCAAAGTTGATGAAGTGCACGTGTTGCATCAAAGCAAAGGCCACACGTACACCACTTCCACAAGCCAGTCAAAGAAAAACCACTAAACCCATGGAATTTATACACAGTGACGTGTGTGGACCAATGAAAACCCCGACACCCAGCGGCAACAAATATTTAATAACCTTCATTGATGACTATTCCAGGTACACAACGACATATCTGATGAAACACAAAAGTGAGACAACTGATAAACTTCAAGAATTTGTAGCGATGACTAGCAACAAATTTCAAAGGAAACCCGGAATAATACGCACGGACAATGGAGGGGAATATATGGGTAAAGAAGTGGAATCATATCTAAAGAAACATGGTATCATACACCAGACAACCGTACCGTACACTCCAGAACAAAACGGTGTAGCTGAAAGAAAAAATCGCACTCTTGTAGAAATGGCCAGATGCATGCTTTCAGATGCCAACCTACACAACAAGTACTGGGGAGAAGCAATAATGACTGCAACATATCTACAGAACAGACTACCATCTAAAGCTATTGAAAGTACCCCTTATGAAATGTGGAACAGATCAAAACCTAGTATAGGTCATATTAGAGTGTTTGGTTGCAAAGCATACGTTTACATTCCAAGTGAAAAACGCTCCAAGTGGGAGAACAGAGCCATAGAAGGCATTCTAATAGGCTACAGTGAACAAAGTAAGGGATACAGAATCCTTAATCCAAAGACCAACAAGGTCACAGTAAGCCGCAGTGTTTATTTTGATGAAAGCCAAACATCAGAAATAATGACTCCCGAAAAACACGAAGAAAAGATGCCGATTGAAATAGCAAGAGATGCTGACCAAAAGGAAACTGTGCAGGAGTCAGACCAAGAAGTGGAACTCACAATTGATGACTTAACTGTTCACAATCCAGTAGAACCGACAGAACAACCAGAAATCAGAAGATCTACTCGGACAACAAAAGGGATCCCACCGCGCAAGCTGTCATACACTGTTAAGACACATGAGACATTTGAACCAACATCTTGGGAAGACATAGATAAACTACCAAAAGGGGAAGCCAATCAGTGGAGAAAGGCGGCTGAAGAACTAAAATCACTTCAGAAAAATGAAACCTGGACTCTCACAGAGCTCCCTCCCGGTCACAAAACTATAGGAAGTAAATGGATTTTTAAAGTGAAGTACGACGCAGAAGGAAACATTCACAGATACAAGGCAAGAGTAGTCGCCAAGGGATATTCCCAGAAATATGGAGAAGATTATGATGAAACATTTGCTCCAGTGGTAAAGCACACAACCATTAGAACATTCCTCAGCATTGCAGCTGAAAAACAAATGCAAGTGAAGCACTTGGATGTCAAAACAGCTTTTCTATATGGAGATATCAAAGAGGAACTCTACATGGAGCAGCCACCAGGGTTTAATACAGGACAGAACCTTGTGTGTAAACTGCAAAAGAGCATCTATGGTCTCAAACAAGCAGCAAGAATGTGGAATGAAAAAGTGAACGAAGTACTCACAACAGAAGGATTTTCAAGAAGTAACGCTGATCCATGCCTGTATTCAAAGAATCAAGACAACAAATGGATCTACCTACTAATTTATGTTGATGACATCATAATTTGTTTTGAACAAGAAGGGGATTATGATCAAATAACTAGCACATTGAAACAAAATTTTGAGATTAAAGAGCTTGGGAACATTGCTCACTATTTAGGAATCCAAATCGAGAAAGAAGAAGACGGAAGTTATCTTCTTCACCAAAGTCAGAAAATTACAGATATTCTAGCAGAGTTTCACATGCAAGATGCAAAAGAAGTGAAAACGCCTATGGAACCAGCTTATCAGAAAGACAATGGAATGGAAAACTTGTTACCTAACAATGAGAAGTACCGCAAAGCAATTGGAAAATTGTTATACATTGCAACTGTGACAAGACCAGACATTGCCGCAGCATTGAGTATACTCTGTAGAAAAGTTTCAACACCCTGTCAACGTGATTGGAATGCCGTAAAAAGGGTGATACAGTATCTAAAAGGAACAATTCATATGAAACTGCGACTGCCAGCAACACCCAATGCAAACTTAATTGGATATGTAGATGCTGACTGGGCCGGAGATATCACAGACCGCAAATCTACTACTGGTTACATCTTCCAGTACGGAGAAGGAACCATCAGCTGGTCTAGTCGAAAACAAGCGACTGTTGCACTCTCTTCAACTGAAGCAGAATACATAGCAGCAGCACATGCATGTCAAGAAGCAATTTGGATTCGTCAACTTCTATTAGACATGGGACTGGATATGTCTAAACCGATACCCATCTTTGAAGACAACCAGGGATGTATAAAGTTGACACAATCAGAAAGGATCAACCCTAGAACCAAGCACATAGACGTAAAATATCATCTGCTCAGGGACACACAAGAGCAAGGACTTATCGATATTCAGTATTGCCCATCAGAAGAGATGACTGCAGATGCACTCACCAAACCGTTGCCAAAGGAACGTTATTGTTTTCTTCAAAAGAAGCTGAATGTTGTATGATTATGCACATGCTGTTGAGAAGGGGTGTTGGAGATACAACAACATATATTATACTATGGACTGCAGGTGGCGCTGTTAGTGGTTAAATGTGTTCTAAACTCGTTGGTAAATGTTCACAGGAAATAAGTCTCTTTTGTCTCTGCTTCACTTCCTTTTTCTTTCTAGCTGTGTGATGATGAAGCATCCTGATATATATCCAGTGACTAATCTGTTATAAGTTGTTTTATTGCTATATGCACAAAGTAAAGTTCTCTACTGCAGATTCACAAGACTCCAGTGCCTCTTTCATACATAACCAACAAGTCCACTGTCAGGTATCAAGCCAGGTAACACATAGGCGCCGCCTTAGAGCCTGTACTCTGGCTGGTATTGCTGCCACCTGAATGTTGATAGCGAGTTTAATGCCACATTATCCTTTTCAATTCATGCTCCACTCCATTCTTCCAAGATTCCATCCCTGGTGTTACCATTCAACACAGAGAGGCCAGGTGCACCTACCTTGGATACCAGGCTTTTGTAATAGGAATTCACACCCTCAGCACAATGCTTCAGCATTGTGTGAGCAATCACCATCACTAGTGTACTCTGAAGCTACGCTCTCAACTTACTGTCCTGAGTCTCCAACTGTCATCCTTCCTCTGTTCCTGCCAACCTCTGTGCCTCCAGTCAACCTCTGTGCCTTCTACCAACCTCTGTGCATCAAACCAACCTCCATGCCTCCAGCCAACCACCGTGCCTTCTAACAACCTCAGTGCCTCCAGCCAACATCCGTGCCTTCTACCAACCTTCATGCCTCCAGCAAACATCCAATCCGTCTACCAACCTCTGTGCATCCAGCCAACCTTCATGCCTCCAGCCAACCTCCATGCCTTCTAACAACCTCAGTGCCTCCAGCCAACATCCGTGCCTTCTACCAACTTCAATGCCTCCAGCAAACATCCGTTCCTCCCTACCAACCTCCTTGCCTCCAGCCAACCTCCGTGTCTCCTGTTACCGCTAGCCTCCATGTTGTCAGGTTTCCAGCCCTGATCCCCATTGTGAGCTGGTCTGGGCTGGCTCTTACCCTTGTCTCAGCTATCCCTTTTACTCCCTCCATTCCTGGATTCCCCTGTAGCCAGCCTGGGATCACATGTTCTGCCTGCTCTGCCCGACTCCCTATATATAGTCAGTCTCTCCATATGCTCACGGCTCTTGCATGACTCTCATTGCTCTCTGTGGTCTTGCCTGGTATCTGTTCCTGAGTAAAGTAGTAACTGTTATGTTTCCATGTTTTACATTGTTCAATTTATTTTCTGGTTTCTTGCTTCCCAAGTCTGTCTGTCCCTCCAGTTGCCGTGTCTGTTTTATATTGGTTTTACCTGACCTGTGTGTTTCTATGTTATCTGATTTCCTGTGAATGACTCTGGCCTGGTTCTGCCTATTACTACTGTACTGTACTGACTCCTAGTTTGTATGACTGTCATGCCCCACGCCGCGGTCGGACCGCGGCCGCCATGTTGGGACACCTTGCATACTCACCCGAGGTCCTTCGTGGCGCGTCGCTCCCTGGTTCTGGTCTTCAACCCGGAGGAGGAGAGCCAGGATGTGTCCCACGCCGCCTCCGGGATCCAACTGAGCAGAAACCAAGCGCGCATGCGCGATCGTCCATCCCAAAGCATGAAGACCTAGGTACTCTGGCGCCCTCTGCTGGTCAAGTAAAGGTACTGCATTACACCTGCACTGGAGATCCTCATATGCCACCAATTAACCCATCAAGTACTCAGGTATCCCAACTCCACCTACGAGCCCCAGGTGAACGGTGTTCTTATGATCCTCTGAACCCTATTTAAATCTGCCGCCTTTCCCAGTTCATTAACCAGGTTATACTGTGGTTCACCACCATGTTATCCAGTGGTCCCTCTTTGTATCTGCTCCAAGAGAATCCCGAGTTCCAGACCTGCTTCCACGGTACCAGCTCTGCTTTCAGACCTGCTTCCACGGTACCAGCTCCGCTTCCAGGCCTGCTTCCACGGTACCAGCTCCGCTTCCAGACCTGCTTCCACAGTACCAGCTCCGTTTCCAGGCCTGCTTCCACGGTACCAGTTCCATCTTCAGGCTTGCTACCACAGTGCCAGTTCCATCTTCAGGCTTGCTACCACAGTGCCAGTTTCCTCTCCAGGCTTGCCTCCACGGTGCCAGCTCCATCTACAGGCTTGCTTCCACGGTACCAGCTCCATCTACAGGCTTGCTTCCACGGTACCAGCTCCATCTACAGGCTTGCTTCCACGGCACCAGTTCCATCTCCAGGCTTGCTACCACAGTGCCAGTTCCATCTTCAGGCTTGCTACCACAGTGCCAGTTTCCTCTCCAGGCTTGCCTCCACGGTGCCAGCTCCATCTACAGGCTTGCTTCCACGGTACCAGCTCCATCTACAGGCTTGCTTCCACGGTACCAGCTCCATCTACAGACTTGCTTCCACGGTACCAGCTCCATCTACAGGCTTGCTTCCACGGCACCAGTTCCATCTCCAGGCTTGCTTCCATGGCACCAGCTCCATCTCCAGGCTTGCTTCTATACCCACGGTACCAGTTCCAGATCCTATCTTCAAGTCCAATTCATCTACCCTGGTCTATTTCAAAGATTACAACTCGTGTTATTTACCCCTACAATCCTTCGTTCTGGACTTTACTCTTGTCACGTCTCGGCCTTGCCCCCTGCTGGTGGTAGCAGGGATTCCTGTTGTTTTGTTTTCAGCCTGCAGGCCCTCTGTTGGGCTAATTGGTCTGCGGGCACATGACCTGTTCTGCCCTATAAGTACGACCAGGATTCCCCTTGATCCTTGGACCAGGATAGTCTTTCTTGCCTAGTCCCTGTATGCTGGTTTACTTTGATTTGCTGTGTATGACCTCTGGCTCATGTATTTAGGATCCCTCTCTTGTCTGACCCCTCTAGTTATGATATTCCGTGTATGACCTTTGGCTCTTGTATTTGGATCTCTCTTCTGTCTGTCCCCTGTACTGTACCGTGCTTAGGAATCTGTATGCCTGCATTCATCGTATGTCTGGTTTATGTTTTGTTCGTCTTGCAGGCCTAGCCTAGTTAGTATTTCGAGACCACCTTTCAAGGATCTCAGTCAGGGCTTAGGATCTTTCTAGTTTCTGTTAATATCTTGGTTTGTTCCCTGGAATCTGTATGCCTGCATTCATCGTATGTCTGGTTTATGTTTTGTTCGTCTTGCAGGCCTAGCCTAGTTAGTATCTCGAGACCACCTTTCAAGGATCTCAGTCAGGGCTTAGGATCTTTCTAGTTTCTGTTAATATCTTGGTTTGTTCCCTGGAATCTGTATACCTGCATTTATTGTCTGTCTGGTTTATGTTTTATTCATCTTGCAAACCTAGCCTAGTTAATATTTCGAGACCATCTTTCAAGGATCTCAGTCAGGGCTTAGGGATCTTTCTAGTTTCTGTTATTATCTTGGTTTGTTCCCTGGAAGCTGTATACCTGTCCTTAAGGCTTCATCTCTGCAGATTGGGGGTTCCCCCTCACCCTATAGGGGGCTCCCCGTTACAACTCTTGTCAAAGAAATCTTGCGTTATCTTTTGTTCTGGACTTATATTTTGTTCCATCCAGTAAATGCTCAACTGATCATACATCTCCTGGTCTCCTTCTTCGGCTTGCCATTGGGTTCCATACACACAACACTACACAGGGGTCATAGCCTCTGCCCTTACAATGACAACCCATTCTGGTGTCTGACTTCAGCTATAGTTTACTATTACATCATTGGATATGTACCAATTGTCCTGTCTCTGATTTTGTGTGCCACCCAGCACTGAAGTCCCCTTCCCTTAGATTAGACGGCCATTCCAAAGACCATATCTAGATCAGGATTCCCTTTAGTGTGCTGCTGGGTGCCAGTCTATTGTTGTTCTCTCCCTTAACCCTTCCCCTTCGTGTTGTCCTGTTCTCTGTATCCTGTGGTCTTGTTTTGTGTAATATGCAGCCAGTGGCAATTCTGCCTAAAGGGCTGCCTATCCCGCATAACGGGCTCACCTTCACTCACGCTGGGTGCACCATGACATGTGCCTCCTGTTATCGTCGCCTTTGTGCCTCCTGTTACTACCAGCCTCAATTCCAGCCAGTATCCATGCCCATCCTCACCTCTGTCCAGCCCTATTCCTGTCTCGCCATGTGTCCAGCCCTATTCCTGTTCCGTTTACCTGCTTGTGTTCAGCCCTATTCCTGTTCCGTCTACCTGCTTGTGCCTCAGTCTCTCCCCGGTCTCCCCTGTGTCTCCTTTATCCTCACATCTATATATATTTCAGTGTTTTTCCCCTTATTTCCTTTGTATGTACCTGATCCCAACAACATAATAACAGGTATTTTGGTTATTTTAAGTGTATAATTATATTTCACTACTGTGTGTTCGTCTGAGGTGCTACCAGATACATAATGATCCCTACTCCATAGATATGGATAACTACAAGAGATGTTTCGCACAACCTCTCCTGTAGTTATCTTATTGATAGGAATTGCTATTTCCTGCGCAAGGTTACTGTACATTAATGTCTCCTACACTTAGTATAGGAGACATTAATTAGCACCTTTGCATGGAAACCTCCACCCGAGAGATGATATTTCACTTAAAAATAGCATCTACATTAGCAAAATCACTTAATATGCTGCCCCCCCAAAAAAAATCCCATACTCGCCTCTCATCCCACGGTGGAGAGGGTGGCATGATCCGTTGCTTCCTCTCTCCAGAAGCAGAGTGAGACTGGGAACAAATAGTTCCTAGTCTCCTCCCACTGTGCTGCGCTTCCGCCATTCGTAGGATAACTCACATTGTTGATGCGTGAGCAAGAGCTCACGCAAACGCTGGAAGATCTACATCGATAATGTGGAAATTTGGATGACGCTGAAGAGATGGCAAGATGAGGCAGGCAGGCACTCATCGTCATCGGCAACCATGGTATAGACTTAGGTGTAGCACTATAATGTGCCATTAGCATGCGCTGTCACTCATGGACCATGCCAGAGAGGTGGATGCCCGAAAACACAGCAAGATGGTGGAATTTAGCCAAGGCAGAGTCAGGTATGTAGCAGAAAAGTAAAAATAAAAAACTAGACATTTATTGAGGATATATTTGCATTACAGACAACATATTAAATAGTTATTGTCATTAATCATATTTTAAGGAGCACAACCAAATGCCTGGTTGCCTTCTGGACTTACTTTTCCTCATGTTTTTAATCTGTCACATTGAAAAAGACTTAAAAAGTCCATGGCACTGGTTTCTCACCTCCAGGCCATTCCCCGTGTCTATTCCCGTTGTAGGAATTAACATTAATTTAGCTTTCTAATAATTTCTTACAAGGCTCTAAGCTTCCAGTGGAGCTGTTTCCACACTACGTAACTGTCCATTATTCATAAAATGGGATGTTTCATTAGATCTTGTTAAACTAGATGGGTCTCCTCTATCATAAATTATAAATGCAGGCGAATATTGCAGAAGAATATTGATCATCCTTATGAATGCATGATTATGAAGGATCATAAAGTTCAATATTTAAATCCCTGTATTAGCCGAAAGTAATTAAGGTTTTAGGGTTTCATGTAGTTTATGGTAATGAGAGGGATCGTAAACATATTACCGTAACACAAGCATCACAAGTGGACTTCTCAAAGACACTAAGAACAAATTATTTCTTTCAAGCAAACCGCAACCTTCCTTTTGAACTGCACTCATTTCAGCATTTCCTTTCAAACCCCAAAAAATATACAGAAAAAAAATGATCAAATCAGCTTTTATTTTTTTATTTAATAAACCAGCACAATACATTCTTTGACAACAAATGAGAAACAATGGCAAAGGCACAATTATTTTCGACAAACATACCATTTCTCCTTTGCATAGTATATTGTATTAACTAGGGTCAGGACATCAAAGGAACAGATCACAGTAACCATGAAAACAAGATTAGTATGTAGCGCTGTTTTAAGATATGTTGCTGCATTTACTTGGTTTGGCCACCAGAGGGAGGCAGGCGCGATATGAACTATACTGGACACAAACGGAACTACAAATTCCATCGTGCTTTGCGAGACAGGAAGTGGGTTGGAGAGAGAGTGTGAGCCGTGCGTAGAGATGCACGTGAGACTGTCAGGGATCGAGACCAGGCCGGAGGGAAGGCGCGGCCTAGCGGGTGCTGCGGATCAGAGACAGTGACTTGGCGGAGACCTATCGAGAGATCGCTGAGAGGTTTTCACAGAGACATAGTTCCGGTTTGGACCCCGAGATGATCCACTGGGAGTGCAGGCGGTAGGCCATAGTCCTCGTTGCAGAGATCAGACAAGCAGGAGAAGCGGATCCGTTGGCACAGAGTTCCAGTGTAATCCAGCGGAGAGACATCCTTGATCGGGCAGTGGAACAGATTGTCTAACGGATGGGGAGAGGCCTTCCAGGCCCCAGTCTCAAGTTCAATGAAGCACGCTGCATTATTGTTTAAATCTACGGGCCCCAACGTGACTAGTCAAAGATTCGCTCATTCCATTCACTGGCCAGTTGAATATAGTACCCGGGTACCTGAGTTCACACACACACACCTTTTTGAGACATTACTTTCGGGGGACATACATTCCAGAAACGAAGGGGTTAAACTTTCCTTTTTGCCGCCGCGTGTTTTTTCCCGCATTACGAAGTACTGTCGTTCATTTACCGCGTTTACATTATATATGCCACTTTATTGGGATCAGTAAAGTATATAATCTATAAAATCCAAAACAGTGCTGGTGTATAATTATTCCCTAGTGCGGTGAGACTAACCCGAGGTTAAATTCAGCAGCTCCTCCGGGAGTGAGCGCTACACGTGGGGGCTCGTTCCGGGATTCCAGTCTTATAATAGAACCACATTTAAAGGGTTAATTATGGATCCAGACACTGCTGCCAAATGGCATAGTCATGGATATTCCTGCAGACACTTGGGCCGAAGATCAGATTCACCGGGCCATGGCCGCGCTGACACCAGATCATCGGGGTTAATTCTGGACATTAAAGTGAACCCGGATACTTCTCACACGTATGTTCTTTTTGAGTGGAGAAAGGGTGTTCCAGTGTGTTTTCAGGGCACGAGCGTGAAGCTGACCGATGAGGTGGAAGTTCAACTGATTCAGCCAACTTCACCACGTGGTGATCCCGCGAGTGTTCCCGCGCCCAGTCCGCTGGCCATAATCGGGCCTGAATTCATAGTGGCTATTGGAGATTTGCTGGCTAAATGTCAAAGAACAAGCCCTCCACACACTAACTTTGGTTGTCGACGGTTGAGGAATTTTACAGGAAACGTACCAACTCCGGCGGAAGAAGAAACCTTTGAAGAATGGGTAGAACAGGTGATGCAGGCTCTGGATGAGTGGGACGTCCCTGAAGCGCAGAAGAAGCAAAGAATTACTGAGAGCTTAAAGGGACCGGCGTCAGAGGCTGTCAGAGGCTGTCAGAGGCTGTCAGAAACCTGAAATTGAGTAAGCAAGACTGCACTGCTTTAGATTACCTAAACGTATTACAGGAAGTCTTTGGGCGAACAGAAAAGGGTGCTGAGCTCATGTACCAGTATGAACATACTTACCAGCGAAAAGGTGAGAAGATGACTGAATATATGAGGCGCCTAGATAAGATTTTGCACCAGATACTTCTTAAGAAAGGGGCCGAACCGGCCACAATAGATAAAATCCGAATGCAGCAGATATTGAGGGGCGCTCAACCTCTAGATCCTGTGATGTTACAGCTAAGAACCAGAAAAGGTAACCGAGAACTGAAATACCTGGAACTATTTCGAGCTGTTAGAGAGGAAGAGGCTCTGCTAGAAGAAAAGTCTTTAAGGAGAGGAGAAAGAGTTTACACACAACCAGTAAGACATAATAAATATCTGCAAACTGAAGATGATTCGTTGGATGCCTACGGATCTGAAGTTGACGGACAAGAGCATTTGTTAGTTCCTATATCCACAAAAAGTACTGCCAAGGAGCCAACCCTTCCTACATATAGTGAGTTACACGAGACCGTTAAGAAGGTACAAGAAGCTCAAGCTGAGCTGAAACAAGTGCACACTGACCTGTGCCGAGTACTTTTGAAAGTGGCAGAGACACAGACCGATATGCAGAAGTTCCTCACTGATATGGGGACAGCGGGAGTTGCTATGGCGTCTGGCCCGGGTCTTTCAGCCGAGTCACCACGAACAAGTGCGTCTCCGTCTTCAAAGAAGAGATGTTTCAACTGTGGGGAAATAGGTCATTTCCGAGCACAATGCAAAAGTCAAAGGTCTGAAGGAAATAGAGTAGAAGAGTTCCTAAAAGCATTGGAGGGGCTGCTATCTACCTCACAGGCGGGAAACGCCAGAGGGCCCAAGTGAAGGAGCAAACTAGGTGCCCAATGGTTGAAAATTAAAGCCAGAACCGAATGGCCGTGAGGGCCCAGAGCTTTGCCAACTGCTGAGCCTACCAGGACCGAAAGAGTTACTCCCTTAGTGTCCGGTCCTATGTCATGGGGAAGCAATACACACCCAAAACCTACACGGGTCAAGAAGAAGGCCAGGGTACAGCGAACTAGGTCTAAACTTCCTGCGACTACGACAAAGTTTCCTGACCAGCTGATAGGTCCTTCTCCCATCGTTCCAATCCAAGTGGAAGGAGTCTACACTAAAGCTCTGTTAGACTCAGGGGCTCAAGTGACGTTGATCTATCGAGACTTCTACGAGAAGCACTTGAAGCACATACCTCTACAGAAATTAAAGGACCTTGAGATCTGGGGTATCAGAACTGAAAAGCTTCCCTACGATGGATATCTACAGGTGAAGTTAGAAATCGGATCCGAAGTCATCGTACAGTCTGGATGTTGTGATGCATTGGCCATTGTGTGTCCTCGACCTTCAGGGGCCAACAGAAGTTCTATGATAGTGGGGACGAATACTGATCTGGTGCGACGTCTTCTGACTCCTATAGTAATGGAAGAAGGTTCTACCAGGGGAGTACACCCAATGTTATGTCCGGTCTATCAGCGAATGGTCAAAGAACAGAAGGCACCTGCCGAAGTGGGGTGCCTGTGGAGATTGGGAGGAACAGAGAAGGTTCTGCAATCAGGAGAAGTGGCAAGTTTCCGGGCTTCAGTCAAGTTGAACGGATCACAACCGGGTCACTATGTGGTACTGGAAACTGATCTCAATTATGGGAGTGAAGCCGGAGTAGAAGTAATCCCTGAAGTAATCTCCACTAGAGCTTTGAAACGGACACGAGGAAGAGTCTCAGTTAGCGTGTGTAATGTGTCTGATTCTCCAGTGATCCTTAAAGCTCGAATGCCCATCGGGCAAGTAGCGACTGCTACGCCTCTCTCCCCTACCGATTTAGGGGGGGGAGTGAATAAAGAGATTCCAGCTGAAAGGCTCTATTCCAAGGACGCTCCTATTTCACCCGAATGGAAGAAACGTCTTCAGTCCCAGATCCTAAAATGGAGGGACTTGTTCTCGAAGGATGAGTTCGACGTGGGTTTAGCTAAGAGTACTGAGCATCACATTCGACTACAGGAAGATAAGCCGTTTCGAGAAAGGTCAAAACGAGTTCCGCTGGGAGACTTGGATGATCTACGAGAACAGCTGAATGAACTACAGAGGACTAAGGTGATTCAAGAGTCCAGGAGTCCGTACGCTTCTCCAATAGTGATGGTTCAGAAGAAGAATGGTTCTATCCGTCTATGTATAGACTATCGCACGCTAAATCAGAGAACCATTCCGGATCAATATGCCACTCCTTGGATAGAAAATGCCTTACAGTAATTGTCTGGAGCAAAATGGTTTAGTGTACTAGACCTGCAAAGTGGGTATTATCAGATACCAATGCATCCTGAGGACAAAGAGAAGACTGCGTTCATCTGCCCACTGGGGTTCTTTGAGTTCAACAGAATGCCTCAAGGCCTTACGGGGGCTCCCGCCACGTTCCAACGGTTAATGGAGAAGACAGTCGGGGACATGAACCTGATCGAAGTGTTGGTGTATCTCGATGATATTATTGTGTTCGGAAAGACTCTGGAAGACCATGAGCAGCGGTTGGAAAAGGTCTTGAAGCGGCTCCACGAAGAAGGGTTGGAACTGTCTTTGGAGAAGTGTCAATTTTGTCTACCTTCCGTTACGTACTTGGGACATGTTGTTTCAGCAGAAGGCGTTTCAACGGATCCCCGAAAGTTGGAAGCCGTAGCTTCCTGGCCTAGACCCCGAAATGTTACTGAACTTAGATCTTTCCTGGGGTTCTGCTCATATTACCGAAGATTCGTAGGAGGATTTGCCAGGATAGCTCAACCCCTGAACAAGCTCCTACAGAAGGAAGATGCAGGAGAAGGCCCCAAGGCCTCTGATCAAAGTTCGTCGGCTTCGGGGCCAAGGAAGGCTCGAGAATCCATCCAAGAAGAATGGACTAATCAATGCGAAAGTGCTTTCATGAAACCGAAAGAGAGTCTAACTCGAGCTCCTGTCCTGGCTTACGCTGATCCTCATAAGCCGTACGAATTGCATGTGGATGCCAGCAGAGAAGGTCTAGGGGGAGTCCTATACCAAGAATATGGTTGGTTGTTGAGGCCTGTAGCGTATGTGAGTCGAAGCCTTACGCCTTCGGAGAAGAACTATCCTACTCACAAATTAGAGTTCCTAGCCTTGAAGTGGGCGGTAGTAGACAAGCTGAAAGATTATCTGTATGGAGCCGAATTTGTGATAAAGACTGACAACAATCCTCTTACGTACGTCCTTACTACGGCGAAACTGGATGCAACGGGACATCGGTGGTTGGCCGCTCTGTCAGGGTTTCGGTTCAGCCTTAAGTATCGCCCTGGAGTGAATAATTGGGATGCAGATGCTTTGTCAAGAAGACCCTACACTACAGAATGGACTCAGCTAACTCCAGATGGGGTACAAGCCTTGTGTCAAGGAGCAGAGCGCCGGGTCAAGGGAGTAGTTGAAGCAGAAGCTATAGGAGTCATGGCTGCGGCCGTCCCAGAGTTCTATTGTAATCCTACACAGCTGAGGGATGAAAGTCTGCCTACGTCTACCTCAGGTCCTATGTTTTCGAAACAGGACCTGAGAGCCGATCAGGCTAGAGATCCTCTGATTGCGTTAACAATAAAAGACCTAAACACGAACCAAAGGGAAATTCTACTGACAAATTCCCCCGAAAGGGCCCGATTGGTATACAAAGAGTGGGAAAGGTTGAAGATGTTGGATGGGGTGGTCTACCGAAGGGGCCCCTCGAACAATGCTGAAGAGACACAACAGTTGTTCCTTCCCACCAAACACAGAGAGGGTGTGCTGAGATCATTACACGATGACCATGGGCATTTGGGTGCAGAGAGAACTTTTAAGTTAGTGTGAGACAGATTTTATGGCCCTGTATGAGATCTGAAGTTGAAAGTTACTGCCATTCGTGTCTGAGGTGTATCCAGAGGAAGACCCTACCCACTCGAACTGCTCCAATGAGCCACCTACAAAGTCAAGGACCCATGGATTTGGTGTGCATTGACTTCCTGTGCTTAGAGCCGGATGCTAGTGGGCAGGGAAATATTCTAGTAGTGACTGATCATTTCACACATTATGCCCAAGCTTTCTCTACTAAAGACCAACGTGCTCCTACAGTAGCTAAGGTTTTGATGGAGAAGTTTTTGGTTCATTATGGCCTACCAAGGAGAATCCACTCGGATCAGGGCAGAGACTTTGAGAGCCGGCTTGTTGGGCAATTGCTGGAGCTGTTAGGAATTCAGAAGACCCGAACCACTCCATATCACCCTCAAGGTGACGCCCAACCTGAAAGATTTAATCGCACGCTGCTAAATATGTTGGGGACACTGTCAAACCGAGAGAAGCAGAATTGGAGTCGTCACACAGCTACGCTGGTGCATGCGTATAACAGTACGGAGAGTGACGCTACTGGATACTCGCCTTACCGTCTCATGTTCGGAAGAGGAGCTCGACTGCCTGTCGACTTAGCATTTGGGTTATCTCTTGATCAGACGGTCTGTGGCCTCTCATAAAAATTATGTGGATAGACTCCAGAAAAATTTGGCTTCTGCATTTGAACAGGCCCGTTTGACCTCAGGGAACAGAGAACAGGGGAATAAGCGAAACTATGACTTGAGAGTTCCTATACAGGATCTACAACCCGGTGATAGGGTTCTGTTGAAGACCTTGGGTGTTTCTGCAAGGCATAAGTTGGCGGATAGATGGAGTTATAAAGTCTACATTGTCTGCAAGCAACTGCCGGGTCTGCCAGTTTACCAAATCCGACCGGATGGAAAGGCCGGGCCTCTTAAAAATTGGCACCAAAATCATCTGTTGCCTATGAGGGAAGCTGTAAGGATACCAGTTGGAGACGAACTTTCTTTGCCGAACCCGCCTGTTCTACATTTGACTCCCGTTACTCGGTCTCAGCAGACACGGGTTGTTGAAGAGAGTGAAGGGGATAGTGAGGAAGGAAGTTTTTGTCTGGACTGGGTGCGCTCGCCTGAGCCCGAAGAGGCCATTCCAGTTTCCGAACGGTGGGAAAGTAACTTAAGGCCTGAGGCTCCTGAATATCAATTGGAAGTTTCCGAGACTTTGGAAATCCCTGTAGTTCCCGAAAATGTGTCTTTAGATTATAGTTCTATGCCTTCACTGGAAGGCTCATATTCAGTAGAGATGTCTTCTCCAGTTGTGGACGAAAGAGTTGAGCCTGAAAATGTGGCATTCCTGCCCGAAGAGGAGATGATTGAACCAGAGTCTAAGCATTCTATTCGACCCCCTCAGAGACTCACCTACAATTCACCAAGACATAGCACTGAAGAAGCTGTTACCACAGTGCGAAGGTTGCCTGAAGTGTCTGCTATGCTAGCTGAGGTAGTCAGGAGTATGAGTCAACTTGAGGATGTATACCTGACCCATTGTATGTTTGCTGCTGAACCAGAATATATTGCTTAATGTAAATACCTGGAATGTCATGTAATTGTTACACTTCCTTGGAGAGAACCAATAATTCAAGGGGGGAGAGTGTAGCGCTGTTTTAAGATATGTTGCTGCATTTACTTGGTTTGGCACCAGAGGGAGACAGGCGCGATATGAACTATACTGGACACAAACGGAACTACAAATTCCATCGTGCTTTGCGAGAGAGACAGGAAGTGGGTGGGAGAGAGAGACGGACATCCGCAGCCTCGTGCAAAGGAAAGCCAGTGTGAGCCGAGCGCCGAAAGGTAGAGACGCACGTGAGACTGTCAGGGATCGAGACCAGGCCGGAGGGAAGGCGCGGCCTAGCGGGTGCTGCGGATCAGAGACAGTGACTTGGCGGAGACCTATCGAGAGATCACTGAGAGGTTTGCACAGAGACAGAGTTCCAGTTTGGGCCCAAGTAAAGAGACCGCGATGATCCACTGGGAGTGCAGGCGGAAGGCCGTAGTCCTTGTTGCAGAGATCAGACAAGCAGGAGAAGCGGATCCGGTGGCACAGAGTTCCAGTGTAATCCAGCGGAAAGACATCCTTGATCGAGCAGCGGAACAGATTGTCTAACGGATGGGTGAGAGGCCTTCCAGGCCCCAGTCTCAAGTTTAACGAAGCACGCTGCATTATTGTTTAAATCTACGGTGCCCCAACGTGACTAGTCGAAGATTTGCTCATTCCATTCACTGGCCAGTTGAATATAGTACCCAGGTACCTGAGTTCACACACACACACACCTTTTTTAAACATTACTTTCGGGGGACATACATTCCAGAAACGAAGGGGTTAAACTTTCCTTTTTGCCGCCGCGTGTTTTTTCCTGCATTACGAAGTACTGTCGTTCATATACCGTGTTTACATTATATATGCCACTTTATTGGGATCAGTAAAGTATATAATCTATAAAATCCACAACAGTGCTGGTGTATAATTATTCCCTAGTGCGGTGAGACTAACCCGAGGTTAAATTCAGCGGCTCCTCCGGGAGTGAGCGCTACAAGTACAATGCACTTATTAGGGTTTAGTCACCACACTGGGAGCTGGAGACTTCATACAGGAAATATCACTTGGAAAAATAAAACGGTTGTTGGTTGGCTAATGTCAGCGTTTGGGCGCCCCAGACATAACAAGTGGGCAGGAAATGGGTTCCAGCGGAAGGGGGTCGGTACTGAGCCAAGGTCAGGGTACGTGGCATTCTAGGAATGGTCTAAACACTGGTCTGGGTCAGTATATTAAAGGTTAATATATATATATTTATTTAGGAGCAAAATCCAGTGACTGATATCTATGAAAACTGCTTCAGTACTAGTGCAGGGAATAGATGGTTTTTATAGGGGAGGCTCTGGGATCCCTTCCCACTGACCTGGGAACTCCAATGACATCTCTGGCATCAATGACATATCTGACATATTGGAGGAGGCTGGCCACCCAGGCTGCAATTTTGCAGCCAAGAGCAGGCCTGAAGCCTCCCACTTCTCCGGGTCCCATCAGGGACCCAGAGAGACACAGAGGCAGCGTATTGTTCAGCTGCAGACCGGGAGGCGAGGTCAGCCCAGTCACTGAATTGTCGCGTCGCTAATGCCGAGGCACAGGGCACCACGGAGAGGCGGTGGGTTGAATCCGGTGCCAAACAAACAGGCAAACAGGCAAGCAGGCGACGGCCTTCCGGCCTCCCTGGCAGCTAATTTGGATTTCAATTCCCTTGTTAGTTCTTTTTAGTGATCGATATATGTAACTTTATATTTATGTAGAGCTGATGCTATCCAAAGACCAGTTATATAAACAGGGTTTCAACCTTTCTCTTGTTTTTTTCCATAAAAATGGAAAAGGGGGGGCGTCGCCGACAGCGGATGGGAGCAGATGTGCCTGGACAGAGCTCCTGGGCCGGATACCTTGTTAGGGGTTTGTCTGGCCGATTTTCTCTGTCTTTTCCCCAGTCCTTGAGTCCCTCTGAGGTTGGCCATCGGGTGTGCACTGTCTGGAGTCCGCTGCGAAGGATGGGGACTCTGGAACCGTCCACGGGGCGCTGCCCTCTCTCCCCCCCCCTACTGAGGTGGATGCCATGCTGATGGCTCTGGATGCCTGTTTGGTGCTGATCCCGGAGGACGACAACAGGCTGCTTACTAGAGGCGACTGGCGCCTCATGATGGCTGCATTCCGGGCGGGCTGAGATCAGGGTAATCCGAGGGAGCGTTTGCCTGCAGATGTCCATGATTCCGGAGTTCGCCGCCTGAGGCCTCCAGAAGTCGAGGGGGAGCGCACTGCTACAGAGGTCACGCTGGATGAGACGCAGCTGCCGTGTTCGGCGGTGTCAGAGATGGATATGGATCTGGATGCGGGAGCAGCGTTGGATGCGGGGGGTGGCCAGGACCCCATGAAGTGTACTGGATTAGTTAACTCAGACCTTCCTTCGTGACTGAGGAGCAGGGGGAGGCGAGGTGGAGGCCGTGCACCCGACAGGCCCAGCATGAGGTAGACTGCTCCGGCAGGGCAGCTAGATCAATCTTGTGGCTGAACACGGGCTGAAGGGACATGCCTTTCCTTGCCTTTTTGCCCCTTTATTGGTTCCTGACCCAGTCTGACCTGAGATGTCTCTTTTCTATGTGCATTATTTGATGTCTGGTTATGGCACTGCGAGGCCATTTATATTTTCACCAAGGATTGTATGTCCCTTTTTGGCTGATGTAGAAGACACTTTTTGCTGATGTCCCCCAGCCTGCTGTTGTGAACCCTTTGTTATTACCCCCCCCCATACTCTGAGACACTTATTTGTTGTTTTCTGAGGACACCTATTTTTTCCAGCAGTATTCTACACCCCCCCCGAGGACTTTCTTTTTTTTCCCCTTTTTATTTGTGTACCCACAAGCTGAGTTTCCCTGTTTTTGAAGATGCTCTCTTAAGATCCCTCTTGTTTATCATTTGTCGCTTACTTGACCATTTATTTTTGGCCCTGCGTGGCCTGTTGATGTATATGTGACCTTTACTCAAAATAAAAATTTTGAATATAAAAATGGAAAACTTAAGAAAGTGAAATCAAAAAAGACAAATAACAACAATAAGTGTGAAGATGTAATAAAATATAAAATGTAACATATGTTAGCATCAGAATAAGGCATAAGCTCTCAGGAAAGTGATTCTAACTAATGAATTCATGACTCGCTACAAAGTGGTTGAAAGAATTGTTCAGTACAAAACGAAATATTTAATTTACAAAAATTATTCTAATCATTCATACACTAGCTTAAGGATAGATTTAACACTTTTCTATGCAAATGTTTATAAAACAGGGGTGTAAACACAGAATAAAAAGACGTGGTGGACAGATACATCTGTCTTTAACACCTACTAAGGGCTGATACCAAAACATAATAGCTAAAATCAGCTCGATGGCATAAATGCATGATGAACTAGAAATGTTTTCTCGACGACGATATATTGATGCTCGTAAATGAAAGTCAATTGATAGGCATGATTAAGGCTATATTTCCCTGTCTTTGCATCTATGTGGATGAATAAATAATAGTAACCGTGTGGAATATACAGTTTTGTTCAAAATTATTCAACCCCCACTGAAATTGAGTGTTTTGGCCAGTTTGACATTGATTTTGATCATTCAGTCATCTTGCTTACAATTAAATCAAAGAGGCACTTGTAGGTCAGACAAATATAACATAACATTTATAATGAAATAACCACAAATGTCTTTACTGTGCTCACATCATTATCAGTTTTATTCAACCCCCAAGTGACATTCAATCTTAGTACTTAGTACAACATCCTTTTACAGTTATAACAGCTTTTAAACATGAAGCATAGCTTGACACAAGTGTCTTGCAGCGATCTACGGGTATCTTCGCCCATTCGTCATGGGCAAAAGCCTCCAGTTCAGTCACATTCTTAGGCTTGCGCACGGCAACTGCTTTCTTTAAGTCCCACCAGAGGTTCTCAATCGGATTTAAGTCAGGTGACTGCGATGGCCACTCCAAAATGTTCCAGCCTTTAATCTGCAACCATGCTCTAGTGGACTTGGAGGTATGCTTGGGATCATTGTCCTGTTGAAAGGTCCAACGTCTCCCAAGCCTCAGGTTTGTGACGGACTGCATCACATTGTCATCCAATATCTCCTGGTACTGAAGAGAATTCATGGTACCTTGCACACGCTGAAGCTTCTCTGTACCTGCAGAAGCAAAACAGCCCCAAAGCACGATTGACCCCCCGCCATGCTTCACAGTAAGCAAGGTGTTCTTTTCTTCATAGGCCTTGTTCTTCCTCCTCCAAACATAGTGTTGATCCATGGGCCCAAACAGTTCTAATTTTGTTTCATCAGTCCACAGCACACTATCCCAAAACTTCTGTGGTTTGTCCACATGACTTTTGGCATACTGCAGTCGACTCTTCTTATTTTTTGGAGACAGCAAGGGGGTGCACCTGGGAGTTCTGGCATGGATGCCTTCATTACGCAGTGTGCGCCGTATTGTCTGAGCTGAAACTTCAGTACCCACATCTGACAAATCTTTTCTCAGTTCCCCAGCAGTCACACAGGGACTTTTCTCCACTCTACGCTTCAGGTAGCGCACAGCAGTCGAAGTCAGCATCTTCTTTCTGCCACGACCAGGTAGCGTTTCAACAGTGCCCTTTGCCTTGAATTTGCGAATGATGCTTCCTATGGTCTCTCTTGGTATGTTTAACTTTTTTGCAATCTTCTTATAGCCATTGCCCTTCCTGTGAAGAGTAATCACCTCTTCTCTTGTCTTCCTGGACCATTCTCTTGACTTCACCATGTTTGTAACCACACCAGTAAATGTCTAGAAGGAGCTGAGTATCACAGTCATTTTAAAGCTGCCTAATTGGTGCTTATTATGCTTTATTGCTGCTCCGTGACATCCACAGGTGTTTTCAATACCTGATTGAAAACACTTGAATGAACCTCTGTTCTTCAGAGTGGTAGTCTTTAAGGGGTTGAATAATTGTGTCAATGAAGAATTCACAAAAGAAACATTTACTACTGTATTACAAAACCAATTGATGTCATTTTAGTTGCATATGGTTCTTTAAAAAGTCCTTGTAGGATTTCATTCTGAATACAATTACAAATGTACACTAAATTCCCTAAATCCCTTTACAGCATTGGGGGTTGAATAATTTTGAACACAATTGTATATTATGTATCTGCCGTGTCTGCCGGAAAGAACGATTTATAATATGTCTGGGTCAAATAATAAAATAAGGCTTCAAAACCCGGTTAAACATGATGAGCAAAACCGATAAAATTGAGCTCAGCACACAGGCGTGAAATGGCTCAGCAGCGAAAGGGTTAACTACCTGTTGACACACATAAACCCAAAATAGAATCACTATTAAAAACATGAATGTGAAGATGAAAGGTTGCTGCTAGTGTGCTAATCGATCGCAAACATACTGAATTGTCAACAAGAAACATTTACTACTGTATTACAAAACCAATTGATGTCATTTTGTTGCATATGGTTCTTTAAAAAGTCCTTGTAGGATTTCATTCTGGATACAATTACAAATGTACACTAAATTCCCTAAAACCCTTTACAGCATTGGGGGTTGAATAATTTTGAACACAACTGTACCTGTGTTGCCCACCATTTTCTCTTTGGATGCTGTTGGTTTAAGGCAGGCCCTTCAGAGGAGCATCAGGTATGCTGGTTGGTGGATGAGAGGCTGTGGCTGTGGTGCATAGAACTGCTCACCTTCTGATTTGTGTACGAAGAGATAGGCAACAGTTGATTCCCAAGTCAAACCATAACCTGATGGAACACTGGGTGATTCTCCCTGATCATACACTCAATGGGCCCTATTACCTCCTTAACGCAAGCGCCAGCGCACAGATACGTGAGCAGTAGTGCTAGATTAGGTGACTCTAACACATGCCCCCATATTACATCAAGAACACTAATAAGTTAAAAAATCCATTAATGCATTGGTGATTGCGTTTTCTACCGTGGGCTTACTGTACTTTGTGCTCACTATACTTAACATGGGGAACTCAATCCGTAATTAGCTTTAGGACAAGTAAGGTATTACAAACTCCTAACGCTAATTACCGCACAGCGGTGCAGTAACTAAAAAGTTAGCTCTATGCTGGTACTAATTGATTCCGTGGAATCAGTTATCACTACCTGAAACCCCCCCAAAAAATCAGATACTCATCTCTCATCCTGCGGTGCAAATGGTAGCCCAATCTGACACTTCTGGCTGCTGGGAGCAGAGTGAGACTGGGGACAAAAAGTCCCCAGTCTCCGTCCACAAATCAATCCGCAGCCTTGCATGCGATAGCGAGGCCATGCAGGTCACGTAGCCCGGCAGCACAAGCCTCAATTGAGTCCTATGGACTCCAGGAGGGGATACTCGCAGTGGCGTGTTAGTGCTGCCACAAGTATCCAAGAGGTTAGCGCCTGCCCCAGTATATGGTGTCAAAATGGGGACCCTAAGGGGAAACCTGCAGGTGCAGGTTTTCCTCATTAGCATCCTCATTTTAGTGGGAGGCACAAAATAGTGCACAAACTGTCATTACTAAATTAATCACAACAAAACTACATTGGAATAATAACTGGTGAGTGACATGTAGAAAAAAATCCCCAACTCATTTGAACAAGTGCTTTGTGGGTACTGCAAAATGTATCATTTGTAAATTCAGCATGACGTCTTTAACTCATATATTGTTTTTAGGGATGCATATCAATTTTTGGGGTATGCCGCCTTCTGCTCATGAAGGTTGTAATCAACAAATTGCTATATTTATGCGATACAGAGTCATTTGCATTGTAAAAATAGTATAAATGACAGATAAAATGTAATGCCATGTTTATATCACTCCTAAATCTGAAGTCACACCTGGAAAATCATGTGTGAAAGAATGCCTCAGCCCCGATAATTCCCAATACAGAAATTTCAAATAGAAACTCTTTATAGCTGAACATAAATTCCAGAATACAGGCAGAAAAGCGGTGTAACAAGTCCTTACATCGTAACTCCCATGGGTAAGATATAGAAATGATTCATGTGTCCGTATCTCCATATTTCTTTGAGGAAACAAGCCAAACAACTTCTCAGCTCACAAACCTAGCATAGCTCAATTTCAGTTTAATATGAATGAAAAATCTTGCATTTAGATTTTACCTTTAGTTGTCCTACTATAAGCTATATTTTTTAAGGAATATTTATCACATATTGTCATCAAACAAGGTTAGCTGTTACCTGTTGAATCGGAGCAGAATGATGCCAGTTATCTTGCGTAAAAATATTATGCTATGTATCCCAGGGTTCAAAATTTCAAGTCCCAAGCTACTAACCAGGCCATAAGAGTTACTCGCCGCCAGTTGCTCCACCTAACCCCTACCCAGCCCTTAACTCTGCCCCTAAACACCCCCCTTATATTATCTTGTGAAATTACACTGTTAAAGGTTTCATTTAGAATAAAGTTACAAAAATAACATTAATACCTAGACATTAGACCCCAGATATATGTATACCCAGTCATCAGACCCCCGTGTGAGCAGAGCAAGGAAGCAGGGAAGCTCCTCTCCACCCCCTTGCCAGTGACAGAGACGAGCTGGGTCAGTTTAGGCAGCTGATCCCTGCCACCTGGGGAAGGGGGGGCTGCATGGTGGCACCGCTGGAATACGCAGCACAAAATAATTTATTGTGCTGCCTGTGTGTGCGTTTTCACTCGCCCTCACTTAATTTCCACTTGCCAAATGCGAGTAGGCGAGTGGAAATTTTGAGCCCTGATGTATCCTACTGTTCCTGCTGATTCCCAATTGATCCAAACAGAAAACGGTGGGTAACAAAGGTGTATTCAACAGGATGACTTTATTTAAGCATATAGGCAAAGAATAAAATGCAATGTTTCAGTAGAGAGGCTTAGTCATGCACACCGTAGTGAGAAAAGCTATGACTAAGGCTATGTTGCAAAACATTGCATTTTATTCTTTGTCTGTGACTATGCTTAAATAAAGCCGTCCTATGGAATACTCCTGTCTTGCCCTCCATATTCTGATTGAATCAGTTACTGTTTATAATCTGTTGGGGGTAGTGGACCTCTTCAGCGAACCAGCAGGTGTCCTGACTGGTGGATACCACCACTCATTTTTTGGTGTGTTTCTCAACTGATTCAGTGAGGTGCCCAGCTTTTGGACAGTATACACTGATTAAATTCACTGTAGTTCTTCACATTCATAATATTGATATTCATAATCACTGTAAAAGCTTTGTATATAGACTGACCACTACTCACAGGTAGGGTAACCCATAGGAGACCCAATGTGCACACAGCACGCAAAAACCTTGTGAAGATACCAAATCTAAAGAGTCCTGATTGTAGGTACAGGTCTCATTAAAAGTAGATATATAGCAAGGGGAGCTGGGTAAGAAAGAAGGTCTCGGCATAGGACTGGAGCTGGAACAGAAAATAAGGGGCCGTTGTGGAAGTACGGCAGATTGACCAAAGTAGGGCATCTGGAGACACCAGGCAGCTGAGCATATGAGGAACAGTGGGAGCAATTGTAGAATGAAAAGCTGGTTGCCAAGATTCTGCAGGAAACACAGCTCATCGTGATCAGCGGAAGCAGGTGTAGAATGTGGCCAATCCAGAGTCAATAGGTAGGGGCCAGCAGAATAGTATTGTGCTCATAAGGAGAAGCCATTGGTCAACTATCCAGGAATCCAAATACAGAGGCGAGAATGCGAAGGGCAGAGATGGAGCAGAACAGTAACAAAAACGGGATGAAAGGCAAGAGACAAAGATGCAAAACCAACTAAAGCTCAGCCAGAGGTCATCAGAGGTTTTATAGGAAATATTTCCAAGGTGGAGATGAGAGCACTCCCTGGTTGCCCTGGTAACTCAGTAAGTCCTTCTGAGTAGTGAGTATTTTGAGATATTAACTTTGTCTCAATGTGTACTGGTTTTGCTTGCATCATCTCTGCGATGATGCGGTCAAACCTGTGGCCTTCAGCATCACGTTGATGACCATTCCTATAGTTGGAGTTAAAGCTGATGTTTCTCTTGGGATTGACATATGCAACATGGATGCTTCTCCACCTGAGCAACAAACGGCTGTTAATTGACATCAATGACCTTTTCATCTGCCGTTACCACAAGAACACCAACGAGGAGGTGCAGGCTGAACACCTGCACGGTAGGCTGGACCCAGACGCCATGACGAGACCCTTGCTTGAACCTAGAGGTCCAGCTCCTGTATGACCTGCAATAATGGTTTCATGATTTCTACTCATATAATACTTAGCTCCACTCCTTCTTCTAAGTTGTACACATATGATTCATGGTTACTGTGATGACTTTAAGGCTTTCCTACACTTTTGGAATTCGTTATTAGTTGGCTTTTGTAAACACTGTCTCAATAACAAATTTTTTTTTTTTGTTGCCAATAATGATGAAAACTTTACATGGTAAACAGTTGTATCCACAGCCATGACGTGGCATATCTCTTGTGCTGTAGGGAAAGGTACAGGAAACCTAAGGATCTTTTTGTTTTGCCACATTTCAGCGATTCCATTTCCGAAAAAATGGTGAATTCGCTATTTATCGAATGGTCACCATATTGTGCCGAAATTAGAGTCGCAGTTATTGGACGTCAGGGAAAACCGACGAATTGCACCGACAACTGCCAAATTGTGCTGAATTGGCATTGGCGAATTCCACCGAACTGTAAAAAAAAAAAAAAGCAACAGGAATTCTCCTATTCTTCTAATACGAGTCTAAATCAATTAAAAAGGTGTCTACATAATAAAAAGGGTCCTTTAAAAAAACAAAAACAAGGTCTGCTACAACATAAAAAGTCTGTTAAAAATTATAAAAACCAAAGATGCCATCAAAAAAATACAAAATGGTCTGCTCAAAAATAAAAAAAATAAAAAGGGTTTTTGCAAAAAATAAAGAGAATAAACAGTCTATACAATGTTTTAAAAAATATATTACTTTTTACATTGAAACCGAAGGGATTCGCCTGTTTAAACCTGTCGAATTGAAAAAACAAAAATCATGGCATTTCACTGGAATTTCGGTACAATTCGGCGTTCTGTGACTAGAAGACACAATAATTTTCTATGCGACAATTTCGCTGCCATCGAACGCCACCAAATTGTGGCAAATTGCACCATATTTGGCAAATTGACAGCATAGCAAATGGACAAATTGTCCCGAAATTGCAGCGAACGGTGAAATACTGTTCGGTGCAATCTGGTGGCAAGTTCGGTGTTTAGTGAATAGACCCTTAAATGTTCTTTCAGCCACTTACAGTGCAACGTTGAGCACAACAAGAACTACAGGTCTATTCAAAGAAAGGTGAAAATCAGGAGAGTGACTGGAGAAGTGAAAATTAAAGGTCAAATTAGCCAAACCAGAACAATTCTCCCATTTATCTCACTTTCCAAATTGGCTATTGTTCTCTTCTCCTGCCATTGTCCTGATTTTCATCTTTCTCTAAATAACCCTGCTAGTGTTAATTTTTTTGATCTTTTAGATTCAAGTACCGGTAGTTATTTATTTATTTATTTGCAAAGTATTTTACCAGGAAGGATACATTGAGATTTCTCTAGTTTTCAAGTATGTCCTGGGTTCAATAACATTGAAATTTTACAGTTGTTACAGAAATACAAAGTAATAAATGCAGTGATGAAGTTAAGAAAACACAAACCAAGCCAACTACAAAAACCACCCCAATCGGAGCAGTTCAGTTCCGATTAGGAGGTTAGTGAATAACCCCTTTAGACTAGAATGGATTGCGTGTTAGAAGAGCCTCCATAACACCTTGCTGAGTTAATTTTCAAGTTCTCACTTCATTTTACACATTAATGATGCTCTGTAAACCCAAGCCCCAAGTATTGCCTCTGACCCATGTCAAATAATGCATACACCATATAATTCATAAGTGACTTGTAAAAGCTGCCCCGTATTTTTCAACCTGAGTGCTTGTAAAACAGCTTCAAGCAAAATGCTTATATAGTATTCATGAAGAAACACAAATAAACCTCATCAGCAAGTTAGAAGAAGCCACTTGAGACCCATTTGCCAGGTGGTTCAATTCATGTTTTTTCATGATGTCCTTTGTGAAGCTGATATACATATTCCATACTCTCCAGCTGTCCATGGGACATATCAGTGCTACCACTGAATAGAGAAGAACCATTAATCTCAGCAGCTTCATGGCCCCTGAACAACCTGGGGATTTACATTACGCAAGAGAAAAGCAGACCGGAATCAAATTTTTCTTAAACGTATCTTCCTGTCATGTTTCACCAGGTTATTACTGGTAAATCCCATACCTTGGATCCGCAGAGTGACGCAGCACTGTGCAGCATAGCAGATAATCCCCATCATTCCGAACAGGGTATTGACGCCTCTGCTCCAAGGTTTGACGCAGCATCATGGATGTAGTGTATCAGAGGGCTCAAAATTTAAAGTCCCAAGCTACTGCTATAAGAGTTACTTGACACCAGTTGCTCCACCTAACTCTACCCAGCCCTTAACTCTGCCCCTAAACACACCCCCTTAAATTATCTTATGAAATTACACTGTTAAAGTTACAAAAATGACATTAATACCCAAACATCAGACCCCAGATACATGTGTACCCTTTCATCAGACCCCAGTGTGATCAGAGCGAGGAGGCAGGGAAGCTCCTTTCCACCCCCTGCCAGTGACAGAGATGAGCTGGATCAGGCTAGGCAGCTGATCCCTGCCACGTGCAGCCTGGAGAAGGGGGGGCTGCACGGTGGCACCGCCGGAATACGCAGCATGAAATAATTTATTGTGCTGCCTACGTGTGCATTTCCACTCGCCCTCACTTAATTTCCACTCGCCAAATGCTAGTAGGTGAGTGGAAATTTTGAGCCCTGGTGTATCAGATAACTCCCATCATTCGGCACCAGGAACTGGCACCTCTACTCCCAGATTTGACACAGGCACTCACAAAGGTTCATACTTTAATTGCCGTTAAGATGTTTGACACATGTAGCACCACTTATTGGGCCACATTACGATCTTGTCTCTAATGTTAGCGCTCACCTGCGTGAGAATTAACGTTAGCCGCGGTATCTACCGCATATTACAATCCAAACACAAATGGGTTAAGTAACCCGTTTGCGTTTGGTATCTTGTGCTTTTCAGCGCGAGATTACTGTACTTTGCACTCCCTATACTTAACATGGGGAGCGCAAAGTGTTAATCAGCGTTAAGATTTCAAATGTCCGGCTCTGGTTAGCGGAAAGTTAACCAGAGCCAGGGCTTGCTGTTAACGGATTCCGCTTCTGCAGAATCCGTTAACACCAGCCAAAAAACAAAAAATAATTAGCAGATACTCACCTCCTGTCCCGCGGCTCCAACCGCGGCTCCAACCGCCTCCTCTGTCCAGTGGGAGTAGGGAAAGACTGGGGGAAAAAGTTACCCTGGTCTCTCCCTGCGTATCACTACGCTGACTGGCCGGATCTCGCCAGGCGAGATCCGGCAGGTCATGTGACCGCCGGCGCCTGGCTCAATGGAGTCCTATGGACTCCATCGAGTGGATGCTCACGGTTGCGCTCAGAGCTGCTGCGAGCATCCAGGGGCATAGCGCTCGCTACCAATGCAGGCAGCATTTTTTGTGCCTGCATTGTAATCCCCCTTTAAAACAGGGCAGGTAGGGGGAAAACTGCAGGCGCAGTTTTTTCTCCCTACCGCTCCCATTTTAACACGGGGATTGTAATTTAGCCCATTGTCTTTTGTTCTCTGGGTCATACTCTTGACGTCAAAACATGTGCTTCACTCCAGTAGCTCACATTCTGGCGCACACAAATGACAGCGACTAATGTGTGCCATCACATTATCCTATAGAACTGCATCATTCACATGTGCTCACTGCCCTATTGTGGTTCTGTTCAAGACCCTTTAGAGCGCTACATAGCACTCTCACACGCTCTGTTGATTTTGACCTGGCTATCCTTTGACCACTTCTGTTGTCCTCAACCTCGGCTAGCTTATTTGATTTTGTGATTGTCTTTTGTCCCCAACCTCAACTACTATTTTGGATTCTGTGACTGTCTGTTGTCCTTGACCTTGGCTAGTATTCTAGGTTCCATGGTTATCTATCTCCCTTGCCTTCAGCTAGTTCAGGTTTTTTTCTCTGGTGTTCTGGCCATTCTAAGGACTGGTGTTTGTTGTTGATGGTTATATTCTGCGTTTTAGGCCACCTCTCTCCCATCATTGCAAAGCCCAGTCGCCTGCAGGACTTCTACCACACTTGGGTTAAATGTTTCTTGGTTTTGCGTATCGGCTTAGCCAGACCAAACCTGTCACCATTACTTCCATCTGAAAATGGGGACAACCTCAGTACAATTTCCATAGAAATACATAAAAAATCTCTTTCCAGTTTTCTGAGTATCACTTATTTTCTTAAATAAAATTGTACATACAGTAAGCTTTAAGAGAAAATATAAGGTTAAATCAGGAGGGGCTAGGAAACAGAGGTTAAACATTAACCCTTCCTGATCCCCTCCATATTCCCTCCTCCCATTTTAACATAGAAACATAGAAACATAGAAACATAGAAAAATGTCGGCAGATAAGAACCTTTCGGCCCATCTAGTCTGCCCAATTACATGGATACTTTACCTGGATTTATCTTTTCTTTAGGATAGCCTTATGCCTATCCCATGCTTGCTTAAATTCAATTACTGTTTTGGCCTCTACCACTTCTACTGGAAGACTGTTCCATGTATCCACCACCCGCTCAGTAAAATAATGCTTCCTGATGTTACTTTTAAACCTTTGCCCCTCTAATCTAAGACTATGTCCTCTTGTTTTGCTATTTTGTTTCCTTTTAAATATACTCCCTTCCTCTACCTTGTGGATTCCCTTTACGTATTTAAATGTTTCTATCATATCTCCTCTGTCTCGTCTTTTTTCCAAGCTGTACATGTTAAGATCATTAAGCCTTTCTTGGTAACTTTTCTCCTTCAAGCCGTACACCATTTTAGTAGCCCTTCTCTGAACTCTCTCCAAGATGTCTATATCCTTCTGGAGATACGGTCTCCAGTACTGCACACAGTACTCCAAGTGAGGTCTCACCAGTGCTCTGTACAGTGGCATGAGCACTTCCCTTTTCCTACTGCTAATACCTCTCCCTACACAACCAAGCATTCTGCTAGCATTTCCTGCTGCTCTATTACATTGACTACTTACCCTTAGATCCTCTGAAATAATGACCCCTAAATCCCTTTCCTCAGATGTTGAGGTTAGGACTGTATCAAATATTCTATATTCAGCCCTTGGGTTTTTACGTCCCAGGTGCATTATCTTGCACTTATCCACATTAAAACTCAATTGCCACAACTCGGACCATTTTTTTAGCTTACCTAAATCATTTGTCATTTGGCTGATCCCTCCAGGAACGTCAACCCTGTTGCAAATCTTTGTGTCATCAGCAAAAAGACATACTTTTCCATTAATACCTTCTGCAATATCACTAATAAAAATATTAAAGAGAATGGGTCCAAGTACTGACCCCTGAGGTACCCCACTGGTAACAAGACCTTGCGCCGAATAAACTCCATTTACCACAACCCTCTGTTGTCTGTCACTCAGCCACTGCCTAATCCATTCAACAATATTGGAATCCAAGCTCAAAGATTGCAATTTATTGATAAGCCTTCTATGCGGAACAGTATCAAAAGCCTTACTGAAATCTAAATAAGCAATGTCTACTGCACCACCTGTGTCTATTATTTTTGTTACCCAATCAAAAAGATCAATAAGATTAGTTTGGCATGATCTCCCTGAGGTAAACCCATGTTGTTTCTGATCCTGTAATCTATGTGTTTTTAGGTGTTCAACAATCCTTTCCTTTAACATGGTTTCCATTAATTTCCCTACTACTGACGTAAGACTAACTGGCCTATAGTTCCCCGATTCCTCCCTACTACCCTTCTTGTAAATAGGCACAACATTTGCTAATTTCCAGTCTTCTGGGACGACTCCTGTTAACAAGGATTGGTTAAATAAATCTGTTAACGGTTTTGCTATTACATCACTGAGCTCTTTTAATAATTTAGGGTGGATCCCATCAGGCCCCATTGACTTATTTGTCTTTACTTTAGTCAGCTGCTTTAGAACCTCCTCCTCTGTAAACTCATATGTAAATGTCTCTTTAGTGTTCTCTCCTAACTGAGGTCCCTTTCCTTCCTTTTCTTCTGCAAAGACTGAACAAAAATATTTATTGAGGCAGTCAGCGAGACTTTTATCCTCTTCTACATACCTTCCTTCCTTTGTTTTTAATCTAACTAATCCTTGTTTTACTTTTCTTTTCTCGTTTATGTATCTAAAAAATGTTTTGTCCCCCTTTTTTACTGACTGAGCTATTTTCTCTTCTGCGTGTGCTTTGGAAGCTCTTATAAATTGCTTTGCCTCTTTCTGCCTAATCTTATAGGTTTGCCTATCTTCTTCACTCTGAGGTTTTTTATAATTATTGAATGCTATCTTCTTGTTCTTCACTATTTTGGCCACTTCTGCAGAGTACCACAGTGGTTTCTTCCCTTTTTTGTTTTTGCTAACAAGCCGAATGCAATTTCCTTTGGCCTTCAATAATGCTTCCTTTAAATAATCCCATTTCTCTTGGACTCCCTTTAAACTCCTCCAGTCTGATAATGACTCCTTCACACAAAATCTCATTTTAGAAAAATCTGTTTTTTTAAAGTCTAAAACTTTTGTTTTTGTGTGGTGCGGCTCCATCCCTGTTCTTATATTAAACCATACTGACTGGTGATCACTAGATCCCAAATTTTCACCTACAACAACGTCCGATACCAAACCTCCATTTGTGAGTATTAAATCCAATATGGCCTCTTTACGGGTCGGCTCCTCAACTACTTGTGTTAGAGATAATCCCAGTAAGGAGTTTAGAATATTTGTACTCCTGGTGCACCCAGCTGTTTTGGTTTTCCAGTTCACATCAGGAAGATTAAAGTCCCCCATGATAATAACTTCCCCCTTCATTGCCATTTTGGCTATTTCCTCAACCAGCAGATTATCTAGCTCTTCTACTTGTCCAGGGGGTCTATAGATCACACCTACACGAGCTACTGTATGATTGCCAAATGTTAGTGTAACCCAAACTGACTCTATGTTCACCTCGCTCACTTTTATTTGGTTCGTTTTTATGTTGTTTTTCACATACAGGGCCACTCCTCCTCCTTTCCTACCTTCTCTGTCTTTTCTATATAAAGAGTACCCCGGTATTGTTATGTCCCAGTTATTTTTCTCACTGAACCATGTCTCAGTAACCGCCACTAAATCTACTTTTTCAGCTGCCATCATTGCCTCCAGTTCATTGATTTTATTGACTAAACTGCGAGCATTTATAGACACGACTCTGAGCTTGTCATTTTTTACCTCGCATGTTGCTTGCACCCTCCGATTTAGTTTTGGGGGACAATCGGGCAGATTGTTTACCCTTTTGTCCCCCCCTCCTAGTTTAAATATTTCTTTGTGAAACCTTTGAACTTCTCACTGAGAACATATGTTCCCCTATGAGTAAGATGCAAACCATCTTTTTTATACAGTTCCTTTCTGCTCCAATTAGAGCTATCATGGGACACAAAGCCAAATCCTTGCTCCCGACACCATTCCCGAAGCCACAAATTGAATTCCTTATTGCGCATCTTTCTATCTTGAATGTTATGCACAGGCAAAACTTCAGAGAATGACACAGTGGACGCAATCTGCTGTATTTCACCTCCAAGAACACAAAAATCTTCCTTAATCTCAGAAACCTCATTGCTAGCCAAGTCATTTGTCCCTAGATGGACTAGAACATCTACTTCCCCTTGCTGCTTTGCTTCTTTGACAATATTGAGAATACGTCTCCTGTCTCTACGAGCAGTAGCCCCAGGAAGACATCTCACCAAACCACTACTCTCCAGCTCAACACCTCTTATGATAGAATCACCCAGCAACAATTGCCTTCTATCAAGTCCCACCTTTTAATTTTTGTCCTTGGTTGCAGTGCTGCATACCTTAGGCATAGTGGATGGTGGTTCCTCAACTATGGTGTCTGAGCCTGCATCCGTCTTACCACTACACTCTGAAAGTGCCTCAAAAGAATTAAGAAGAGTCACAGATTGTGGGACATGCTTTCTATCCACAACGCTAAGTCTACCAGATCCTACAGTAGTCCATCTGCCGCTCCTAGGAGGCCTTTGTGGCAGTGGCTTTGTAACAGTCATAGCCTGAGTTTGTCTAACAGATAATTTACAAATCTCAGACTTCAAACAGGCAATTTCCTGCTGCAATAAAGAGAACTGCCTACATATCAGGCACACTCCAAACCTCCAAAAATTGGATCTAAAAACAAACGCATGACAGCTCTTACACTGGACCAAGCCTGCCATTATAAAAGAATGGATTTAAAACCTGCAAATCTTACCTTTTTGTAGGTTTTCTACCTCCTGTCAAACCTCAGACTACCTCCAGAGTATCTCCAGAAGATCTCCTGTAAGTTCACTTTGAAGACTTCACTTAGAAGGCTTGCCAAGCTCAATTAGACCAAGCTAATATTCCACAAGCTTTATATAGCCCCCTAAGAACACCTCCCCCAGCAAGGCGTGGACAAGTTTAACCACTTTAGCAAATAGCACGCAATTGATTCCAATTGTATGCTAATCAGTAAGAGGAATGAGTCACCAGCCTAACCCCTTTAGTTTCCTTTAAAATTGCACCTGAATCCAGCGCTGGTCTCCCTCTGACCTCTGCAGGATACAATATGCTTCTAGTTCATCATACCATGTGAACACAGGGTGACTAAATGCTCCAGCCAATCCAAAGGCTCTCATTGCAGGAAGGGTTTGATACCATTGGATGGGGCTGGTATCTGCAGTGCTGCAAGCCCAGGATTCCTAAGCCAGGGGATCACTGAGCTGTGGTTCCGGCCAGGACTAAGCCACTGCATTTGGATGGCTGAATCAGCCCTCCAAGACCCCACTTAGAGGGAAAAGAGGGAGCAGAGAGAGCGCAGCAGCAGTGTGACCACTCATAAGATTATGTATTCACACTGTGTACTTGATATTGCACGATTTAAGCTCATTATGCTTGGTAAATATGTACATGGTTATAGTCCCTTTTTAATTCTTCAGCCTCTTATTTAATCAATTTATAGTTAACTTACATGTTTGCAATGATTAATTCACTCCCTGCATGCTGGATCTCTCCAGAAATTCTTAGATTACTGGCTCTCCGCTGCTGGTGCACAAAGCCTGTTTTCCTTCTCTTGTTACAATTTCTTTATTCCGAAGGAAAGCAAAGTTAAACATTATAATTTTAAAGTCAGAAGGAATCACTGAACAGAACACTTTAGCAATAGGCTAGGCATAAAAGAAACGCAGGAGGGCCAACCACGATTCAACATGTTACCAATCTCTCTGTAACATCAATAGCAATTTGACATTTAAAGTATTTTGTGTTTTACAGAGTGCAGTGAAATTGTATATGCCTAAGGAATCCTTCTGTGCTAAATCTATACCACTGGGTTAATTACACTTGCCTTTGGATAATATGTTTTCAAACATTTATTTAGAATAGTTTTGCGAATAATGGAGTCTTTGTAACAACACATTAAATGTGTATGAAATGGCCTAAGCAAATATTTAGTGTCATTTCCATAACCTTGAGGCTGCCTGCTGTGGTCAAATGCCATGCAACCATTTTTATAACATTAATAGTTGCTCGAGTCAATTCAGTAATGTCCTCGAAGGTTGAAACACATGACTATATACATAAAAAAAGACTATGGGAGCACAATCCAGAAATGAACTGACAGAAAGTGCTTTATTACCTTGTTTGTCAAAATCTTTCTTGGCTTGGACCATAGAATGAGCCATGGTCCATAGGATGTTGTTCATTAAGCAGATCTGAGAAGAGGTCCATAACTTGATTCCTACAGGCTGCAATATGTAAACAAGACGCTGCGGGCTCTATTACATTCTTCACGCAAACGTTAACGCTTGCGCAAAAACGCATTAACGCGAGGGGCAAAATCCTTTGTCGTATTACAAAGTCAGCACAACAAACGCACGCATTCGTCTAATGCGAGTGGACCTGCGCGAACCCTTTGCGAGCATACTGTACTGCACGCGTCCTATACTTAACATTGTGAGCGCAACTGCGTTTGTGCGCTGGTACGCGGATGGTATTACAATCTATGCGCAGTTTTTAATGCACAGTGTTTGCGCGCATAATTTTAACGACTCCTAAAAGCTGGTGTTTATGGCAAATCTGAACGTCCTGGCCGAAACAAAATACACAGCCCAAAAATAAAAATACAGCACAGTATAGTTACACATTCTACGCATACCCAAACATTAAAATTGAGAAGTTGTGCGTGTTTTTATTATTGCTGCAGCATATATACTCAGATTGATTTTGACAGGCGCAAAAACTTAACGGGAGACAATTGTGGTTCTTAATTCTGATTGGCTGAATCGCGTGAAAAAAACAGTCCGCACACCGATTTCTGCACGCAACGTTAATGCGCACGCGTTTCTGCGCGTCTGTTTAACACGCGCAATTTTCCGACGGATGAAAAAATGCGCGCGGATTGTAATACCAGTGTTAATTTACACGCATTAACGTTTAACGGTTCACGTACAAATTAACGCGCTGCGCGAGCGTTTTTGAGCAAGGATAGGGCCCTGCATGTGGGGGGGAGGAGTACTAATTTTCCGCAGATTTGACTCTAATGTCAGCGATAGTTTTCAGGCCAGTTAGATGGGCATATTTTACTACTTTATCAGTGTTTTAAGGTATTTTTCTTGAAGAGATATAGTTACAGTTATTAATAAAGCATTAACAAGTTCCGTAGCCCTGTACAATGGGAGAGAAAAAATAACAAATGTCCATGCAAGTTAAACCCACAGAACAGTAGGAGAGAGAACCCTGCTTGAGAGCTTACAATCTAAGAGAAGAGGGGTGACACAGTAGGTGAGGGTTAGTGGCAGAGTATGTGAAGTAGTGGGGTGCAAGTGGGAGCAAGAAATGTACAGTGGGGGATTATGGAGCGAAAGGATAGGCTTCTCTGAAGTATTGTGTTTTCAGAGACTTCTTGAAGGACTAGAAAGACGAGGAGAGTCTAATGTTTCAGGGGAGGTAGTTCCACAAGAAGGGGACAGTTCGAGTGAAGTCCTGAAGGTGAGAATTGGAGGTGCTTGAAAGAGGAGAAGATAACATCAGATCGTGGACAGAACGAAGGGGACGGGATGGGATATACCTGCTGATAAGGGCGGAGATATAGGCAGGGGCACAGTTATGGACAACTTTGTATCACCAATATTTTGAAATGGGTTCTATATGAGACAGGGAGCCAGTGTAGAGACTGACAGAGGGGCGAGGTGTGAGCGGTGCGGGAGATGAGGTGGATGAGCCTGGCACATGCATTCATAACAGACTGCAGAGGGAGAATCTGGGATCTCTTAAGGCCAGCGAGAAGGAGGTTACAATAGTCAAGGCGGGAGATAATAAGAGCTTGGATGAGCATTTTAGGAGAGTCTTGATTAAGAAAGGTCATATAACAAAAATATGTTGCAACCACAAGGATCCACCAGCCGGCATGGAAGACTTCCCAATCCAAGAAAAAAAGAACAATATAGTTACCTACTCTCGTTGGTGGTAATTAAAATAATTTTATTCCATAGTAAACACGAACACAAGACAACGTTTCGAACCCTCTCAGGTCTTGGTCAAGTACTTGTCCAAGACCTGAGAGGGTGAAACGGTGTCTTGTGTTCGTGCTTACTATGGAATAAAATCCTTTTAATTACCACCAACGACAGTCGGTAACTATATTGGTCTATCGATTAAGAAAGGGGCAGATATGTGCAATGTTTTTTAGGTAGAAGTAGCAGGATTTGGTTAGTGACTGAATGTGATGAGTGAAGAAGGGATCAGAGTCCAAGAGGACACCTAAGCAACGAACCTGTGAGGTAGAAGTAATGGTGGCACCATTCACCTGAATGGAAATGGGCACAGAAATATTGGCTTTGGAGGGAGGGATGATTAGAAGTTCAGTTTTAGATAGGTAGGGTGTGAGAAAATGGGAAATCATCCAGTCGGAGCCGCCGATAGGCAAGCTCTAACATAGTCAAGTAGAGGAGGAGAGAGATCGGGAGAGGAAAGGTATATTTGTGTGTCGTCAGCATAGAGATGGTATTGGAGTCCAAAGGAAGAGATGAGGTTAGCCAGAGAGGCGGTATAGATTGAGAAGAGTAGGGGACTCAGAACAGAGCCTTGAGGTACCCCAACTGAGAGAGGAACTGGGGGTGATGAGGCACCTGCGAAAGAGCCAATGAAGGAGCAAAGAGAGATAGGAAAAGAACCAGGAGAGTGCAGTGTCACTGAGACCAAGTTGGCAGAGTGTGAGAAGCAGGACAGAAACATAGAAACATAGAAAAATGTCGGCAGATAAGAACCTTTCGGCCCATCTAGTCTGCCCAATTACATGGATACTTTACCTGGATTTATCTTTTGTTTAGGATAGCCTTATGCCTATCCCATGCTTGCTTAAATTCAATTACTGTTTTGGCCTCTACCACTTCTACTGGAAGACTGTTCCATGTATCCACCACCCTCTCAGTAAAATAATGCTTCCTGATGTTACTTTTAAACCTTTGCCCCTCTAATCTAAGACTATGTCCTCTTGTTTTGCTACTTTGTTTCCTTTTAAATATACTCCCTTCCTCTACCTTGTGGATTCCCTTTACGTATTTAAATGTTTCTATCATATCTCCTCTGTCTCGTCTTTTTTCCAAGCTGTACATGTTAAGATCATTGAGCCTTTCCTGGTAACTTTTCTCCTTCAAGCCGTACACCATTTTAGTAGCCCTTCTCTGAACTCTCTCTAAGATGTCTATATCCTTCTGGAGATACGGTCTCCAGTACTGCACACAGTACTCCAAGTGAGGTCTCACCGGTGCTCTGTACAGTCGCATGAGCACTTCCCTTTTCCTACTGCTAATACCTCTCCCTACACAACCAAGCATTCTGCTAGCATTTCCTGCTGCTCTATTACATTGACTACTTACCCTTAGATCCTCTGAAATAATGACCCCTAAATCCCTTTCCTCAGATGTTGAGGTTAGGACTGTATCAAATATTCTATATTCAGCCTTTGGGTTTTTACGTCCCAGGTGCATTATCTTGCACTTATCCACATTAAAACTCAATTGCCACAACTCCGACCATTTTTTTAGTTTACCTAAATCGTTTGTCATTTGGCTGATCCCTCCAGGAACGTCAACCCTGTTGCTAATCTTTGTGTCATCAGCAAAAAGACATACTTTTCCATTAATACCTTCTGCAATATCACTAATAAAAATATTAAAGAGAATGGGTCCAAGTACTGACCCCTGAGGTATCCCACTGGTAACAAGACCTTGCACCGAATAAACTCCATTTACCACAACCCTCTGTTGCCTGTCACTCAGCCACTGCCTAATCCATTCAACAATATTGGAATCCAAGCTCAAAGATTGCAATTTATTGATAAGCCTTCTATGCGGGACAGTATCAAAAGTCTTACTGAAATCTAAATAAGCAATGTCTACTGCACCACCTGTGTCTATTATTTTTGTTACCCAATCAAAAAAATCAATAAGATTAGTTTGGCATGATCTCCCTGAGGTAAACCCATGTTGTTTCTGATCCTGTAATCTATGTGTTTTTAGATGTTCAACAATCCTTTCCTTTAACATGGTTTCCATTAATTTCCCCACTACTGATGTAAGACTAACTGGCCTATAGTTCCCCGATTCCTCCGTACTACCCTTCTTGTAAATGGGCACAACATTTGCTAATTTCCAGTCTTCTGGGACGACTCCCGTTAACAAGGATTTGTTAAATAAATCTGTTAACGGTTTTGCTATTACATCACTGAGCTCTTTTAATAATTTAGGGCCGATCCCATCAGGCCCCATTGACTTATTTGTCTTTACTTTAGACAGCTGCTGTAGAACCTCCTCCTCTGTAAACTCATATGTAAATGTCTCTTTAGTGTTCTCTCCTAACTGAGGTCCCTTTCCTTCTTTTTCTTCTGCAAAGACTGAACAAAAATATTCATTGAGGCAGTCAGCGAGACGTTTATCCTCTTCTACATACCTTCCTTCCTTTGTTTTTAATCTAACTAATCCTTATTTTACTTTTCTTTTCTCGTTTATGTATCTAAAAAATGTTTTGTCCCCCTTTTTTACTGACTGAGCTATTTTCTCTTCTGCGTGTGCTTTGGAAGCTCTTATAAATTGCTTTGCCTCTTTCTGCCTAATTTTATAGGTTTGCCTATCTTCTTCACTCTGAGTTTTTTTATAATTATTGAATGCTATCTTTTTCTTCTTCACTATTTTGGCCACTTCTGCAGAGTACCACAGTGGTTTCTTCCCTGTGGCCTAATGCAATTTCCTGTGGCATTCAATAATGCTTCCTTTAAATAATCCCATTTCTCCTGGACTCCCTTTAAACTCCTCTAGTCTGATAATGACTCCTTCACACAAAATCTCATTTTAGAAAAATCAGTTTTTTTAAAGTCTAAAACTTTTGTTTTTGTGTGGTGCGGCTCCATCCCTGTTCTTATATTAAACCACACTGACTGGTGATCACTAGATCCCAAATTTTCACCTACAACAACGTCCGATACCAAACCTCCATTTGTGAGTATTAAATCCAATATGGCCTCTTTACGGGTCGGCTCCTCAACTACTTGTGTTAGAGATAATCCCAGTAAGGAGTTTAGAATATTTGTACTTCTGGTGCACCCAGCTATTTTGGTTTTCCAGTTCACATCAGGAAGATTAAAGTCCCCCATGATAATAACTTCCCCCTTCATTGCCATTTTGGCTATTTCCTCAACCAGCAGATTATCTAGCTCTTCTACTTGTCCAGGGGGTCTATAGATCACACCTACACGAGCTACTGTATGATTGCCAAATGTTAACGTAACCCAAACTGACTCTATGTTCACCTCGCTCACTTTTATTTGGTTCGTTTTTATGTTATTTTTCACATACAGGGCCATTCCTCCTCCTTTCCTATCTTCTCTGTCTTTTCTATATAAAGAGTACCCCGGTATTGTTATGTCCCAGTTATTTTTCTCACTGAACCATGTCTCAGTAACTGCCACTAAATCTACTTTTTCAGCTGCCATCATTGCCTCCAGTTCATTGATTTTATTGACTAAACTGCGAGCATTCATAGACACGACTCTGAGCTTGTCATTTTCTTCCCCGCATGTTGCTTGCACCCTCCGATTTAGTTTTGGGGGACAAACGGGCAGATTGTTTTTTACCCTTTTGTCCCCCCTCCTAGTTTAAATATTCCTTTGTGAAACCTTTGAACTTCTCACTGAGAACATATGTTCCCCTATGAGTAAGATGCAAACCATCTTTTTTATACAGTTCCTTTCTGCTCCAATTAGAGCTATCATGGGACACAAAGCCAAATCCTTGCTCCCGACAGGTTGGTCAACAGTGCCAAATGTAGTGGAAACATCAAGAAGAATAAGGAGGGAGAAGTGACCTTTTCTTTTAGCAGCAACTAAATCATTAGTCAATAGTCACCTTGGTCAGAGCAGTCTCAGTAGAGTGCTAGGAGCGAAAGCCAGACTGGTGTGGGTCACGTAGGGAGTTAGTATAGGCTGTGATTTTTTTTTTCTTTACTGGCCTCCCAATTCCACAGCAAACTTCTCTGATCCTAGGATTCCCTCCTAAATATGTTTATTTGTAAATCTCAAAACCAGACCTTTCAGATATGACACCTTAAATATGATAATCAGGTTTGTGCAGCATCTTTTATATTTAGAAATAAGTCTTGATGTGGAAATATTTTTCTAAAGTCCCTAATAATGAATGGGCTGATTTATAGGCAACCAAGACACCTTTATCATATTAATGACAACGTTTCGGTAATCTGACTGTGGCAAACTCTTTAAAATTCCTATGGTAAAGATCAGGCTGGAGTTCTGTTTCAAAAAAGAGAAGGCACAGATAACCAGTAATGTTATATTTGAGAGCAGGCTCTAGCACATACAGCTTGAACTGTTGATTATACAGCAATGCGAGTTAAAGGGACAAAACGCAGTGTGACCATTCAATCTTATCCGAGGTGGTCTCACTGATGTGAGCTCCCTGTTCCCTCTTCTGAGAGAGGGCTCAAAAGACTGATTCAGCTCTCCAAGAGCAGGGTTTAGCCACATTAGGAACCTGAGCTCAGGCTTGTAATAATGCTTTGACATGAAATCCGGCCTTGGTACCTCACATGGTTTCAAGAGTCTGACTGATGCAGCTATTTCTAGGTCTAAGTGACCCCAAAGGCTTCAAGTCATTAACAGGTATATACATAATGAAGCCCTTATGCCATTAAACTTTATTTATCTATGGTGTAAGTTGGTTGGTGGTAGTTGTTAGGAAACCTCTGTGAGTTTACTTAAATGTCTTTGTAACAGAATATTTTCTGTTCTTCATTCTTATCTATGTTGCTGTTTCCGATTATTTTACTACATTGCTTTATACTTTACTTAACATTCAAGATGATTCCTGTCTGTTGATCTGGTTCCTTGCCTTCAAGACTACACATATATGCTGCAGATATAATTGAATTCAAATGGTCATGGTGTGCCGAGTGACCCCAGGCTGTCCCTGGGGGCTGTGACAGTCTTCCTAAGGAAAAGCCAATCCTCCACCCTTGTAAATCTCCCTAACAAAATTGCTGCCACTATTTAGTTTCCTATACTGCTCTCGTACAACACTACCAGCTAGACCAAACTAATTAAAGAATCAGGTGATAATTGTTGTGGACTTACGGTTAGAATGGGCAAAAGTACAAGGTCCTTGGAATGAGTCACAGTGCTACCATCAAGTAATGTAGCCCTTTAACGTGATAAGTGTGAACCGAACATCAGTTCTAGAAAAGTTATATTACCTGGACAGTCATTTATGGGCAGTCCCTTACCTATAAATGATATTAGATGAGGATTCAGCAACTTTAACTTCTAAGATGGTTGAAGGAGACTATATACTAAGGGTTGCCTTTCCGCAAATAATCATGCAAACAGATCTACGGGGTTATTCAGAGAGCACCGAAATGTCGCGGACATTTCGTTGCTGTCTCGTTCCCCACACTTCCCTGCATTTTGGGGAATCAAATTTCCCCACCCTGTGATTAATTCAGCATTCACCGCAGGGTCCCTGATCTGAAGTGCAGGGAATCGGCTGCTGAATGCCGCCGTAAACCTGCTGCAGCCCCGCGGCAAACCCGCCGTCGCCGAACATCTGCTGGAGGGCCGCCAAACGCAGCCAACAATCCGTCGGACGAGTAAAATAACAAACAAAAAAACGATACGATTGAAAGTGTCCAAATTGAAACGCTGTTGGCAAAATAACTACTGAACGAAAATGCCTGGAATTTACATATAAGGTCCTATGAATGATCATGAAAAAAATTATAAAAAAAGGTCCAATAATGAATATAATAAAAAAAATTATAATAAAAACATTTCTGTTAAGACACTTTTAAAAAAACCAGAAAAAAAGTTTGCTGAAAAAAATCCCACAAAATGCCTAAAAGATCCTAAAAAAAATCTATAAATAAAGAGACGTTTTGCTGCAGATTAAAAGAATAAATGGCTTATTAGATATTAGATAAAAACAGGAATATTTTTAACATTGAAGCCTATGGGGTTCGCCTGAATAAACCTACCGAATGAAACCACTGAACAACTGAGTGCTTCAGTAACTTTTCTCTGCTTCTCTATGAGGGATTTCACTACCTTCGAGCAGGCACCGTAGTTGCTGGCAGTTCGCCAAAATTTGACAAACTGCCTGCTCTCTGAATAGCCGAAATGTCAACGTACAAGGAAATTCCATGTTTGGTGACATTCTGGGGCCAGATTAACTCTCTGAATAACCCCTATATTAAATTAGTTTGCTTATATAGAATATTTGATACAGTCCTAACCTCAACATCTGAGGAAAGGGATTTAGGGGTTATTATTTCAGAGGATCTAAGGGTAAGTAGTCAATGTAATAGAGCAGCAGGAAATGCTGGCAGAATGCTTGGTTGTGTAGGGAGAGGTATTAGCAGTAGGAAAAGGGAAGTGCTCATGCCACTGTACAGAGCACTGGTGAGACCTCACTTGGAGTACTGTGTGCAGTACTGGAGACCGTATCTCCAGAAGGATATAGACATCTTAGAGAGAGTTCAGAGAAGGGCTACTAAAATGGTGTACGGCTTGAAGGAGAAAAGTGACCAGGAAAGGCTTAATGATCTTAACATGTACAGCTTGGAAAAAAGACGAGACAGAGGAGATATGATAGAAACATTTAAATACGTAAAGGGAATCCACAAGGTAGAGGAAGGGAGTATATTTAAAAGGAAACAAAGGAGCAAAACAAGAGGACATAGTCTTAGATTAGAGGGGCAAAGGTTTAAAAGTAACATCAGGAAGCATTATTTTACTAAGAGGGTGGTGGATACATGGAACAGTCTTCCAGTTGAAGTGGTAGAGGCCAAAACAGTAATTGAATTTAAGCAAGCATGGGATAGGCATAAGCCTATCCTAAACAAAAGATAAATCCAGGTAAAGTATCCATGTAATTGGGCAGACTAGATGGGCCGAAAGGTTCTTATCTGCCGACATTTTCTATGTTTCTATGTTTCTATGTATATGCATAGAATGTCTATATTCTGCCAAAGACTAGAACATTTCTATTTAAATGAGATTAAATGTGATTGTAATTGAGCATATTTTTTGGCACATAATATCAGGGTTATTCAGAGAGCAGTGAAAAGCAGGAGAATGACTGGAGAATGGAAAATTCTAGGTCAAAATAGCCAAACCAGAAAAATTCTCCCATTTATCTCACATTCCAAATCAGTTATTTTGACCTAGAATTTTCCATTCTCCAGTCATTCTCCTGCTTTTCCCCGCTCTCTGAATAACCCTGTATATGTCACATTAATGCACTTCACATTAATATTCCTGCACTGTAACTTTGTTCATAGTATTTTTTGTGATTTCAATTATTGTGAAATAACACCTTAATAAATTTTTTCTAGTATATCTTATATTTTCATAGATCTAAATAAATGGTCTGGTTTTGCAACTGCCTCTACCTTAGGAGGTCCTCTTCCGATCCATTGGGATTTATTGGTGTTACCAAATCCATTTAGGCTATTAGTTGAAGCTTGAAAATGGTAATAATCCCTGTGGGAAAACATCCTAAGCATAGTAAGCATGAGATGTGTGCTCCATAGAATGTACTCTCCTACCTCTTACAACACCAGCCCACCAAACAAAGGGCAAAATTTTGTTTCAGCGAGTCCTGTGTCCACCCAGTGTCTTAGGCACCATAATGATTACCGTAGGATCATTTTGAAGCTAAATTTTTAGGTCCATTCCCTCTAAATAGGTTCAGAGAAACGTCAACTATCATGCCACCAACCGCCTCCAACCTAGAGAGACCCAGGACATAGGTAGTGGTACAAGCCAGTATTTTCTTTTTGTTTAACAGCTCCAGAGGAGAAGAACATGCTACACCGGAATAGATCATTCTTCATGCAGCTGCAAATTAACGCCTCCAATACAAAGTATAGGAGTCGTTAATTTACAGTAAGGTGCCACAAACTCCTAGCCGCAAGCAGAGCAATTGCAATGTCAGCTGGAGCCATTAGGGTAATGACTGGTTCCTGGATCCATTATGTCTAACGGCTCCAGACATTAGATTAACGTCTTAATTGTGATCTAGCCCCACGTGCCTAAAAGCATTCAGTTATTGCAGTATTAATATGAGCAGAAATATACTCCTGTTATCATGTTATTCACTTGAAAACACATAGTGCCACCAACAGGCTGATTATCATATCACAATAGTCAATCTACAGACCTCATAATGAAAAAAAAGAACAAAAATAGCAATCAATTTAATCTAATAATACAATATTATATGCGCTGAATAATTTTTTTAGATGTGATATGTACTGTCCATGTTAGTATTAGAATGTCGTAAAACGTGTTGACATCAAAACTGATATTTTGTATCTCTATGTAATAAAAAATATATATTTTACCATATGACAGGAGGATTCATATTTTTCATAGCTTCCTTTACTGCATCATCAATCGCAAACAATATTATATAATCATATTAAACACTAACACAGAAACAGAGAAACATTGCAATGAATAAGGCTAGGGTCAGACGAGCGCATTCTGTGCGGACTGTGCGTCCGTGCACAACAGACGTACTTTCTGACTGACAAGTCCGTTTTTGTGACTGATGGTTTTTTTTGACTGATGTAGAAGAGAAAGTAAATTAATATGAAAAACATTTTGTCAGTCAAAATGCTGGACGTCAAAAATGCAGTCCGTCTGACTACGTTCCGTCACTCACACACAAAGCTAAATGGACGTTGCGGACGCAGCGCACTCTGTGCGTCCGTTCTAGCGGATTTACGTTCTTGCCTAACTTGCGTCCGTTGTGCATCCGCACTTCTGTGCGGACGTACTTTGTGTGTGGGTCTCTATTGATCATAATTGTATGCTACCACGGACATTAAATTGTGCGGCAACACGGACGTGAACACTGCGCTCATCTGACCCGAGCCTTAAAGCTCACCACAAAGGTGGTTCCTCAGTTTACATTTGACACCTGTATATTGCAGTGACGTGCAGTGAGGTCAATGGCTGGTGAGGCACTGGCTAGAATCAAAGCCACAAAGCCAGATATACATGGGTTACGTAGTTTCAGGTTCAGTGCTCCCCAGGATCTGGCTGCTCTCTGTACTCCCCAGGAACTGTCTGTTCAGGGCACCCCACAATCTGGCTGCTCTCAGTGCTTACTAGGATCTGGCTGTTCAGGGCTCCCCAGGATCTGGCAGCGTTCAGTGCTCGCCACGATCTGACAGCTTTCTGTGCTCCCAGGATCTGTGTCGTCCTCCAGACAGGCAGCCTAGTGTGACACTGAGGCCACACCGGAGCACAGCCCCGTGCCCACTGATTGTCCTGCACCAATCAATGCATGGGAGGCGTTTTTTGAATGGCTTGGACCAATAGTGCTTTCCTATTGGTCCAAGCTATTCCATTGCTCTTCCAGGGCCTCTGAGGCACTGGGAGGACAATGTTCAGGAAGTGGGCAGTGCTTGGATGTCTTTTCATTGAATATACGGGTCGCGCTGCACACTTCTTTGCAGCCTACGCGATTTGCAGAGTGTCCTGCTAGGCAAATTGCATAGGCTCAGCCAGGCTGCTGAAGGGTTAAAGAAAAAAAAAAGTGCAGCGGAGAATGGACAGGGCTGACAGGGAAACGCGAGCAAGTGAGTTTAACTGTGCAACTGCAGCCCTTAATGGCAGGTGAGACTCTGCCTCACCTGCCGCCCCTGACCGTACGTCCCTGGTATATTGTATTCCTTTATTTATTCTTTGCACATTATTCCCCTTATCTACAGTTCCCTTTATTCCTATAAAAAAAATTATTCTTTCCCTTCATTTGAGACATTTTTTACTTGTCTTTCACTTTCCCTTGTGGCTGGTTTCCCTGTGTGCTGCGTCTCAAGTAAACACTTGTGCACATATCTGACTTTAGTTCTTGTTTGTTCCCCTATTCAGGCTAGTTTTACCCCTTGCCTTATCCAATCGTCATTAGGCATTGTTGGTGACCTGCTTTTGCTTGCAGGCGGTTTTTATCTGCTGTCCATCTTGTACATCCAGCCTCTCTGTTCTGAGATGGGACAATAGCTAATACATGAGATCGCACAGAGGCCATCTTCTATCTCGTTTGAGATGAGATTTTAACCACAATTGTCTGGTTCTTCTGCATCTGAATGTGGATTGTTGTTAGGGTACCTTCTTCTCATATTTTCCTGTGCTGTATCTGCTGTGGGTGAGCCCCATTACACTGCCAGTATTTGTTTTATCTGTTTATCATTGCTAGGTATACTTGTCTCTGAGGGTAGCACCTCTCTCATTGGGACTCCTGAGTATTTTATCTTCCATTTTCATGGACTGCTATACGCACTATTGCACTCAATTGAAATATTGGACACTTTTTGCACTTTTTGTGCATGTCCATCGGATTAGCATTGGACATTTGATTTGTGCACTTAATTATTATCTACAGGTATCTACGTATCCTCTTATATGCACTATTGCACTAAGCCCTGTTGTTTTTATTCTTTTAAGGCACCTGTGACGTCCAGGGTCCCGGGAGGCGGGCAGGGGGACCCTGGGGGAGCCTGGTCGGGTGCCAGGAATTCCGGCATGTGTACAAGCAATCAGGGGGCGGGGTGCACCCTGATGACGCTGCGTCGCCGAGCTTCAAAGGAGGAACGCGCACAGTGAGCCTTAGCCTTGTTGTGGACTTTCATTCCCACATCGCTGCTTTGGAAATTAGTTTGTTGACCTGTTGCTGACCCTGCTGTTCTGAGAACCCAAATTGTTGCCGATTTCTGCCTGTTTCACTGACCATTCTCTCTCTTTACTCCCTGCCTATTCTGTTGCCTTCTGCCGCTGTTACTGCGTGTGCCATCCGTTCTTACCACCTATACGCTAACGCAGTACAAAGTGTCCTTTCATTGCTGACCCAGGTTTTGCTCAAAAGTATATGCTCTCTGTGTTTCTGTCTGGTGATTCCGCTGCCTGTCGCTCAAGGTGTGTCCTGCATATATCTGCCGCATACTCTTGCACAGTATACACCAATCATATCTCTGTGTACACTTTTCCTGGCTGTGTGGCTGCTAGTGGATAGGGTTAGCGGTCCCGACCATTCTAAGGATCGGAGGGCTAGAGGTCTGATGCCAGGGATCCTATCAGGTCTGTCCCGGGACCGTCAGATTACAACAAGGCTCCGACTATGGTTCCAACAGACCTGTCTGTGTTAATTACCAAATTAGACGACTTGATTAGTAAACAGGAGGAACAACTCCGTAGACAGGAGGAGCAAGATCGTAGACTAGAGGAGCAGGATCATAGGATGAATCAATTTGCCCAGGCTTTGGGGTTACTGTTGAATCCTCCCTCAAAGTTGTCGCCTCCTCAGTCCCCTACCGTTCCTACTACACCCCCTCAGGGTGGTGCTTGTTCTCATGTTAGCCTAAAGACCCCTTGGAGCTATGATGGTACTTCTGGAACTCGCAGGGGTTTCGCTATGCAAATGGACATAATGTTTGAGCTGAATCCTGGTATGTGTCTGTCTGAAAAAGATAAGGTGGGGTACGTGATTAACCACTTATCTGACAAAGCTCTTTTGTGGGCAACTCCCCTATTAGAGTTAAAGAGGCCTATGGTATACAATTATCATGAATTTATGAGGGATCTCAAACGTACGTTCGATCCAGCCAGACGCGCTACTTGTGCTGCTAGAACCTTGTTTTGCATTAAACAAGGCAACCGCCGTGTAGCCGACTACACTATTGAATTTAAAACTGTGACAGCTGAGTTGCACTGGCCAAATGACGCATTCTCTGCCGCATTTCTTGAAGGGGTTAATGATGCCTTGATGTATGAGCTCGCTCCATTATCACTGCCTGAAGAGCTTGATGATCTGATCGCTTATTGCATTGCTCTAGATGACCAGATCCATGAGAGAAGGTCTGGACGTGATAAGCCTCGCATGTCTCCGTCGGTTTTGTCATCTACTCCTCGTACACGTCAAACCTCTTCACCCCCTAGGATGGAGCCATCTGTCCCTGAGCCCATGCAGCTGGGTCATTCAGGCATTTCAGGTGATGAAAGACAATATCGTATGAGAGAGGGGTTATGCCTATACTGTGCAGATAAAGGTCATTTCAGGTTACAGTGTCCTAAATGACCCAAGTGGTCCTCTGTGCAGGGAAACGAGCGTGTCTAGAATCCTATGAGACGGGTTCTAGGCATGACATCTGTCTCTCCCTTACCAAAAAAGAAAAGGTCTCGTGTGGTGGTCCCTGTGTCTGTTGCATGGGAGGACATCAAGATTGACACTAAGACACTCATTGACTCAGGTTCTGCAGGGAATTGTCTCGATTCAGGTTTTGCTGCTATACACCAGGTACCATTGGTAAAAAGAGAGATTCCTTTGGTCATTAAGTCTATCGATGGTAGAAACTTGCTAAGACCACACGTTACCCATGATACCATTCCGCTTTCTTTTCATACAAAAAAATTGCATTTCAAATCATCGAATCGCCTACTGTACCCGTTGTTCTAGGCTATCCTTGGTTGGCCAAGCATAATCCTGTCATTGATTGGCCCAAGGGATAGTTGGGTTCATGGAGCTCGAAATGTTGGTCATGCTGCCTAGGTTTGAGTACCATGTTGGGTAGTTTGAACGTGGCCATGGCACCTCCACTGTCCACTGAGGTACCAGAATGGTACACAGACATTAAGGAGGTCTTTGATAAAAATAAATCAGAGGTCTTACCTCCACATCGCCCGTATGATTGCGCGATTGAATTGTTGCCTGGAACCATGCCCCCGAAAGGCCATGTATATCCTCTTTCTCAGAAAGAGAATGAGATTATGGAGGAGTACATTCGTGACAACCTTGCTCGTGGGTTTATACGTCGTTCCTCCTCTCCCGCTGGGGCTGTTTTTTTCTTTGTGTCTAAGAAAGAGGGTTATTTGAGACTGTGTATAGACTACCGAGGTCTAAACCATATAACCATATGTAATGCCTATCCTATCCCTCTCATATCTGAGTTGTTTGACCGTCTGAGAGACGCCAAGATCTACACCAAGTTGGATCTTCGTGGGGCATACAACTTGGTGAGGGTGAAGGAGGGTCATGAATGGAAAACTGCATTTAATACCAGAAGTGAGCACTATGAATATCTTGTGAAGCCGTTAGGTCTATGTAATGCGCCTGCAGTTTTCCAGGACTTTATTAATGATGTCCTAAGGGACTTCCTACAGGTTTTTGTGATTGTCTATATGGATGACATTCTCATTTACTCTCCTGATGTGGAGACCCATCAAATGCATGTACGCACTGTTCTGAAGAGATTGCTAAAAATGGATTATTCTGCAAGCTTGAAAAATGTCTCTTTATGACATCCGTTCATTTTCTTGGTTACATAATAAGTCCCAGTGGATTTGAGATGGACCCTCAGAAACTCTCTGCCATCAGGGAATGGCCGTTGCCTCAGGGGCTTAAAGCCATCCAGAGATTTCTGGGGTTCACAAACTATTATAGGAGATTTATAAAACATTTTTCCTCGGTGGTTGCTCCTATTACTGCTATGACAAAGAAGGGTGCTCACGATCAGAAATGGAGTCCTCAAGCCATACAGGGTTTTGAGGAACTCAAAGCAGCGGGAAGGAGCTATGCATTCAGCTAGCTCACAGTCAAGGTTAGTTTTAACCACATTGTTTCAGGGTGCTCACAGAGAGTCAGGTGTCCTTTTCCCAGCTGTAAATACAAAGTGGTAAATAGAACACCACACAAATTTTCGAAACCTATTATATTTCACAAAATGGATAGTGGTATTTGCTAAATCAGACCACGTAGTAGCAATACCATTGCATGTATAAAATATAAAGAGATAATATAAACTGTTTCTTTATTTCTAATTATTTTAATTTATAATCCAGACAAGATTGAAAATATTAGTTTATTTGTTATAGTGGAAAAGGGTTTTAGAAAATACACCACCTGGGCTAAAAAAAAAGTCGCCACCTGGATTTATCTAAGAAAATATGTGTGAGCCTTCCATTGGATAATTACTGTATTAATATGTTTCAGCTGACAAAAAATGTGGTCAGCTGACTCCCCGGATATACTAAATGAGCAGATTCTTCCACCAATGAATTTATATCTTCTCTGATGGCATGGGCACATTCCAAGATGACAATGTCAGGATTCATCGGGCTCAAATTGTGCAAGAGTGGTCCAGGGAGCATGAAACATTATTTTCACACGTGGATTGGCCACCAGAGTCTAGACCAGTGTTTCCCAAACCTGTCCTCGGGACCCTCATCCAGGCCAGATTTTGCAGATCACCTTGGGGAAATGCAGACTGAATCCTGCAATCATTGAGCAGCAAATCATATCACCTGTGCTGTGCTTTAGATATCTGTCAAACCTGGCGAGGCGGAGGGTCCTGAGGACAGGTTTGGGAAACACTGGTCTAGACCTTAACCCCATTGAGAACCGATGTGATGTTCTGGAGAAGACTTTAAGCAGTTGCCCGACTCGTCCATCAATACAAGATCTTAATGAGAAATTATTGGATGGAAATAAATGCTGTGACATTGCTTAAACTTATACAAAAGATGCTATGGTGAATTAGTGCCATAATCGAAGCAAAAGACGGTCCAATGAAATATTAGTGTGTGTAACTTTTTTTGGCCAGGTAGTGTATGTTTATATTGTTTTGGTCAGTCTATGGAACCATGAGTGATAGGCTTGTGCACCGATTTTTTTTTCGGTTCGATTCGGTTCGATTTGTTCGGATGTTTAAAATTTTCGATTCGGCTCGTTTCGACCGATTTCTGTTTCGATTCGGTTCGGTTCAGCTTGTTTTTCGTGTACATTTTATTTTCGGAATATTGACCATTTTTCGTGTTTTCGGGTCACTTTGCTAGTTTTTTGTATCGACTTTTTGGAAATTTCGGAAATTTTCTTTTTTTCGGAACGTCTGTTCTCCTCGTTTCAAATTGTCTACGATAATTCTGGCGATTCTATCGTGTTTGTTTTTTATTAAATAAAGATCCTTTTTTTCTTATGAATATACATTTCAAAACTTTATTTAATCATATTAAAATGGTATGAAAGCCAAGGAACAAAAAAAATGAACAAAACGATTTAAAAAACGCTAAACTGACCCGAATGCCACAAGAAACAAGTGATACGCATTTACAAATACAAAATTTACAGAATCAGCGATATAACCGATAATAGTTAACCACTTCGCTGCTGAGGACGCGCTCAGCGCGTCCTCAGCAGTCCCGCTGGTGTGCTGAGGACGCGCTGAGCGCGTCCTCCCATTGGGGTCAGCGTTCGGCCGGGTTCCGGCCGATCGCTGGCCCCTCCGGTGCGGGCTGACATCCTGGATGTCAGCCCGGCATCCGGACCAGCAGCCGCCAGAATTAGGTGTCATCGCGGGGGCGCGATGACACCTAATTCAGGCGCCCCCCCCCGCATGTGCGGAGGAGGCGCCTGAAAGGGAGGGGGGGAAGGTCCTTCGGACCTCTCTCCCTCCCGATCGGCGGCTCTGCGGGGGTTAACCCAGGCATCATTTGGAAGGGCACAGCCTGCCCTTCCAAATGATGCCTGGCATTAACCCCTGGGGAGCTGGATCGCGAATCGGCGCTGAAAAGCGCCGGTTCGCGATCCTTTCCCGGAGCTGGCCGACATCTTGGATGTCGGCCAAGCCTCCGGGAACTCCCCCAGAGGACTGGCGTCATCGTGCGTAGCACAATGACGCCAGTCCTAGAGTTAACCCCTAACTGCCACCAACTGTGGAGATAGGGAGTTCCAATGAACTCCCTATCTCCCGATCCGTGGCAGCTAGGGGTTAAATTTTGGTATGGTTGGATCGGCCAGAGCATGGCCGTTCCAACGATACCAAACATGAAAGTGAAAAATTTTGTAAAAAAAAAAAGAAATGAAAAATAAAAATAAAAAAAAATTAAAAAAAAAAATTAAAAAAAAAAAAATAAACACTTTTTTTTATTTTTTTTGGTTTGTTAATGCAGCAATATTGTTCCCATTTCAATTATCATGTGAACAATGATGCTGCACTAACGATTTTTGTATGCGGTGCGTTTGTTAAAAATAGTGTCATTTTCCCCAAAACAAAATGTAATGAGACCCCATCTCTAATTTTTTTAACAAGCGCACCCCATACAAAATATAACCGCAATTGCTCGCATGTTAAAATGTGGAAAAAAACACTTTACACATTGTAAATTATTGAAAATACATATTTTATTGCATTTTTTGTTATAATATACAGACATGACATAACGTATACATATAATAATGACATATTATGAATCTACCGAGTCTGACGGAAAGAACGATATATAATATGTCTGGGTCATATACTAAAATAAGCCTTCAAAACACGTTTAAACATGATGCGCAAAACAGGTAAAAATGACCTCAGCATAGGGGCGGGAAAAGCCTCAGCAGCGAAAGGGTTAAATATATAATTTCCAGAATTACTGAAATGGAACCGAAATCACGAATGGAACCGAAATCATGAATAGAGCAAAAATAAATTTCGATTTGACACATTTCAAGTCCATTCGAAAAATCCGAAAATTTTTCGTTTCGGCTCGGAAAACTTTTCGGATCTGTCGGTTTTCGGGTCCGACCCGATTCGGAAATTCGGCCGAATCCGAAGACACGAATCGTGAAATTTCGTGAAAATTCCGAAATTCCAAAACCCGAAACGCACATCCCTAATGAGTGAGGACACACTGGAATAATTTATTGTTGCTAACATTATATTCACAACCAAAATCCATTTGTAATTTGAAATTGTTGATTACTGTTGCAAATGAGAGCTGTATCCTTTCTCTACATGCAAACACTATAAAGTCTATTCACTAAAGGGTGAAACTTAGGAGAATTGGCAGGAGAAGTGAAAATTCTAGGTCAAAATAGCCAAACCAAAAAAAATTCTCCCATTTATCTCACTTTGCAAATCGGCTATTTGGTCTAGTTTTTTCTCTTCTCCTGCCAATTCTCCAGAGTTCACCCTTTAGTGAATAGACCTGTATGTTATAAACTGTCACGTCGTTTTGGTAAATTAGCTTATACTGTTAAGGGTGTTTTTTTTTGCTATTATCCTTTACGCAAAGCCCAAAATGAAGCAGAGAAGTGTATGTATTGAGTTTTATGATCTCATAAATGGTTTCATTCCATAATGGTTTTAGGATTTTATACTCCCACCACATGTTTCATGGATCCCTTGTGAGTTCCACGTTCCCATTTGGAGGATATATGGTGTGTAATTTTCATGAACATAACGATTCTCTGTAAATCAGTTAGTAATAAGTGTTGAATCTCTAAGCGGTGGGTGGTTTTTTTTGATCCCTGATGGGTTTGAGTTCATTTGCACTGTGTGATTTCTCTTTCTACTTTCAATTCCCAACCGTACCAGATCATGGCTTTAATTATATCCTGTTTTCGTAGTGGAGAGCAATAATAATGTTATGTTATCCTTACTAGTACTACTAATGTAACTAGTTATTTGAAATTATATGTTTTAGTATAATATCTTAGAAACATTATATTTCGCGAGACTGTAATTTAGGATATTGTTTTTAGCAACTGGACCTAGAACCGCTTCTACTGCCAATATATATATATATATTCTTTCTTGGTGCTTTATATGAATATTATTTTTCATAGGCCCACTGAATCGTGTTGTTGTGAGAATAGAATGGCAAAGTCATGGGGCACTATTCCCTAGTTGGTGCGTTAGCGTCTGGATGTGTAAGCATTATCGCTAGGATAAGTGTGTTTAACGCATATTACAGTCCTGATGCTAAACCCGTTGGTAATCCATTAGTGCATTGGTTTTTGCGCATCCTATATTAACTATATTCGCCCTATTGTTTCGGCCATCGGTGGTGTTATAGATCCAGTGGCAAAGTGGCTGGATCACTTGTTTAAATGATCAGTATTGGCTATCCCGACGTGTGTCAAGGACACTGCAGACGTGTGTCAAGGACACTGCAAATTTTTTACAAAGCTTAAAGGGCATCACATGCGTCGACGAGAATCTGGTGTTTTTGACTATGGATGTCAAGAGCCTTTACACAGTTATCCCTCATCAAGCTGGTATAGAGGCAATGCGGGAACTCTTGTCTCAGTCTTCGGAATACGTAGGCCCTAAAATTGAGTTTGTGCTGGCACTCCTCGCTTTATCCCTACAGAACAACTACTTTAGATTCGAGGATCAATGTTTCGTGCAGCGCACAGGGACATCCATGGGGGCCTCTATGGCCCCCATGTACGCCAAGGCGTTTATGTATGGATTTGAAAAGGAACATATATTGTGCAATTTTTCCGATAATATTGTGTTATATGTCCGATTTATCGACGACGTGTTTATTTTGTGGCGAGGTACAGTGGAGGGGGCTAGTTTAGTTGAGGGGTGTATTAATGGCAAGATAGTCCCATTAAGGTTACGAGTGAGGTTAGCAGGGAGTCCATTCACTTTTTGGACATCAAGGTCTTTGTGAGGGACCACCAGCTCCACCATTCCCTTTATTCCAAGTCCACAGACCGCAATATCCTATTGCTTAGTTCGAGTGCACATCCAGAGCACTGTAAGCGGGCTCTACCGCATGCCTACTTCTTGAGGGCTATTAGAAATAATAGTGATGTGTTGGTGAGACAAGAACAATTGAATCAGATGCAGGAGAAGTTTGAACAATGGGGTTACTCGAGACAGAATCTGGAAGAGGCTTTGGAAAGGGCTATATCGCCCCAGGTTAAAAGGGTACAACAGAATAGATTAAGGTTCCCTATTACCTACAGTATGGCCACTGGTAGAGAACGACCGGACCTTACCAAATAAGTTCAGGCATCCCCCAATGTTTTGTTATAAGCGAAATAGGAGTTTAAAAGATCTATTAGTCCATACTGATCCTATCTTGGGGCGTACGCAGGAACTGGAGCATTTCCGTAATGTGGGATGTAAGCGGTGCCTGGGGTGTGTGACCTGTAGTCACATGGTCCCGGGGAAAGAATTCTGCCATCCACATACCGGGAAACGTTTCCAGATCCGCCACATAATAACATGAAGGACTGAGTTTGTCATATACAGAATATTGTGTCCTTGCGGGTTAGCGTATGTGGGCAAACAACTACCCAACTATGTGATAGAATAAGGAATCACAGATCCAATATCAGAATAGCATACAGGGATGGGCACTCAGACAAGCCAGTAGCGAGACACTTTTTAGAATTAGGCCACTCTGTTTCGTCTTTGAGGTTCATGGCCATAGATCATGTCCCTGTACCCACAGAGGGGAGGGGATAGGGTGCTTATGTTACTTAAAAAAGAGGCCCAATGGATACACAGGCTTGATACTGTGTTTCCTCGGGGCCTCAACAAACGAAATATGTATTCAGTATTTGTGTAGGTACATATTGATCAGTAGGTCAATCCAAGTGGCAATATCACTCTGCCCCTAACAATTTTTAATAATGGCTATTCATTTTTGTATAAGTCTGTTCCACGGTTTAATGCACCATGTTATTCTTTCTATTCGCAGAAGGTATTTTTGTTTTTAATGTGGTATTCCGTTGGTGATCTCCCCCCGGTGTGCGCAAGAGAGCCGGATTGCATATTGCGTAAAGTGCTGGGAAACATTTGTTAAGTTTAAAGCGTCTTGGTCTCCAGGGCGACGTCATAGAGGTGAGCTGGGAAATGGCGCATGCGCATGGGGATCATAGGCATGCCGGACGCATCGCACACCGGGAGGGTGAGTACCCAATGTGATTTTAATTTTGGTGATTTTGTTCCCTATTTAACCTGAGGGTTTGTGGTAGGGGGTAATTGTTTTTTGTCCTGATGAAAGTTCCAGACCGGAACTGAAACGTTGGCGGTTTGAAACCTGTTCTAATAAAGTGGAAGTTTGAAAATCCTGGAGTGCGGGTGAATCTTTACATCTACCTATACTTGACAGTGGGTATGCAAACCTACCTTAGCGTTTCGATAAGTAAGGTATTACTAAGTTCTAGCGGTAATTACCATTGGGGCGCTCAAGGAAAAATTCGATCACCTTCTATAAGCTGTTGCTAAATGATTCTGCAAATGCAAAATCATTTAACACCACCTAAACCTCCCCAATAAATCCGATACTCACCTTTCATCCCGCAGAAGAGAATAGTGGCCTGATCTGCCGCTTTTTCTTGCCGCGAGCAGAGTGAGACTGGGAACAAATAGTTCCCAGTCTCCAATACAAAAGAATGGTAAGCGCCCGAAATGTGTGATTGCCCAATACCCAGCTAGACCAGAATTAGTGGTTTCCCCCAAACCAAGAACAAACACTTAAGTATGGCACGTATCTGGTCAGCGCGAAAAATGGAACGCAAGGGATGTTTGGGCAACTCTTGTAGTAGTTTCCTCCGTGAAGGTACAACATGTGAGAGATAGGAAGACAAAAATACTACATTGGTGCAGTATGTCTCACACAGGATATACAGAGTACATATGTTGGAAAAGTGTTCACTCACAAATCTGGAGCCCCAACACTGGCTCTGAGCGGGTAATCGCCTCTGGGTTGTTTTTCTGAAGATATTCTCAGGTAACCAACTCATTTTCTTCACAGCTCTCTCGATGAGGGAAATGTAAAGTAAAGCAGAAACAATCTCTGTGTGTATCTGAATTGCAACAGTCGAATGAAAAAACTCCTAGTGGAGTGACAACTCACATTTGCTGGAGTTTATTCAAGCTCAGGATATGCGCCTATGGATTTTGTGTGGTCAAATCCAAGAAAAACCAATTGGATGCTGGAACTCGTTCTTTAAAAGATTTATTAAAAATTATCAATAGTTAAAATAAATAATAGTCCAGGACGCGTTTCGCCGCTAATCACGGCTTCATCAGCTGGTATCACCTGATTAGAACCTCCAAGCATCATATTATAGTCACACAAATCAAAATGTAAATGGTCCCACATGTCATCAATCTGCGAGTGGCGTGCGCTCCACGCCTCTCTTTGGAACCTCTCCACATTCTGCCAGTACGGCGCCATTTTGCGCAAGCGCAATGCGCAACTTCCGCGTTTCACAGTGCGTTTCAGTGGTACCGCCGATCTCTATTTCGCTCCTAAACATTTGCTCCCGAACGTCATATGGGGAAAACAATGGGATACAGTTAATATATACATCAGTACACTGTACCCTATCTCAATTGAGAGAGACAAACTTCCCAAATGAAGATGTATCCTTTTTATATTTATTTTTCTATTAAAAAACCAATGGATAAAAGGAAATGGAAAAATCTTGAACACAAGAAAATATATTGACTGTTCCAAAAATAAGAATGTGTATGAATTCTACGAATACAGCGCCATTATACACAGGCGCAATGTGCAAAATACACATCTCTCAATATGCTCCAGCAGCTTAGCCGGTACCCATTCCGTTCGTGAGATCTACTCCTCAAACGTGTGTGGGGGAACAATAGGCTGCAATTAATGTATGCATCAATACATCAAACACAATCTCCAATGAGAGAACCATATTCTAGATGTATTTGTATCTTTTTTATAAACCAATAAAGACCAATATAATAGGGGGGGGAAAAAAACTTTATCATTATGATCAACTGTATTATAAAAGTGTAAAATAAAAAGATCATTGTGTACAGTTTAAATGGATGCATAATAAATGCTATTTCATTATATATAATATTAAATATGTGATAAGTTTTTGTGTTGGTATAATTATTAAATATTAGATGTATTTTTACAATATATCCTCAATTTTGAGATTGTGCTCTTGATTAAATTGATGTAATGAGAGGTGATAAATATAACATAAAACTTAAATGTGTGTCTAACTTAAACGAAATTAGTTATGAGGTGAGTATATTAAGACATGGCATATGTCTCGTGATAGTGATCTGTTTGACTGATATAAAATGGACCTGTGGTAATATGTGTAATTGAAATCTTGAAAATATTACATCCCTTTTTAATGATATATTATTCTCTCTCCTTTTATTATTTTATTTTTATTATTTTATTAATACTTTTGTAGTGAGGGTGTTATGAAAGTGTGTAAAAAAAAAAAAAAGGGTTCTATACATAAAAACTAAAATATAAGTACAACACTTGAGAAGTTGGCCCGCTCATTTGAATTTACAGGAATTGGGTGACTTCGAAGTCATCATTTAGTCCACCCGGGGACAAAGTGCCCATTTCAAATATGGTACGCATTTCCTCTTGACCCAACCTTTTGATGAAATCTTCACCTGCATCTATTCGTTTAATTTGTTTAAGTGCTGTGAATTTTAGACCAACGGGGATATTATTATGTATCTTTTTATGGTGAAGGGAAACTGAGTGTTGTTCGAAACCTTTTTTTATGTTTCTGACGTGCTCTGATATCCTTACATTTAGTGCTCTTTTGGTGTGGCCTATATACTGTAGACCGCATGTACATTCTAGCATATAAATTATGTTTTTGGAAAAACAGTTAAGGACCCCCCTAATGGGGACTTCCTGGTTACTTTTATGGTTTTTATATGATCCTCTAAACCCTTTCTTATTACAGGTGGACCTGCATGCTAATTGTAAAAGCCCTCCTTTAATTGGAAGAATTCTATTCTGCAACCTATCTTTTTGGCTTTGCTGTGAACTAAATTGGTTTTTAGATTCTTTGCCCCTCTGAAGATAATTTTTGGTACCTTTCCTACGAAGTCTTTGAGATCTTTATCATTATGTAATATATGCCAATACCTTTTAAAGATTTTTTTGACATATGATGCTTTATTGCTATAATCGCAGATAAAACTCACTTCTTCGCTTTCTAATCTTTTTTTAGGTTTGTATTTTAGTAATTCTTCATGTTTTTTTTGGGCTAGGTTATCTATAATACAATTTAGATTATCTTCTCTATAACCTTTTTCCAGGAAATCTTTTTTCAAAGTGTCTGCTTGCTTTTTAAAAATTTCAACATCCGTGCAGTTTCTCCTTTATCGGACAAATTGTCCTTTAGGGACACTTTCTAACCAAATAGGATTATGACAGCTGGATTTGTCTATGAAAGTATTAGTGTCAACCTCCTTGAAGAAGGTTCTAGACTTTAAACAATTACCTTCCCTATATATATCCAAATCGAGAAAGGTGACATTTTCCACACTCCATTTTCTATCCAGCTTAATGCCCCATTCTGGATTATCGAGGCCGTTAAGGAAGGATATCAAATCCTCCTCTGCCCCTCTCCAAACAAAAAACACATCGTCGATGTAACGTCTATAGGACAGGATTTTACCATGCGCCCAGCTACGCGAACCGTAGACAAACTGGGATTCCCAGCCTGCCATATATAGGTTCGCGTAGCTGGGCGCAAACTTTGTTCCCATAAATTTAAAGTAATTATTATTAAGTATAAATTCTATGCTTTTAAGAATGTATAATATCTGATCTGTGGACATCTTGTGAGTCTTCAATAGCTCTTCTTTTACTACATTGAGACCCATATGGTGGGGTATGCTGCTGTATAATGCGTTGACATCACAGGTGACCATTATGTCACCTGTTTGATACTGTAGTTCTTGTAGAAGATTTAGCATACTCAATGTGTCTTTAAGATATGATGGTACTTCTTGAACGATAGGTTGTAACAAAATGTCCACATACTCAGATAAGCGGCTGGTGATAGAATCAATACCCGCCACTATGGGTCTTCCAGGTGGATTAGTAAGATGTTTGTGTATTTTAGGTAGGATATATATATGAGGTGTTTTAGTATATTCCATTTTCAAATAATCATATTCTTTTTCGTTCAATATCTTACTCTCTTTCCCTTCTAAAAGGAGGATGTTTAATTTTGATCTTATGTCTTTAATAGGATCTCCTTTCAAGGGTTCATAGGTACTAACATCACTCAAAATCCGTAATACTTCTGTGTTGTAAGCTTCTTTAGAAAGAATAACGATCCCGCCGCCTTTATCGGCGGGTTTTATGACAATATTTGGATCCCTTTGAAGATTTTTTAGGGCTATATTTTCTTCCTTAGTAAGATTATAATGTTGTTCTTTTGTGGGCATTTTTTCTAAATCTCTCATTACAAGTTTTTCAAGAGTTCTTATCTCATCCGAGATAACATGATGGGGTAGAACTTTGATTTATTCTTAAGAGTGGTATGTAGAATACGGTCGGGATGTTGAATGGCATTTTTCTCTATAGGGTTTTTTAAAAAGAATTTCTTTAAGCTGAGCTTATGCTTAAATCTCTGCAAATCTATGTACATATCAAATTTGTCTGGTCTATTGGTAGGGACAAATTTTAGACCTTTATTCAAAACTCTAGTTTCCACATCCAAAAGAGTTCTGTTACTCAGAATAAATATGCCACTAGTTGCCAGTCTCCCTCCGTGGCGTTGTGAGATCTCGCAAGAGCAAGATCGCGGCTCGCGGCCCGGAAGCACAAGCCTCCGTGGAGTCCTATGGACTCCAGGAGGCAGTGGCGTAGCATGGGGGGGCTTGGGGGCGGTCACCCCAGGCACAATTTTCGTAGGGGCGCAAAATTTCAAAAGAAATTTGAACCACTAATATTTTCTAGCAGGGATAAGCAAGGTGTTGTCACGTCTCGGCCTTGCCCCCTGCTGGTGGTAGCAGGGATTCCTGTTTGTTTTTGTTTTCAGCCTGCAGGCCATCTGTTGGGCTAATTGGTCTGCGGTCACATGACCTGTTCTGCCCTATAAGTACGACCAGGACTCCCCTTGATCCTTGGACCAGGATAGTCTTTCTTGCCTAGTCCCTGTATGCTGGTTTACTTTGATTTGCTGTGTATGACCTCTGGCTCATGTATTTAGGATCCCTCTCTTGTCTGACCCCTCTAGTTATGATATTCCGTGTATGACCTTTGGCTCTTGTATTTGGATCTCTCTTCTGTCTGTCCCCTGTACTGTACCGTGCTTAGGAATCTGTATGCCTGCATTCATCGTATGTCTGGTTTATGTTTTGTTCGTCTTGCAGGCCTAGCCTAGTTAGTATCTCGAGACCACCTTTTAAGGATCTCAGTCAGGGCTTAGGGATCTTTCTAGTTTCTGTTAATATCTTGGTTTGTTCCTTGGAATCTGTATGCCTGCATTCATCGTATGTCTGGTTTATGTTTTGTTCGTCTTGCAGGCCTAGCCTAGTTAGTATCTCGAGACCACCTTTCAAGGATCTCAGTCAGGGCTTAGGGATCTTTCTAGTTTCTGTTAATATCTTGGTTTGTTCCCTGGAATCTGTATACCTGCATTTATTGTCTGTCTGGTTTATGTTTTATTCATCTTGCAAACCTAGCCTAGTTAGTATTTCGAGACCATCTTTCAAGGATCTCAGTCAGGGCTTAGGGATCTTTCTAGTTTCTGTTAATATCTTGGTTTGTTCCCTGGAAGCTGTATACCTGTCCTTAAGGCTTCATCTCTGCAGATTGGGGGTTCCCCTCACCCTATAGGGGGCTCCCCGTTACATTATCCTGGTCCCAGAATAGAAGCTGGCAGGTATGTCTCATATGTATGAAGCTGTATTGAACTTGGTGCTTGCTATGCTGAAAGAGCTGCAGAGGTTAATGGAGGCTCTGAGCCTATCACCTGCTGCAGCTAACGATGCAGCACCACCCTGCACTACTTGCAAATCCATGTATGAGAAGGAAAGACGCAGGTTGTATGGTCTCTGTTTTTATTGTGCAGATCCAAATCACACTATTGAGCATTGTGTATTAAAACCTGTTAAGCAATGGCAGGGGAACCATATATCCAGGTATCGCTATGGAGGTACTGGTGTGTCCTCCATAGGCATCCAGACTGGCAGAATAGCCACCTCAAATCTGGTGAATCATGGGATCACTATGCCCTCGTCTCCCAGTGAGGTTTCAGTGTCTCCGGTTGGGAATGCTATGCCAGTCATGTCTGTATCCACTAGTACGCTGCCAGCCATGTCTGTATCCACTGGCACGCTGCCAGCCATGTCTGTATTCACTGGCACGCTACCAGCTATGTCTGTATCCACTGGCACGCTGCCAGCCACGTTTGTATCCACTGGCACGCTGCCAGCCATGTCTATATCCACTGGAACACTGCCAGCCAGGTCTATATCCACTGGCACGCTGCCAGCTATGCCTGTTCCCACTGGCAATGAAATGCCAGCCATGTCTGTATCTACTGACACGATGCCAGTCATGTCTGCTTCCCCTGGCACGATGCCAGCCATGTCTGCTTCCCCTGGCACGATGTCAGCCATGTCTGTATCCACTGGTACGATGCCAGCCATGTCTGTATCCACTGGCTTGCTGCCAGCCATGTCTGTATCCACTGGCACGCTGCCAGCCATGCCTGTTTCCACTGGCAATGAAATGCCAGCCATGTCTGTATCTACTGGCACGATGCCAGCCATGTCTGTATCTACTGGCACGCTGCCAGCCATGCCTGTTCCCACTGGCAATGAAATGCCAGCCATATCTGTATCTATTGGCACGATGCCAGCCATGTCTGTATCTACTGGCACGATGCCAGCCATGTCTGTATCTACTGGTACGACGCCAGCCATGTCTGTATCTACTGGCACGATGCCAGCCATGTCTGTATCCACCGGCACGATGCCAGCCATGTCTGTATCCACTGGCACGATGCCAGCCATGTCTGTATCCACTGGCATGATGCCAGCCATGTCTGTATCCACTGGCACGCTGCCAGCCATGCCTGTTCTCACTGGTAATGAAAAGCCAGCCATGCCTGTTCCCACTGGCAATGAAATGCCAGCCATGTCTGTATCCACTGGCACGCTGCCAGCCATGTCTGTATCTACTGGTACGATGCCAGCCATGTCTGTATCTACTGGCACGATGCCAGCCATGTCTGTATCCACCGGCACGATGCCAGCCATGTCTGTATCCACTGGCATGATGCCAGCCATGTCTGTATCCACTGGCACGCTGCCAGCCATGCCTGTTCTCACTGGTAATGAAAAGCCAGCCATGCCTGTTCCCACTGGCAATGAAATGCCAGCCATGTCTGTATCTACTGGCACGAAGCCAGCCATGTCTGTATCCACTGGCACGCTGCCAGCCATGCCTGTTCTCACTGGTAATGAAAAGCCAGCCATGCCTGTTCCCACTGGCAATGAAATGCCAGCCATGTCTGTATCCACTGGCACGCTGCCAGCCATGCCTGTTCTTACTGGTAATGAAAAGCCAGCCATGCCTGTTCCCACTGGCAATGAGATGCCAGCCATGTCTGTATCTATTGGCACGATGCCAGCCATGTCTGTATCTACTGGCATGATGCCAGCCATGTCTGTATCTACTGGCACGATGCCAGCCATGTCTGTATCTACTGGCACGAAGCCAGTCATGTCTGTATCCACCGGCACGATGCCAGCCATGCCTGTTCTTACTGGTAATGAAAAGCCAGCCATGCCTGTTCCCACTGGCAATGAGATGCCAGCCATGTCTGTATCTATTGGCACGATGCCAGCCATGTCTGTATCTACTGGCACGATGCCAGCCATGTCTGTATCTACTGGCACGAAGCCAGTCATGTCTGTATCCACCGGCACGATGCCAGCCATGTCTGTATCCACTGGCATGATGCCAGCCATGTCTGTATCCACTGGCACGCTGCCAGCCATGCCTGTTATCACTGGTAATGAAAAGCCAGCCATGCCTGTTCCCACTGGCGGTGAAATGCCAGCCATGTCTGTATCCACTGGCACGCTGCCAGCCATGCCTGTTCTCACTGGTAATGAAAAGCCAGCTATGCCTGTTCCCACTGGCAATGAGATGCCAGCCATGTCTGTGTCTACCGGCACGAAGCCAGCCATGTCTGTATCCACTGGCACGCTGCCAGCCATGCCTGTTCTCACTGGTAATGAAAAGCCAGCCATGCCTGTTCCCACTGGCAATGAAGCCAGCCATGTCCGCTTCCCCTGGCAAAAAGCCAGCCATGTCTGTATCTACTGGCATGAAGCCAGCCATGTCTGTATCTACTGGCATGAAGCCAGCCATGTCTGTATCTACTGGCACGAACCCAGCCATGTCTGTATCCACTGGCACGAAGCCAGCCATGTCTGTTCCCACTGGCACGATGTCAGCCATGTCTGTTCCCACTGGCACGATGCCAACCATGTCTGTTCACACTGGCACGATGCCAGCCATGTCTGCTTCCCCTGGCACGAAGCCAGCCATGTCTGCTTCCCCTGACACAAAGCCAGCCATGTCGGGTACTGGTAATGAGAAGACAGCCATGTCGGGTACTGGTAATGAGAAGCCAGCCATGTCGGGTACTGACAATATGTCATTTGTGATGCCTGAGGCTGGTACCTTGCCAGTGGTGTCCGGGACAAGCTGTATGTCAGCAATGACAGCTGCACCCAGGTTGGACGAGGCAGCTGTGACCACGTTTTGTTATGAGGCCGATGTGCCTGGATTGGCACATGAGACCACTGTGCCCTTGCCCCACAGTGAGTCCAGTGTTGTCCCCACCATTGTCAAGCCTTGTGAGGTGGTCACAAAGTCTATGTCTTGCTCTAAGAGAAGACAAGAAAAGGTGATCAACCCTAGCCAATCTGGTTCTGAAACTGCCACACTTTGTTCTGGTTCCATTGATACTACACCCTTTGAGTCCGAGGTTGCCTTACTCCGCACAGTAATCAGGGAAATTCAGCAAGCTGGTGGTTTAAAGGGTATTGAGATCCCTAAATCACATTGTGTTCCCATGGAATATATACGGACGCCTTCTGGCTTTTGGATGCGTGAGAGGCACTGGGTAGTGCTCCAGAGACACCCTGACATTCTGAAGGGGCTGTTGGAGGATTCTGATTCAGATGATCCACAATATACTCCTCCTGGGGAGAGGTGTAAGACTGTTGTGGCGCCAACGGTACCATGTCCTGGTGATGTCCCATATCCCGAGAGTGTACCAGTCATGCACACACCCTGTACTGTATCGGTCGGGGCCACGTTTAATGGCAAGGTCATTGTCTCTGGGGTAGACAGTAAGTCCACTGTGTCTAGTGGTTCCACTGGGTTGTAATATACAATCTCAGGGCACGACTACCGTCACTGGATCTGGCAGTACCTCTAATACCTCTATGTACCATAGTGTGGACGGAACTCCTAGATCACGGTCCAGGAGACGCAAGAGGACTAACCGTAAACAACATGGGACGGAAGATTCACTCCGTTCCAGGTCCAAGGTACTCATGCCGTCGGATCCTCCGGTACGAGACTCTAGCCCGGTTGCCGAAGGTTGTGTACGGGCCTCTAACGGTGCAGTGATCTGCAGAGAGGACCTGGGGGTTTATGAAAGAGCTTTGCTTGCTCAGGCACAAACTGACTACTCTGAGTCTGAGCGGGATTCCAATGGGTACTGGTGACTGGTCTTATCCGTTTTCGTGCCATCCATGTTTTCTTTCTTGGGTGCCCAGGAGGTCACCCGTAAGGGAGGGGGTTATGTCACGTCTCGGCCTTGCCCCTGCTGGTGGTAGCAGGGATTCCTGTTTGTTTTTGTTTTCAGCCTGCAGGCCATCTGTTGGGCTAATTGGTCTGCGGTCACATGACCTGTTCTGCCCTATAAGTACGACCAGGACTCCCCTTGATCCTTGGACCAGGATAGTCTTTCTTGCCTAGTCCCTGTATGCTGGTTTACTTTGATTTGCTGTGTATGACCTCTGGCTCATGTATTTAGGATCCCTCTCTTGTCTGACCCCTCTAGTTATGATATTCCGTGTATGACCTTTGGCTCTTGTATTTGGATCTCTCTTCTGTCTGTCCCCTGTACTGTACCGTGCTTAGGAATCTGTATGCCTGCATTCATCGTATGTCTGGTTTATGTTTTGTTCGCTCTTGCAGGCCTAGCCTAGTTAGTATCTCGAGACCACCTTTTAAGGATCTCAGTCAGGGCTTAGGGATCTTTCTAGTTTCTGTTAATATCTTGGTTTGTTCCTGGAATCTGTATGCCTGCATTCATCGTATGTCTGGTTTATGTTTTGTTCGTCTTGCAGGCCTAGCCTAGTTAGTATCTCGAGACCACCTTTCAAGGATCTCAGTCAGGGCTTAGGGATCTTTCTAGTTTCTGTTAATATCTTGGTTTGTTCCCTGGAATCTGTATACCTGTGTAGCGCCGATGGACTACATCTCCCGGCATGCCTAGCGCCGGGAGATGCAGGAAGTGTGCAAGGAAAGCCCCAACGGCGGGCGCAAGGAGCCGGCTCGCGAAGAGAAAGCCGTTTTTTTTGGCGGGAGTTTTTGAAAATAAACGGACAAGGAGGGAGGGAGCCGGGGAGAGAGGAGAGAAGCACGCAGAGGAGGGGAGAAGAGGAAAACGGGGAAAAGCGGAGGACGCGGACCGGGGACCCGGCCACGGACACCGAAACGGCTGTGAGGCTGCACAGTCCGAAGATCGGAAGGCTACAAGCCGGAGGGACCAGCACGAAGCACAGGGTGCGGACGCGCGCCTGGGAGAGAGAGCCGGATCACCGTCTGAGGAGCCAGAGGACCGACTCAGAGGCTGGAAAGGCTGACTGGGGAGGCTGGGACCCGTGTCGCCCGAGCGTCTGGAAGGGTGAGAGGCCTGCATAGGCCACAGCGCAGTACATCACCGCACTTCCGTTACTGCATAGACCGTAGCGCAGTACAAACCCACAAACCCCGAAAACTGCATAGACCACAGCGCAGTACAACCTGCAAATGCTACATACTGCATAGACCATAGTGCAGTACGATACCGCATCTCTGCCACCACTGCATAGACCATAGCGGGGTACAACACCGCATTTTCTGCAACAAGGGCCCCAACGGTTGGGACTTACATTTCTTTTGAAGAGATCTCTAGTGACCGAGACTGTTTTTTTCAAGATTGTGCACGAAGAGTATTTTGATTTTTTTTCTTTTTTTCCCCCTGATATATTTATATTTTTGCTGGCCAGCGCGACCGCTACACTCACATGCACACCTACACTTTGGGGTGTTTGGGGAGGGTTATTCGGGGTTGGGATTAATGGATACGGTGAGGAAGAGTTACATTCCTATGTTATCTATATGTATATGTGTATGTTAGAGAGGAACATTGCTATTTAGCTTTCTACTCGGGATCGAGGGAGTATTTGTTAAAGTTGTGTTATATGTACTGTATTATTATTTATCCCCCCTTGCATTATTGTCCCACCCCTGTATGTGCATTTTATTTACCCTGCCTTTTTCCCCGTTCACTGGGAACAGTAAACGCACCAAATCTTTAACCCCATCCACCTGTGTCGCGTCCGTTATTTCTCTTGCCATGGGGAGACGAGCCAAATTGTTTTAATATTTTAAGCGGCTCCTTCGGGGGTGAGCGCTACACGTGGGGGCTCGAGCCGGGATTCGTCTCTAAAAATACCGTTCTTTTTGGCGAGAGAAAAATGGACGCGGACACTGCCGCTGGATGGTGTAGACAGCGAGATAGCGAGTTGGCCTCAAGTGTTGTGTTAGAGATTCCCACAGGCACATGGGAACAGGAAAGAATTTGTCAAGCTATACGAGCGTTGGCGCAGACGCACCGAGGAGGAATAAAAGACGTGAGGAGATACCAAGACGTTGCACAGACGCACGTATTATTTGAGTGGAGGGGAGGTATCCCAGACTGTTTCCAAAAAGAGAGCATAACCATAGCGGAAGGAATGGAAGCCAAAATATACAGACCCAGAGTGCCGAAACTAGAGTACGCGGAAGCAGGAACACCGGGACAGATGGCCGTCATAGGGCCAGAGTTTGTCAGAGCCATCGGTGAATTACTAGAAAAAAGCCGAAGAAACGACCCCCCACCGGTTAATTTTAATTACAGGCGTCTGAGAATTTTTTCAGGAAACACCCCAACACCGGCAGGAGAGGAAACCTATGACGAATGGGTGGAGCAGGCGACGCAAGCCATGGATGAATGGGATATCCCAGAGTCCCAAAGGAAACAAAGACTAACGGAAAGTCTGAGAGGACCCGCGTCCGAGGCCGTCAGAAATTTAAAGGCAAGTCAACGGGATTGCACGGCTTTAGATTATCTGAATATCCTGCAGGAGGTGTTTGGGCAGACCGAGAAAGTAGCAGAATTATTTTTTTTATATGAACACACCTACCAACAGAAAGGAGAAAAAATGACCGAGTACATGGGGCGGTTGGACCGAATTTTACACCGCATATTACTGAAGAAAGGAGTTGATCCAGAGAAGATTGATGGAATCCGCATGCAGCAAGTTTTAAGGGGCGCTCAACCTTTAGATCCAGTGATGCTTAAGTTAAGGGCAAAAGGAAACAACCAAGAACTAAAGTATCTGGAACTAATCCGAACGGTCCGAGAGGAGGAAGCACTATTGGAAGAGAAGTCGTCGAAAAGTGGAGTAAAGGTGCACACCCAACAGGCACGGCCCAGGGAGTGCACGCTATGGGATGAAGAATCCAGCGACACTTACGGCTCCGAGATAGAAGGACGGGACCCCTCTCCGACCCCCGAGCGATGGAGGTTATCACTAGCGAACCTTTTCCCCGGCAGCATACGGACCTGAAAAAGGCCATCCAACAAATACAAGAAACTCAAACAAGAATGCAGCAGACTCAGTCAGAATGGAGTCAAGTCTTGTTAAAGGTGATTGAAACCCAAGCAGCATTACAGAAGGCCTTCATGGAAAAAGGCACCGGAAACGCGACCATGGCGTCCGGTCAGACCCCCGTGTCAAAATTCACCGGGACCAATCCGTCGGCAGAGTTGGCGGGGAGGAAGTGTTTCAGGTGTGGCGAGATGGGTCACTTTCGGGCACAGTGCCAGAAGCCAAAGACAGAAACCTCCCCCGAAACAGAACTAGCTCAGATCATAAAGAAGCTGTTCTCCGCCACGTCGGCGGGAAACGCCATGGGGCCCCAGTAGAGGAGCAGCTGGGGCGCCCCGAAGACACCGAGAGCTCCAGGACCGTCACGTGGGTAGACAGGACAAGTGAAACGAGCAACCCCGCGATCACTGAGCTTGTCGGGACGGACCCCGCGGTCCCCCCGGAACCAGAAGCCCCTCAGAAGAAGGAAAGAACCCGCTCAAAGGCGAACCGAAGTCGTAAGAAAATAAGAGTGAAAAGGACGGGACCGAAACCCTGCTCTACGTCAGCAGAAATCCCGAAGCACCTAATAGGGCCTTCCCCCGTAGTTCCGATCAGAGTCGAGGGAATCTATACAAAGGCCTTGCTGGACTCTGGGGCACAGGTGACCCTTCTATACCGCGACTTTTATGAGAAGCACCTGAAGCACTTGCCCCTGAAAGCTTTGAAGGATCTGGAGATATGGGGCATTGGGACGGAAAGTCTCCCGTACGACGGGTATCTGCAGGTGAAGCTAGACCTGGGACCCGAAGTCACCGGACAGCCCAGAAGTTGCGAGGCTTTGGCCATTGTGTGTCCTCGGCCTACAGGAGACCATCGAGGATCCATGATCGTGGGGACGAACACGGACCTGGTGCGGCGCCTTCTAACTCCTTTGACTCTGGAAGAAGGTCCCATTGGGGAATTACACCCCCTGTTGCGTCCCGTCTACAATAAGATGATTGAAGAACAGCAAGCACCGACCGAAGTAGGGCGTGTGTGGAGGCTGAGAGGGCCTCGGAAGGTTTTGCAAGTCGGAGAAGTAGCCCGCCTGCAGGTATCCGTCCGAACGAATGGACTGCCGACGGGGCCGTACGTCTTGCTGGAAACTGATCCTATCAAAGGGGGTGAAGTGGGCTTGGAAATAGTCCCCGAGGTAATACCCACGAAGATGTTGCAGCAAACTAGCGGAAGGGTCTCCGTTGATGTGTGCAATGTATCAACCTCACCGGTCGTCCTGAAGGCTCGGACACCCATTGGACAGGTGGCGTCCGCCAAGCCTCTGCTCCCTAACCCGTCTGGGGGTGGGGGAGGGGGACAGGACATCCCGGAAGAAAACTTTTTCCCGAAGAACGCTCCCATCTCCGAAGAGTGGAAGAGGCGCCTTCAGGCTCAAGTGCTGAAGTGGAAGGAGTTATTTTCCAGGGATGAGTTCGACGTGGGGTTGGCAAAGAGCACCGAACACCGTATCCGATTGCATGAAGACAAGCCGTTCCGGGAGAGGTCCAGGCGAGTCCCGCTGGGGGACTTGGACGACTTGAGGGAGCAGCTGAACGAACTGCAACGGACAAAGGTGATCAAAGAGTCCAGAAGTCCCTACGCCTCGCCGATCGTGCTGGTCCGAAAGAAGAACGGCTCCATCCGGCTGTGTATCGACTACCGTACCCTAAACCAGCGAACCATCCCAGACCAGTACGCCACCCCTCGAATAGAGGACGCCTTACAGTGCCTGTCAGGGGCGAAGTGGTTCAGCGTGCTGGACCTTCGGAGTGGCTACCACCAAATACCCATGCACCCAGATGACAGAGAGAAAACGGCATTCATATGCCCGCTGGGGTTCTTCGAATTCAATCGGATGCCCCAGGGCCTCACTGGGGCACCCGCTACCTTCCAGCGATTGATGGAGAAGACCGTGGGAGATATGAACTTGATAGAGGTACTTGTGTACCTGGATGATATCATTGTTTTCGGAAAAACCCTGGAGGAACACGAACAGAGACTGGAGAAAGTACTGAAGAGACTCCATGAAGAGGGGTTGAAGCTGTCGCTGGAAAAGTGTCAGTTCTGCCTACCCTCGGTGACTTACTTGGGACACGTAGTCTCGGCGGAGGGCGTTTCCACGGATCCACGGAAGTTGGAGGCGGTGACGTCATGGCCTAGACCGCGGACGGTCACGGAAGTAAGGTCATTTCTGGGGTTCTGTTCATACTACAGAAGGTTCGTGGAGGGGTTCGCCAAAATTTCGAAACCACTGAACGAACTTCTACAGAACAAAGAGACACAAGTGGAATCGAAGGCTCCGAGTCAGGGGACGCCGGCCTTCGGGCAGAGGAAGGCTAAAGAGTCAGTGCAAGAGGAGTGGACTGAAGGATGTGAAGATTCCTTCCGAAAGTTAAAAGAGAGTCTGACCAGAGCGCCTGTTCTAGCGTACGCAGATCCAAAAAAGCCGTACGAGTTACACGTGGACGCCAGCAGAGAGGGTTTGGGAGGGGTCCTGTACCAAGAGCATGACGATCTGCTGCGGCCCGTAGCCTACGTGAGCCGGAGTCTCACACCATCGGAACGAAACTACCCAACTCACAAGCTGGAGTTCCTAGCGTTGAAGTGGGCCGTGGTGGACAAACTCAAGGACTATTTATATGGAGCTGAGTTTGTAATAAAGACCGACAATAACCCACTGACATACATCCTCACCACGGCAAAGTTAGATGCAACCGGACATCGGTGGCTGGCTGCGTTATCCGGATTCCAGTTCAGCCTGAAGTACCGACCGGGAGTGAACAACAGGGACGCAGACGCTCTGTCTCGGAGACCCCATCATACAGAATGGACTCAGCTGACTCCAGACGGGGTGCAGGCCGTGTGTCGAGGGGTCGAACGGGAGGGGGCGTAGCCGGAGCCGAGGCAATCGGAATCAGGGCTGGGGCTGTTCCCGAACTCTACTGCAACCTCACCCAACTCAAGGACACGGATTTACCGGCACTCTCAAGGAAAGACTTACGAGGCGACCAAGCCGAAGATCCCCTCATCGCTTTAGTTGGGAAAGCCTTGAAAGAAGACAAGCGGGAACTTTTGCAGACGAGTCGTCTGGAAGGGGCCCAACTGGCTTACAGAGAGTGGGAAAGATTGACTATACAAGAGGTGGTATACCGTAGAGCACCGTCTTCTGATCACGAGGAAGTCACGCAACTGTTCCTCCCTGAGAAGCACCGGGAAAAGGTGTTGGAGTCACTGCATGACAATCACGGGCATTTGGGTGTGGAGAAAACCTTCAAGTTAGTGCGAGACCGCTTCTACTGGCCGGGAATGAAGGCTGAAGTGGAGGGGTATTGTCGTTCGTGCCTCAGATGTATCCAACGGAAGACCCTGCCCGCCCGAGCCGCGCCTATGGGACACCTACAGAGCCAAGGCCCCATGGACTTGGTGTGTATAGACTTTCTATGCCTAGAGCCCGATACAAGTGGCCAGGGAAACATCCTGGTAGTAACCGACCATTTTACGCGTTACGCCCAAGCCTTCCCCACCAAGGATCAACGCGCTCACACGGTGGCGAAGGTGTTGATGGAAAAATTTTTGTCCATTACGGTCTGCCGAAGAGGATCCATTCCGACCAGGGTCGGGATTTCGAGGGAAAACTAGTGGGACAGCTACTACACTCACTTGGCATCCAGAAGACTCGAACAACCCCGTACCACCCGCAAGGTGACGCCTTACCCGAGAGATTCAATCGGACATTGCTAAACATGTTAGGGACACTGTCCGTCCGAGAGAAGCAGAGTTGGAGCCGACAAGTAGCCACACTGGTGCACGCCTATAACAGCACCAAGAACGACTCCACAGGGTACTCGCCTTACCGGTTAATGTTCGGAAGAGAGGCTCGGCTGCCGGTTGACCTGGCGTTTGGGGTAGCGCCCGACGGAACGTCTGGAAGTTCACACAAAGGATATGTGGATCGACTTCGGAAGAACTTGGCCTCCGCGTTCGAGCATGCCCGTCAGACTTCAGGAAGTAGGGAACTGCGGAACAAGAAAAACTACGACCTGCGGGTCCGACTGCATGATCTACAGCCCGGCGATCGGGTTTTGTTAAAGAATCTGGGCGTGGCTGCCCGACACAAGTTGGCCGACCGATGGAGCTCGCAAATTTACCTAATCTGCAAGCAGCTGCCGGGACTGCCGGTCTACCAGATCCGACCCGAGGGTCGAGCAGGCCCGCTTAAGAATTGGCACAGGAATCACCTGTTACCACTGGGAGAAGCAGTGAGGATCCCAATCGGGGAGCAAGCCCTCGCACCGGGTCTCCCTGGGCCCTGTCCAGCTCCCCGCACCAGGTCTCAGCAGGCCCGGGGAGGGACGCCGGCGAAGACGACAGCGATGAGGGGAGTCTCTGCCTTGAGTGGATATGGCCGTCGAGTTCGTTGGCGACTGAGGATTCAACATCTTCGCTCACGATATCGAAGACCGCAGAGGTCCCGAACTGGGACGAAACCCCTCCACCTACCCTGCCTTTGGGGACCCTACCTCCCCACCACTGGCCTTCGCAGGCCTGGGAGGTAGGCACAGGCGAAGGGGACAGTGGAGGAGGGAGTGGCCGTCAGGCTCAAGGGCTGTCGCAGGAGCCGGACGGGACTCGTTGGGTTTGGGGAACTCGGGAGAGCAACTTGCGGCCTGAAGCTCCCGAGTTCCGCCTGGAAGACACCCATGTCGAGGTGGACTCCCCTGAAGAAGAAGACGTTCGATCGGAACATGACTCCATGCCCTCGCTGGAAGGGTCCTACGAGGATGAAGAGGAAGTGACAACGTGTGGGGATCAACCAGGTGAATTTCACGAAGTGGGAAGAGAGGACACTTTTGAGTCTGTTGAAGGTCTGCTCAATGGAGGATCGACAGAGCCAGGAGGCTCCATCGAGGGGGTCGGTACTCCCCCGTCTGTTGAGGGTCTGTCCGACAGGAGATCAACGGAGCCTAGAGGCTCCACCAGGGGAGAAGAAACCCTCACGCCTAGTGAGGGCCTACCCGACCAAGAGCTAGTCATGCCAAAACGCTCTGTTCGGCCTCCAAGAAGGCTCACCTACGACTCATCAGGACGCTGTACGGAAGAGGCTGTGACCACCGTGACAAGAGTGCCCAAAGTGTCCGCTATGTTAGTAGAGGCCATAGAATTGTTAGAACGTTTGGAGAAAGTATATGTAAAGTTGGGTTATGTCAAGGAGGGAAGTGTAACTAGCACACATGTACGCACTCATACACACGCTGCACCTCCTTGGAGAGACCCAAGGATTCTAGAGGGGGGAGAGTGTAGCGCCGATGGACTACATCTCCCGCCGGCTGCCTAGCGCCGGGAGATGCAGGGAAGTAGTGCAAGGAAAGCCCCAACGGCGGGCGCAAGGAGCCGGCTCGCGAAGAGAAAGCCGTTTTTTTTGGCGGGAGTTTTTGAAAATAAACGGACAAGGAGGGAGGGAGCCGGGGAGAGAGGAGAGAAGCACGCAGAGGAGGGGAGAAGAGGAAAACGGGGAAAAGCGGAGGACGCGGACCGGGGACCCGGCCACGGACACCGAAACGGCTGTGAGGCTGCACAGTCCGAAGATCGGAAGGCTACAAGCCGGAGGGACCAGCACGAAGCACAGGGTGCGGACGCGCGCCTGGGAGAGAGAGCCGGATCACCGTCTGAGGAGCCAGAGGACCGACTCAGAGGCTGGAAAGGCTGACTGGGGAGGCTGGGACCCGTGTCGCCCGAGCGTCTGGAAGGGTGAGAGGCCTGCATAGGCCACAGCGCAGTACATCACCGCACTTCCGTTACTGCATAGACCGTAGCGCAGTACAAACCCACAAACCCCGAAAACTGCATAGACCACAGCGCAGTACAACCTGCAAATGCTACATACTGCATAGACCATAGTGCAGTACGATACCGCATCTCTGCCACCACTGCATAGACCATAGCGGGGTACAACACCGCATTTTCTGCAACAAGGGCCCCAACGGTTGGGACTTACATTTCTTTTGAAGAGATCTCTAGTGACCGAGACTGTTTTTTTCAAGATTGTGCACGAAGAGTATTTTGATTTTTTTTCTTTTTTCCCCCTGATATATTTATATTTTTGCTGGCCAGCGCGACCGCTACACTCACATGCACACCTACACTTTTGGGTGTTTGGGGAGGGTTATTCGGGGTTGGGATTAATGGATACGGTGAGGAAGAGTTACATTCCTATGTTATCTATATGTATATGTGTATGTTAGAGAGGAACATTGCTATTTAGCTTTCTACTCGGGATCGAGGGAGTATTTGTTAAAGTTGTGTTATATGTACTGTATTATTATTTATCCCCCCTTGCATTATTGTCCCACCCCTGTATGTGCATTTTATTTACCCTGCCTTTTTCCCCGTTCACTGGGAACAGTAAACGCACCAAATCTTTAACCCCATCCACCTGTGTCGCGTCCGTTATTTCTCTTGCCATGGGGAGACGAGCCCAAATTGTTTTAATATTTTAAGCGGCTCCTTCGGGGGTGAGCGCTACACCGCATTATGTCTGTCTGGTTTATGTTTTATTCATCTTGCAAAACCTAGCCTAGTTAGTATTTCGAGACCATCTTTCAAGGATCTCTAGGTTCAGGGCTTAGGGATCTTCTAGTTTCTGTAATATCTTGGTTTGCCCTGAAGCTGTATACCTGTCCTTAATGGCTTCATCTCTGCAGATGGGGTTCCCCTCACCCTATTAGGGGGCTCCCCGTTACAGGTGTCTGCTCACGGACACTGGAATATACACGATAGAGAGAGAGAGTAGTCTAAGCCAAGCCGGATCAAATAACAGGAGAAGGGATCTCATACAAGCAGGGTCGTCAACAGTGAAGTCAAATAGATTTAGAAGTAGCGGTGCGTGAAAAACTCAACAACAGGGCGATGAGGCCATTCCTAGAGCCCTGTTTTAAAGCCTGTGGCTCCTGGTAACCACACCTGACCCCGCCCCCTCAGATGCCGATCTGCCAGCAGCAAGTGCTGGCACCCGACCAGCCAGCGGTCCCCCTTCTTGCCCAGTCCCCCCAGGGGGCACAGCGGGGGCTGAGGATGTAACACTAGCACTGCATTCTGGGGCAAGGTGGTAAGCTAGCACCTGCTCCGGATTTACCATGTTAACATGGAGCGCTATGGGAAAATCTGCAGGCGCAGAGTTTCCCTGTTGACATCCCCATGTTAGCATTGAGGCCCTGTTCACACTGTGCGACATGAAAATCGCGTTTTTTTCTGCACGATTTTCATATTCGCGACGTCGCATGATGATGTCTTGCGATTTTGCAAACCACCACCAATGCAGAGCAGAGAGAGGGGTGAAGCGCCCACCGGAAACGAGTGTCTAAACCACTCGCTGAATGTTGTGTATGGAGGTTTCTCTATGTACCTGAACAATAACCAAATGAAAGAATTACAACACTGCGCTTAAAGACCTAAGTCCATAAGAAAGTGGGATAGACACACTGTATGTCCATAGACACAATAATTCTTGTCTTCAAACGATAGACTTCTTAATAATGCAGGTAATGGAACGTGTACTGTAGGAGAAAGCAGAGAGAACGACCAAAATTGCGCAGTACACCAACACCAGATGGAGATAAATTATATTCGTGTTCAACTCACATTCTGGGGAGCCTACAGCCGGCTCTCAGGATTATAGCGAGCGGGGACTTATGTCAGGTGCCCATATACCCTCCAATCCGTTCCTCCAGTGTCATCAAAAAATGGTACTTTCCAATGTATCGATCCTTGGAGAGAAGTGCATATTCCTGGAGACTTGCACTAGCTCAGAGGATGTGCTCCAGCTCTTGGACTGTACGAGCAAAACGGGACCTCCTCTCCACGCAGAACCCGACAGCAACGCTGCGTCTTTTGCAGGTTTCGAACTGTGTCTAAAAAAGCAGAAGCCAACGTGGCTCTAACCTGTTTACAAATGTATTTTGTTTTCCGTCTCGTTTGTTTGTTTTTGTTTTTTTGTGGAAGGCTGGGCTGGATCTTTAAAACTGCTGGAGCTTGCCCTTTCCTTACCACATGCATCTGAGGTGGAACATTTTCGCAGACGCATGTGGTAAGGAAAGGGCAAGCTCCAGCAGTTTTAAAGATCCAGCCCAGCCTTCCACAAAAAAACAAAAACAAACAAGACGGAAAACAAAATACATTTGTAAACAGGTTAGAGCCACGTTGGCTTCTGATTTTTAGACGTAGTTCGAAACCTGCAAAAGACGCAGCGTTGCTGTCGGGTTCTGCGTGGAGAGGAGGTCCCGTTTAATATCTCCTCTCCAACAGTTTTTAGGACCAAATTAATTTGGGGTTTATGCATCCGATATATCAAGTGGAACCGAATACTCTCTTTTAATTGTTCGTATGCCAGATTATCATAAGAAGTTAGAAGACCCCATAGTCAGTTTTCCCCCTTGGATGCTAATACAGATGAAGCCATTAAAATTCGTGTGCGATACTTCCATCCCCATTTCTTTTTTTGCACCTTCCGTATCACTCATCTTTCTTTATAAATAGATATATTTAATTTTGCGCCTACGCCACCATTTCACCAATTATGACCCCCTCACCTCACGGGAGAGGTTAGTTCTGCCAAGGGCCCCCTTTAATTCATTTCTCTCTCCCCGTTTAATTCATTTCTCTCTCCCCCTTTAATTAATTTCTCTCTCCCCCTTTAATTCATTTCTCTCTCCCCTGTAATTCATTTCTCTCTCCCCCTGTAATTCATTTCACCCCCTCCCCTGCAATTCATTTCTCCCCCTCCGCTGCAATTTTCATCCCCCCCACTCCCCTGCAATTTTCATCCCTCCTACTCCCCTGCAATTCATCCCCTTCCCACTCCCCTGCAATTTTCAACCCACTCCCCTGCAATTTTCATCCCCCTCCCACTCCCCTGCAATTTTCATCCCCCTCCCACTCCCCTGCAATTTTCATCCCCCTCCCACTCCCCTACAATTTTCAACCCCCTCCCACTCCCCTGCAATTTTTTAATCCTCCTCCCACTCCCCTGCAATTTTCACCCCATCCCACTCCCCTGCAATTTTCACCCCCTCCCACTCCCCTGCAATTCTCACCCCCTCCCACTCCCCTGCAATTTTCACCCCCTCCCACTCCCCTGCAATTCATCCCCCTGCCTTTACCTGACATCGCGAGTAGTAGAGTGAGGGGGCGGGGATAATCCCCGCTTCCCTCACTCGCTGAGGCATGCTGAGTCCTCCTTCACGCTGTGCCCGGAAGAGGAGGAGCGCAGCGTGAAGGGACATCCAGCATGTAACACCGGTAAAAGGGGGCGGGAGAGGGAATTTACACCTCCCTGTTGTGACACTTTGAGGACCAATTGATTCCTCACGCCGGATGTTTCCCATCTCTGGTCATGCCCTCTGTCTCTCCATGCTACACTCTCACTGACGCTGCTTTGGGGAGACGGGATGAACCTCTTACTGATTCGAGATGTTAGCTCGGCGCAGTTTCCCGTTATCCGTTCAAATGGTACAGCAAACGATCCAGCGAGTCGCCGAGCAAAACTCTGAGATCAGTAAGAGGTTCAACCCGTCTCCCCGAAGCAGCGTCAGTGAGAGTGTAGCATGGAGAGACAGAGGGCACGCCGGGTACAGCATGAAAACCAGAGATGGGAAACATCCGGCGCGAGGAATCAATTGGTCCTCAGAGTGCCACAACAGGGAGGTGCAAATTCCCTCTCCCGCCCTTTTACCGGACCTGCCTGCCAGACGCTGGATGTCCCTTCATGCCGGCTGAAAAGTGACGGACAGTAAACGCGCCGGAAGTGGCTTCTGCCGGCCAAAAAAAAAAAACGTCTGCCACTGGAATATGCAGCGCAGGCAGAACGATATACTTTATCGTGCTGCCTGCGTGTGCATTTCCACTCGCCCACCCTTAATTTCCACTCGCCAAATGCGAGCAGGCGAGTGGAAATTTTGACCCCTGGGATAAGCTATATGGCGCAACGTCGCGCGGATACCGCGGCAAAATCCGCACGATAAATCGCACAGTGTAAATGGGGCCTAAAGAAGGAATAGGGCCCACGGACTGCAGCTACCCTGAACATACTTAAAGGGACACTCTACTCAAAAAATCACCCCCCCGTTTTTTTATCCTAACCTATCCCTATTCCCTTAATAAATCTTTCGTTTTTATAAATTTTTTTGTAACTGTAATACTTACCCTAAAATCCACTTCTTTCCAGCGGCGTCTTTTTTTTTTTTTTTATACTCACCTCCCTCCTCTTCCGCTCCCGTCCTTCTTGATGCTTCTTGGCTTCTGGTTTACGTGGGAAGCGCGCATGCGCGCCTCTCACATAAGCCAGCCAATCGGCAGGCTTCCTCCCGGCTCCCTCTGAGGATTAGTGTTGCGCGCAAGAGGATGCGCGCAACACTAACCCTCAGAGGGAGCCGCCAGCTTCTGCGGTGAGTTGGAGACGTCATCGCGCTGAAAGCGCGATGACGTCTCCTACTCGGCAAAAGTCGGCAGAAGCGAGAAATATGATTCCCGCTCTGCTGACTGACAGCTGGGAGGGCGGAGTAAACTCCTCCACCTCTCTCAGCTGTTTTCAGCTTTTTCAGCTGAACTGCCGAGCGGAGGGAGGGGAGACAGAGGGTGGCATACTCCGGGCATCACGACCACCTAAAATAGCTTAGGTGGTCATGTTGCCTAGAGTGTCCCTTTAACCCTTTCACTCCGAAAATCAAGTTACAGGGACACTGCTCATATTGACCACTTTACAGTTATAAAATGGTCAGGATGTGAGGAATGCCCCCCTCCCCTTCCTCCCATCTAGTGAAAATGCTGAGTGAAGTGAAGGTGATTTCTCTAACCCACCCATCGTCACCAGCAACAGGGATTTTTGAATTTCCCAGCTGCTGGTCACCAGTGACATCCGCAGCATTGGTAGTAACTGGTCTCAGAGAGGAAACCATTGGATCGGATCTGCGCATGTGTGCAGCTCCAATCCATCATTCTGCGCAGGCGCTATGGAACTTGTGGATGAAAAACGCGCAAAGATTTTTGTGGTGCGCAATTTGCAACTCCTACACTATGCAAGTTGCAAAGGAGCACTAATTGCGTTAGAAAGCTTCAGGGACATTCTGGTACGGGAGTCCCTGAGCCCAAGAGGAGGAGCTGCGCCCACCAAGGCAGAATAGGTAAGTAAAAAAAAAACTTAAAAAAACGGAAAGAAAAGAAAAATATAATTGAGCAGAGGCTGTCAGCAGCATCTGCCCAATTATTTAATGGCAAAGAAAAGGAAACTCTAAATTTTGCATTGTAATACATTTAAAGCACTCATTTCCATACCTTTTTAAAGCAGGACTAGTGTGGAGAAACAAAATCAATTTATCTTGTCTTATCTCTGCTTTTCATCCTTTCTTACTGTAAACAAGTTCCAGGGAGAAGCACTCATATCCACTGTAACAAAAAGTTCAAAAACGTTAATCCAGGTAAAGTATCCATGTAATTGGGCAGACTAGATGGGCCGAAAGGTTCTTATCTGCCGACATTTTCTATGTTTCTATGTTGCTGTTCTTGCCTTAAAACAGCCAGGGAGAGGGAAGAATACAGGGAGAGCTCTGTGGTAACTCACTACTGTACAGGGATTCAGGGGGTTAAAATGACTGGAAATCCCTGTTCCGATAAAAGGTGTTACTGTAATATCCATAAACATTATGCCATATGCAGATATTATTTTTGTATTCTATTGTAATTTTGTGGACGCTGCATTGCTAATAATCTCATTATGATCACTACAAATCCCCATAAGAAGGAGATCTGACCATTTTATTATCTCTATCACATTTACAGTATTTGACACAACGGCCATTTCTTCTTGTTTGCTAATAATGCAGTCTAGGGATGAGCCGAACACCCCCTAGTTCGGTTCGCATTCGAACTCGAACTTCTCAAAAGTTCGAACTCGCACACGAACACGAACTCCATATAAGTCAATGGGACTCAAAGTTCGATTTTTAGAGTGCCCTCCAAGAGGGCATATATGCTATATATTTGCCACAAAAGGTGTATGGGGGTCAGGTGCCCTGGGGGAAAGGAAACAAGGACAAAAAGTTAAAAACAAAACGTTTTTAAAGGGACAGTGAGTTTTCCATGAAATAAGGGTTAAAAATCAAAACGAAAAATTCCTTCAAATATCGTGCCTAGGAGGTCCCCATAACCTGCCCGTGAAGTGGCGGATTTGTAGGATGTATAGAAACATTTAAAAACAATGTCCGGGTCCAGTAAGTGCCCTGGGGGACAGGAAACAAGGACAAAAAGTTAAAAAAAATACGTTTTTAACCCCTTCACTGCTGACGATGTGTGGGACACGTCCTCAGTTACTCCCGCTGAGGAGGATGTGTCCCAGACGTCATCAGCTTTGCGGGACCCCTGGCGGAGATACTCACCTCTCTGTCTGGGGTCCCGCGCAGTTCTGACTTCAGCGTCCTCAAACTCCTCCCGACGTAAATGACGTCATCGCGCCATGCGCGATGACGTCATTTCCAGGCGACCCCCGGCAATGCGGGAGATCGCCTGGAAGGGAGGGGGGGATCCGTTCGGATCCCTCTCCCTCCCGATCGGGAGGTCCCAAAAATAAAGCCAGGCACCACTTAAAAGGGGAGGGTCTCCCCTTTTAAGCGGTGCCTGGCTTTAAGTCCTTAGGCACTGGGTCGCACTTTGGCGCCTTGCGGCGCCGAAGTACGGCCTAGCTCCGGTGGGGGCTGTCATCTTGGATGGCGGCTCCACCCCCGGGTCCCCCCTCACTGCCTGACGTCCTCTCGCATAGCGTGATGATGTCAGATAGACGGGGGGCCCCTAGCTGCCCGGAATCCCCTGGTGGAGATAGGGGGTTCATTTGAACCAGAACCGTGGCAGCTAGGGGGTCATGGAGAGTGTCAATCGAAAGGCCTGAGCATGGCCTTTCGAATGACACCCAACAGGACCAGGTATAAAGTAAAAAAATAAAAAATAAATAAAAACATGTATTTTTTTGTGTGTTATTTTTATTAATGCAGACCCACACACGACACCTAGCACTCTCAGTCTGCATACAATGTATCAAATTCATGAGACCGGACTAATTAAAAAGCACATGTTATTTCCAAACACCAATTAAACCCCTGTTGTTTACGCCGTTTGAGAGCACAGGTCATTTAGAGGTGAGAATCTTTGCACCTAGACATTAGTTTTTAATTCAATATCTAATAAACCGTTGCTTATAATATTCTGCAGTAAAGAGTCTCTTTATTTCTAGATTTTTTAGTATTTTTTTAAGCATTTTTTATACTTTTTTCTATTTATTTTTTTTCGAACTCGAACCGAACACGCCAACTTTGAATTGCCGATGTTCGAATCGAACTCCGAACTGATCGAACTGAACAGCTCATGCTTAATGCAGACCACGTGTGAAACTGTGTAAGATAAGATAAGGGACACCTTAAAGAGTTCAGTCTTTCATTCCAAGAATATTACCTAGGAAATACTTGAAAATGAGAGAAATCTCAATGTATCGTTCCGGGTAAAATACTTTATAAGTAAATAAATAAATATTTCTGTACAGGAAACGAATATCTGAAAAATTAGAAATCAGCAAATTACATAATTTTTTTTAGCTAGGTTATATATAAGTTGAAATCAAAGATATATTGAAGTGGAAATAGGCTGGAAGACGGCCGCCATTGTACACAGGCGGCCATCTTGTTCAGAATATTGGTTCACTTGTATATAACTAGACAGGTTTGTAGCTGAAACTAGAATGAGGTATACGTAGAAATTTAGGAATGCGTTTAGATTAGCAGAAAAGCAATTAAAGCCTTATGAAAGATCTCTGCTGTTCCTGGCACGGAGGAGAAAAGCGAAGTAGATCCTCCAAGGTCGTTGGGGCCCGCAGAAAGACAAAGGAGTGAGATCAGGCCAGGTGCCATCTGTAACAAGTGATTGTAGGCGCAAGGGAGGAGGGCGCAGCCCGGAACAGTAAGAGCAATTAATTTTGATTTACTGAAACTAACACAAAGTTTGCCAATTTACAGCCAATTAATGAAATGTCTTTGTATTAGCCAAAGGGAGGTATTAACCCACGTGGGGTGGAATAAAGTGTCATTGGGAGGTGGGCTAACTGGGACGTACCTAATTACGTATTTTTGGGTATAAGATCCCTTGCACGGGTGAAAGGGGGGGCTCACTCTTTGCGATTCAATCCTGTGTGAGCACTTGTGTGACGACACAATAAACGTTTGCCTTTCCTGAAGAGACTCGTGTTCTGACAATCCTTACTTGTGCCCGGTCCGGCGCCGTCTTGAAAGTGAATCTGTTTTTGTCCGCCTACATTTTTGGGGGCATCGTGAGCCGGGATACGGGCCCTTTCCGGGCACACAGTGACGGCTGCTGAACACAGTGCAGTGCTTGACTGCAGCGGGTGCGAGAATCCCGATGGTTGGGCGTCCGTTGGGGGTGAGCTGACATCTGCAGGCGCCAAGCAGGATTTCCTGTTCAGTGGACCTCGTCTCGTCCCGGACGGACCCCTGACCCGCGGGAACTCTGGGACACCACTGAGTCTCAGGAAACAGCAAGCAGCGCCGGCGATAGGTAACGTGTCTTCTATGTTTTGTATGTCTAAAGGAGATACCGGTATCTAAGGGAAACGTCTGACTGAGATAGACGGATAAGAGGATGCGATGGCCACCATCCTATTGGCATATCTAGCCCGCCGCTGATAGCACTGACATTGAAGGAGCCAGAGTGGCTAGCGGGTGTCTGGATTCGGGGGAATTGAATGCCAATCAAAGGGTAGTTCTGTAAGTGAGGGAGAAGGTAACCACGTGGAGTTGCATAAGTCAGTAGTCAGTGTTTGTAAATAGAGCTTCACCACGTGGGTAAAAGGGAAAGGAGGAGGGATTTTCTGTGACTGGGCTGAGAGCCTGAGTCAGTGCCTAGTGTGTACGTCGTGTAGTGAAAAGGGCTCATAATGGAGCCAGCGGTAGCTGCAGAGATAGTGGTGCCGGGTGGGTGAGATTACCCATAAGGCAAATTGGAATTGCAGACGGCAGTAGAGATATAGAACGGGGTGCACATAGTCACAAGCAGTCAAGAGTTAGAGTTCAAATTACGGGGTATAAGGAGCCACAGAGGAGGGACTGAGTACCCCTCGGCTAAAAAAAAAAAGAGTTGAAGTGTTTTATGTTCTGTTATGTGATGAAAGCATCTGATACGGTATGTGTTGTGAATGAATTGACTCGAGTGCTGTGAGTGAACGTGCGCCTACTCGCTCCGCGAGGAAGCAAATACGAGTTTTGACCCCGAACGTACGTTTCCGGCTCAGGCGACTGCAGACGGCTACTGAAGGGGGAAGCGCCTGCAGACACGAAGGAATTGTTGACTGAAGTATCAGACTGTAGATTTTAACTGTTGTTGAAATAATATATCTGTATTGCAAAGAGTACTGTTTTCAAGAGTAATAATGGGTAACGGGTCATCTAAGCCCAAGAAGGTGAAGGAGGGTGAGACGCCCCTAGAATATATGGTGTAGAATTAAAAAAAAAAAAGAAGTTAAAAGTAATGTGTACAGTTGTGTGGCCGTTGTTAGTCCCAGGATGGCCAGAGCAGGGGTCAATGGACCCGGAGTTGGTACAGAAGGTACATTCCCAAGTCACAGAGCAGTACGGACATCCTGAACAATACCCGTATATAGATATATGGAGATATTGTATTAAAAACAAGAGTCATTTTATAATGATAGCGGGGAGAAATAAGAAGCAGGACCCCCAAAATAATGGAGAGAGAGAGAGAGAGGTGTTAGTAGAACAACTGGAAGAGAGTGATGTTTTACCCCCGTCCTATCCATCATGTTATGGGGCAGCTAGGGAAGCTTTGAGTGCCGCGGTTGCGCGGGCGGAGAGGGGGGAGCGGGCAGCTGCTGTGTCTCGGTCAGCTCCCTCTGCTCCGTCCTGTGTGACTGAGGAAGAAGAGCAGAGCGTAGCGGGTGGAGGGGACAGAGAGGCTCCACCAGAGAAGATTGAGATGCCCGATGGGAGTATATATATATTAGTGCCCCACGGGAATGGTGATGATGAAAAGGAGGATGAGGACCAGGGAGTTACCACACGCGCAGCGAATAATATATATAAACACCGGGATCCGTACCAACACAATCCCTACAAGAGCGCTATGCAGATGCCTTTGCGGGAAGTGCCAGGCCCCCCTTTAGCGGATGGGAATCCAGGGCCAATGCAATACATATACGTCCCATTCACAACAACAGATCTTTTTAATTGGAAAACACACACACCACTGTATTCCACAAATCCCGCAGCAGTGGCCAGTATGATAGAGTCAGTTATGCTCACACATAACCCCACATGGGCAGATTGTCAGCAATTAATGTTGACAATGTTTACCACAGAGGAGAGAGCCCGAATAAATAGTAGCGCGCAAAAGATTTTACTCGCCCAAGCCGTAGCAGATGCTAAGCCTCATCCAGAAGCATGGGCGGAGGAGCATTACCCAAAACAGATCCTAAATGGCCGTACAATACAGTTGAAGGAGTTGCCCATCTGCAGACATACAGAACAGCAGTAATAATGGGTGTTAAAGCGGGAGGAAAGAAGCCCACAAACATGGGAAAAATAGCAGATGTGATACAAGAGGTTAAGGAATCCCCAAGTGCGTTTCTAGAGAGATTGCTGGATGCGTACAGGATGTATAGTCCTATTGACCCAGAGGCAACGGAAAATCAGAGGTTAATTAACTCTTCGTTTGTGGGTCAGTCACAAAGGGATATACGGAACAAAATACAGAGAATAGATGGGTTTTTGGGAAAAGGTATTAGCGAGTTAGTTGAGATTGCTAATAAGGTGTATCATAACCGGGATTTAGAGGAAATAAAGAAACAGAAGGGACATACCGGGGTGGTTGGATACATGGGGAATGGTGGAGGACGAGGTGGCCCAGACAGAGGGAGGGCAAGGGGTAGGGGGCTAGAGGAAGAGGAAGGGGAGCCCCTAGGGAACCCCTAGGACCCAATCAGTGCGCGTGGTGCCGGGGTGAAGGTCACTGGAAAAACGACTGTTCTGCATTTTTGGCTAAATTTGGGGGAAAGGGTGAAGTTGGGGAGACGGGAGGTCAAGCCCCTAATGGCCAGGTAACAGACGGAAGGTATGAAAGAAGTGATGGGAATGGAGCGGAGTTTGTGGGACTGGCGGGGACATCATTGAAGGACAGGATGTATATTGACGGGGACCTGGGCCCATCCCGCTCGGTAGCCACGAGCCCACGGTCACAATGAGAGTGGGAAATAAAGATGAAGTTTTTATGGTTGATACCGGTGCCGAATATTCTGTTGTAACAAAGCAAATTGCACCTCCAATGGGAAATGAGGTTGATATTATGGGAGCAATGTGAGTGTCTGCTAAATATCCTTTTCTTGCTTCTAGAAAATGTAGTGTGAGTGGGCATAATGTTGAACATGAATTTTTGTATATGCCCGAATGTCCCATCCAACTCCTGGGGCGGGATATCCTGTGCAAATTGCAAGCCCAAATTACGTTTTTTCCCGGGGGTCACGCTCAATTAGACCTGCCCGAGAGTGGCGGCTCTGCTCGGCAGCATATTCCAGCCAGTCCGCACAATCCACAATCTGTGAAAATCGCAGTAGTTATGTCAAAGGAGGAAGAATGGCGCACGGCACCTACTCTGTCTGCCACGCCGGATCCGCACGCACTACTCCTTGGAATTCCTGAGGTGGGGGCGGAGGAAAACCCGCCCAGATGAGTTGAATCACAGCCCGGCGCAACACCGGTGGCTCTAAGACAATATTATATCCCACAGAAAGCCAAGCAGAATATACAGATATATTTACAGAGATTTAAAGGTCACGGTATATTAAAATTATGCGTGTCACCATGGAACACACCCCTATTGCCAGTCTTGAAAGAAGGGACACAAGAGTATCGCCCTGTCCTAGATTTACGAGCTGTCAACGAGGCCACAGTAACACTACACCCTGTGGTTCCTAATCCATACAATTTACTGCGTTAATTCCCGGAGATACACAATATACACAGTGCTTGATTTAAAAGACGCTTTCTTTTGCATCCGTCTGGCTCCAGCAAGCCAGCCCCCTTTTTGCATTTCAGTGGGAAGAGTCTACCACGGGGGCGCGCCATCAAATGACGTGGACGCGCCTCCCTCAAGGTTTCAAAAATTCGCCCACGATTTTCGGTGCGCGCTTAGCCAAGATCTCTCTCGCCTTCAACGCTCAGCCAGACAAAGTAGTGTTACTACAATATGTTGATGATTTATTACTGGCTTCCCCCACAGAAAAAGACTGTTTATCCGCCACAAAAGCCTTGCTACATCTGCTAAGCCAAGCAGGTTACAGAGTTTCTAAAGAAAGCACAAATATGTAAACGCAGTGTAAAATATCTGGGCTTCCAGTTAACAGGTACCAAACGTGCACTGGGGGCAGAAAGAAAAGAAGCGGTGTGCCGCATACCCCAACCAAAGACCAGGAGACAAGTCCGTGAGTTCCTGGGAGCTGCAGGCTTCTGCCGCCTGTGGATCCCAACTTCGCCGATATTGCCAAGCCGCTTCATCAAGCCACCAAGGGGGGAGAACTAGACCCCTTTCATTGGGAAGAAGAGCAAACAGCAGCGTCCTGAAATTAAAGACTCTGCTAATGGAAGCTCCTGCACTGGGCCTGCCAGATCACAGCAAGCCTTTCCAGCTGTTCGTACATGAACATAATCAAACAGCGACAGGAGTATTGGTCCAGACCTTTGGCTCATGGCTGAGGCCTGTGGCCTACCTCTCCAAGCAACTCGACCCTGTGGCCTGCGGCCTACCCCCATGCCTGAAAGCAGTGGCTGCCACCGCAATGCTGATAGCAGAAGCAGACAAGCTGACCCTTGGACAGGTTCTTCATGTCAAGGTGCCCCACGCTGTCAAGGCTCTGCTGGATGTCAAAGGAGGTTACTGGTTCAGCAACAGCCGGATGACGAAGTACCAAGCCATGATGTGTGAAAATCCACGGGTTCATTTGGACCTCATCGCTACCTTAAACCCTGCTACTTTACTGCCTGACTGTGAAGAGGATCCAGATCATGAATGCCTCCAAGTTATGGAAGAAGTGTTCAGTAGCAGGCCAGATTTGAAAGACGTACCCCTAGACAAATACGATCTACAGCTATTCACTGATGGTAGCAGCTATATGGATGATGGGAAGAAAGTCTCCGGCTATGCAGTAGTCTCAACAGAAGAAGTCGTCGAAGCAAAGCCACTGCCAGGCCATACATCTGCACAATTGGCTGAAATAACAGCTTTAACCAGAGCCTTTGAAATTTCTGAAGGCAAAAGAGTAAATATCTATACAGATTCCAAGTACGCTTTCATGACAGTCCATGCACATGGTGCACTCTATAAAGAAAGAGGCCTACTCACGTCTTCAGAACAACAAATTAAATATGCGGCTGAAATCGCGGCCCTCCTGGAAGCAGTGTGGAAACCAAGTGCTGTCAGCATCATGCACTGTCGTGGCCACCAAAAAGGCCGTGATGAAATTCCAAAAGGTAGCGGACGCGCAGACCAAGCCGCAAAAGCAGCTGCAAAACCACCACGCCAGCAGAAAGACCCAAGCTAAAGTATTGATCTGCAAGCAAGAACCGCAATCCTCTATGCCAAATTACGAGTTCTACATGAATTTGAGAAAGTTTGAAACCCACGGCAAGTTCATTGCAATAATATTGCACAAATGGCAAGATGATTATGAACTATTAGAACTCAATTATGATTACATTCAATGGCTTTTCCCAACTCGGACACAAGGCCGAAATTTCTACTCTACTTCCCTAAATCCGCAGGAGACACGCCTAATGGTTAACACCTCAGAAGTTCAGCAAAGACTGCGCAGAGTCTACAACATGATGCTGAAATTCTTCGGCGTAAAAATAGTGGGGGAGGAGGAAGACAAAGAAATAACCGAAGTTGAATGAGCAGAAAATTTCGCGTCACGTTTTGAAAATTTGACAATCAATCCTCACAATAATCTACGGATCACACGAATACTGCACAGTCTGGGAGAATTGGGAGCAGAAGAATATCAAGTCCACTGGTGAGGTTCTTCCTCAAGGAGATCCTTATCAAGAACAGACTGCCAAGAATGAAGAAAAGTGCAATGAACTTTTTCATACCAGCAGTAAGAGATTCACAAGACAGACAAGACTTGTTATTTTTCGTATGGCGATACTATTTCCCAAAAGTATCCAAAACTGTTTGCAACAACTTGCCCGGCTACTGGGCATCACCTGGAAGCTACATACCGCCTACAGGCCCCAAAGTTCGGGAAAAGTTGAAAGAATGAACCGTACCCTAAAGACTTTGATGTCCAAACTGTGCCAAGAGACGTTATTGAGCTGGTTGGACTTGCTGCCGATAGTCCTTTTGCACATTAGGTGCAGACCAACCCCCCAATTGAAGCTAAGTCCGTACGAATTTATGTTTGGACGGCCAACCCCTCTAATTAATGGACTAAGGGGGGACCTTCGGGCATTGGAGAAACTAAACTAAATGATCAGGTAGTAATGCTGGGTAAATCAATGCAGAAATTAAATATTTGGGTGGGGATAATATACCGCATTTTCTGTATCCTTCACTGCATAAGTATTGTCCGGGTGACTCAGTATGGGTAAAAGAGTGGAAAAATGATCCACTAGGTCCAAAATGGAGAGGTCCTTATCTTGTCCTGTTATCAACCCCCACAGCAGTAAAGGTTGCCGAGGTGGTCCGTGGATACATCACTCCAGAGTGAAAGCAGCTGCAGCCAGTCCTGAACCAGCATGGAAGGTCGTTACCAACGAGACCAACCCGCTGAGGCTGAAGCTGACAAAGACCACAGCCATGAGCACCTAAATGATTCTAACCCAGATAATACAGAGGATCAACAAGTGGGTGTTTTGATGGGCACAGGTCCTGACCACCCGCCAACGGGGGATACCCACAGGGTGCTTTTTAGGGGCCCGGCCCCCACCCTTGATCATCCAGAAATGTTTTTTACATTTGAAATTCCGGTGGGGAGGGATTGGGTTTATGTGACTGTGAAAGAATTGCCCAAGGAATTCTGACATTCGGGGCATTTGTGGTGCTGATTTTATATCTTGCTAATTTGATTTATGGACTCTCGCGTGGAGCAGGCCCTAATTGTATGGGCAATGTGGGGAAAGTGAATATTTCCCATATCTGGAATGGTACGCACCCGGTGATGGAGAACCGTACCATGTGGAGACAAAAACGAGAGGCGCTATCTGGAACCAACCAAGAGGACATTTACTTGTGCAATTCAAATATGACTATGCTAAAAAGTCTGGGCAAACCGCATGCTGGGTGTGTAGTAGACTGCACCCAGAGACAATTCATATACCATTTGCCTCTGTTCCAATGAATTTGAGTATGTTTGTATCAGGGAATGTCACAATACATGCTGTCGATGCACCAAGGGAAAAGACAGAATCAGTCAGTCCCGGGTACCCCATAATAGGACCAGTGTATCCACCAGAATGGTGTTTTCAACTAGGACCAGATAAAGAAATAAATAACGAGAGTGGGTTATGTAACTCAAGTCAGTTCAACTGGACATCATACATTTACATATTCAAAACAGGACAAAAGGCGAATTATTATATATATACGATGCAGGCAACTCACTAGAGACCAAGAGGCGGTGATTGGGAATGTGACCAATGGGAGGCAGGGTGCAGTGGATATGATGAGACGGCTGAGACACCTTGCGATAGAGATATCAAAGGGAACACTATATTCATCACCATTTATAGTGAAAGGAGGGTACCAGGTGTGCTGTGAAAGGGTGTGTTACACATGGGTACCACCAACAATAACGGGAATGTGTTATTTGGCTAAGCTGGTCCCAATCCAGAGACTAAGGGGAGAAGACACAAACACAGACACAGAACTACACCCTAGGTACCCACTGGTGTTTGAAAGACCAAAGAGAGAATTGTTCGCGAAGATGGATCGAATATGGACATGGTTGCCAGCATGGACTGGATGGGGAGGAGAGATGATGAGGAGATTGAATAGCTATGTCAATTTGATGGATGAGATTCTGAATAGAACCAGTATGATATATCAGCTGCTGAATCTGGAAATGCGTGAGTTACGAAAGGTGCAGATGATACATGATATGGCGCTTGAGCAGATCAGTGCGGCCTTGAATGGATTGTGTGAAATGACAATGCACTATGAATGTTGCACTTCATCAGAAACACTACACATGAAGTCCCAGATTATTACCAGGTAATTCAAGATCACCAAGAGAAGGTAGCACAGTTGCAGGGTATAGCCAGGAGGATTGCTGCCGAAGGCTGGAATTCGCTCCGTGGGTTTGGAGCAATGGGAGAATGGTTTGGTTCCATCTTGAGATTTATCTCACGGATTGGATCCATGATACTCATGATAGTGGTGATCTTGATCATAGGGATACTGATATACCGCATAGGGCTATGTTTATGGCCACTGTGCAAAACAGCACTGACACCTACACAAACACAGAAGATACCACTGATAATTCCACAGGGTATGTTCCCAGTGAAAGAAACCCCCCCCTTTTCAAGGAGTTTCAGAATAGTGGAGTGTAATGGCTACAAGTGCCAGGAAAAGATCCTGACACTTGAGCCAAGGGGGGAATGAAGTGGAAATAGGCTGGAAGACGGCCGCCATTGTACACAGGCGGCCATCTTGTTCAGAATATTGGTTCACTTGTATATAACTAGACAGGTTTGTAGCTGAAACTAGAATGAGGTATACGTAGAAATTTAGGAATGCGTTTAGATTAGCAGAAAAGCAATTAAAGCCTTATGAAAGATCTCTGCTGTTCCTGGCACGGAGGAGAAAAGCGAAGTAGATCCTCCAAGGTCGTTGGGGCCCGCAGAAAGACAAAGGAGTAGAGATCAGGCCAGGTGCCATCTGTAACAAGTGATTGTAGGCGCAAGGGAGGAGGGCGCAGCCCGGAACAGTAAGAGCAATTAATTTTGATTTACTGAAACTAACACAAGTTTGCCAATTTACAGCCAATTAATGAAATGTCTTTGTATTAGCCAAAGGGAGGTATTAACCCACGTGGGGTGGAATAAAGTGTCATTGGGAGGTGGGCTAACTGGGACGTACCTAATTACGTATTTTTGGGTATAAGATCCCTTGCACGGGTGAAAGGGGGGGCTCACTCTTTGCGATTCAATCCTGTGTGAGCACTTGTGTGACGACACAATAAACGTTTGCCTTTCCTGAAGAGACTCGTGTTCTGACAATCCTTACTTGTGCCCGGTCCGGCGCCGTCTTGAAAGTGAATCTGTTTTTGTCCGCCTACAATATCTCTAAATGACTGAAGAAGGAGGAACGCCGAAACGCGTCTCAATTAGAGATCTGGGACTCCAATTATTTATTTTTGTATTTTATTACTAATAAATATGTATACACTTTTTAATGCTGGAGTCTGAACAAGGGTTTTACTTTGGCCAACCAATGGAATATACAGGAGCGAGTATAGAGAAGTAAGAAGGGACCGACAGCAGGCTGTATACTCGCCATACTACAATTATTTGCGCAGAACTAAGAGCTGTTAAATAGAGTGGCTCCACCAACGTGAGAAAGAAGAGCTGTGCCTCCCTAGATCTGACCGTACGCCTCTACTACCTGTGGCTCTGAAGAATGTGAGTAGTTTGGGGAAGCATAGAAACTACTGGAATGTATTAATTTAATAAACTTTCTGTTACAATACTGCACTATTGTCTTTTCTATTTTTGTTTGCACTACAGCTTTTTATGCTGAGGGACTGCAACCCGGATACGAATATAAGTCTTTTGGCACTTACTGTATAAGCGCGGTGTATTATTATTATTATTATTATTATTATTAATCTTTATTTATAAAGCGCCAACATATTCCGCATATAAGCACAGACACTTTGATCATTGTGATACAACTTTTTATGGCTGGTTTCACAGCAGTATTTTGAGCAACAATTTGCCCCACTTAGTATTCACGCTTTACTAAAACGCTTTATGGATAGATACTATTCGATTTGGTTCGTGTTGTTGCACTGAATGACAGTCTTCTGCTCTCTGCTGGCCAATCATTGCAGACAAAAAGCCAAACTGTCAGCCTGTGCTGTGGGATTTGCTTCATAAGCATAGCCAATCAATTGAAAGTACTGTGGGAGTTAGACAAGTTCCATGATTTGTTCAGGTTCTATGAATAGTTCATATTTATCAGAGCATAATTTCAAGGATTTTTCCAGGATACTGAAGCTTTTTGACCTTGGCTTTGATTTTTTAGGCTTTCTCTACTCTTTGCAGAAGTACACTTTTTTTAAATGAATCATTTTTTACATTAATCATACACAGGGCGTGAGGAAGCAAAGGCCTATTGCCTGTGGTACTTTAGAATGGACGAGTGATAAATTGATTTTAATTTTAGGCTAGTATAATATCTTTTATTTTTTGTTTTCCTTAAGCATACTTGTAGTTTACAAACACTTAATTTTTCCAAAATGGTTATATTAACCCATTCGCATCGCATGGCGTACGGGGTTAAAGGCATATTGAAGTGCAAAAAATGCAGTAACATTTTCTATATTTCAGATTTTTTTTTTAAAGTACCCCACAGAATATATACGCACAAAGCTGTACATGGTAAAATGTAGAAAAACTAATTTACATGTTGTAAATTATTTAAATCCAAATAGAAACTTACACTTATTTTAACCCCTTCGCTGCAGATGACATGTGGGGGACATCCTGGGGATTCACAGTTTACAGAGGAGGTCACCCCCCACAAATCGTGGGGTCTCTGCAGCGAAATACCCCCATACTAACCTTTCTGGCCAGGGTCCCACAACAGTCTGACTTCCTTGAAGTTAGACCCTCGCTTTTATACCCTGGCTGGCGCACTGTCGTCAGTTTCAGGCGCCTCTCAGCAAGAGCTGGAAAAGTGCCTGCAGGTTCCTTTGGACCCATTTGTCTCTCCATCAGTAAGACAGATACAGGGTTATTCAAAGAGAGGTGAAAAGCAGGAGAATGACTGGAGAACGGAAAATTCTAGGTCAAAATAGCCGATTTGGAAAGTGAGATGAATGGGAACATTTTTCTGGTTTGGCTATTTTGACCTAGAATTTTTCATTCTCCAGTCATTCTCCTGCTTTTCACCTCGCTTTGAATAACCCTGATAGTCTCAAGAGAGGCATCACTGGAAAGGTCACAGTCTGCCCTTTTCAGCAATGCCCCTCTTAACCCCTTAGGTGCCGGGATCCAATTGGTGCCGGATCTTGGCCTTCTTCCAGTGGGGGCCATGTTAAAAGTAAAGGATAAAAATAACAAAAAAAATTATAAAATAAAAACTTGTTTTTTTGTGTATTATTTTTATTAATGCAGCAATATTGTTCCCATTTCAATTATAATGTGAACAATGATGCTGCACTAATGATTTTTTTCTATGGGGTGCGTTTGCTAAAAATCACATAATTCCCCCCAAAAAAATGTAACTAGTCCCCATTTCTAATTTTTTTAACAAGCACACCTCATAAAAAATATAACTGCAAAGGCTCGCATTATAAAATGTGGAAATAAAACACTTTACATGCTGTAGATGATTAAAAATTTTAATTTTATTGCATTTTTTTGTTATAATATACAGGCAGGACATGACATATACAAATAATAATGATATATTATGAATCTGCCGAGTCTGCCGGAAAGAACAATATATAATTTGTCTGGGTCATATAATAAAATCTTGGATTCAAATCACGTTTAAATATGATGAGCAAAAGCGGTAAAGAAATGAGCTCAGCACACAGATGTGAAATGGCTCAGCAGCGAAAGGGTTAAAGGCAAGGTACTAAACCAGCGAACAGTCATGAACTTGCATGTGCGCGTTCATTAACCCATTCACCACCGCACCGTCCTGCAGTACAAATACTATGTTCTGCAAGACGGTGCGAAATGTTTAACTGTGTCAATTAGGGTTGCCACCTTTTCTTCAAGCCAAACCCGAACACTCTAGTGTTGGGCGACAATTATTTTTTGTTGTTGTAGCACATACATTATGCGTATATTTTGGTATATGCATGGTACACTGGTATTATATGCATGGCACACTGGTATATGCATGGCACTAGTATATGCATGGCACACTGGTATATGCATGGCACGCTGGTATTATATGCATGGCACGCTGGTATTGTCACACTGGTATTATGCATGGCAGACTGGTATGGCTGGCACGCTGGTATGGCACACTGGTATTACATGCATGGTACACTGGTATGGCAATGTCACACTGGTATTATGCATGGCAGACTGGTATGGCTGGCACACTGGTATGGCTGGCACACTGGTATGCATGGCAGTCTGGTATGGCAGACTGGTATGGCTGGCACACTGGTATTATGCATGGCAGACTGGTATGGCTGGCACACTGGTATTATGCATGGCAGACTGGTATGGCTGGCACACTGGTATGGCACACTGGTATTATGCATGGCACACTGGTATGGCTGGCACACTGGTATGGCACACTGGTATTATGCATGGCAGACTGGTATGGCTGGCACACTGGTATGGCTGGCACACTGGTATTATGCATGGCAGACTGGTATGGCTGGCACACTGGTATTATGCATGGCAGACTGGTATGGCTGGCACACTGGTATGGCTGGCACACTGGTATTATGCTTGGCAGACTGGTATGGCTGGCACACTGGTATGGCACACTGGTATTATGCATGGCAGACTGGTATGGCTGGCACACTGGTATATTGCATGGCAGACTGGTATGGCTGGCACACTGGTATATTGCATGGCAGACTGGTATGGGCTTATGGCACAAGACACTGATAAACAGGAGAGGGGAGATTTTTTTTACACTTTTCAGCAATATTATTTTTTTCACCTTAATGCTTGCTGAGGATTGGAAAGGATGGGGTCCTGTCGCACTCGCAGCTGGGCTGGCAGGCACACTGACTGAGCCGCTGATGCTGCGAGCCTGCGCCCCACTCACATGGTCACAGAGTTGCTTGCAGTTTGGTCCGGTCAGAGTGAAGAGAATCAGGTCTGGAGACGGAGTAGATCGATCCCCCACGAGCGCGCGCACTGTCAGCAGCACTCGTTGCTCGGGACTAGGCAGCCGCACGCTAGGACACGAGCCACCACGTGACCGTTCATCACGTGACCGCCGCGCCTGTGCGTGTCTGAGAGTGGCACATGGGAGGAGGCGGGGAGGACGATGCGTCACCGATGGACCACCCAACCCCTCCCACAGTGGGCGGTGCAGTTCCGAAATGAAAAAATAGCAGGAAGAGAGTACCGCGGCACCGGGGGAACGCAGAAAATGTAAGTACGAGGTGGGGACTTGTGCCAGCACCTTGGAGTCATGTGTCCGGGTGGCAGAGGGTGTCAAACCTGGACACATGAATCCAAAACCGGACGGTCCGGGTCAAAACTGGACAGTTGGGAACCCTAGTGTCAATGCCAGTACTGTCTGAAAAACATACACACACACTATAAATAAAATATTAGTATGTACGTGCGCATGCACGTTCATAACGGTTCCCTGGTTTAGACCCTTGCCTTTAAACACACAGGGGTGTGTTTAAAGGCAGGTGGTGACGTCAGTGCGAATTCCTGAGGGTTCGCTGATTTTCCACCACTGCCTTTAAACACACTGACGTGTGGTTAGAGGCATGTGGTGATGTCAGTGCGCATGTCCAGTGTGGTGGGTTCGCTGATTTGGCATTGCGGATGCCGAGAACAGCTGATCCGCATCACTTCCAGTGACGCGGGTTCGCTGATTTTCCCATAGTGAATATGGGAAACAGCTGATCTGTGTCACTTCCGGTGACGTGGGTTCGCTAATTTGGCAAGTACACTGCCTGGGCAGAACACCAGCCCCGTCGCAGCATCACAACGCTGCGCCTGACTCCGGGAGGCACGTCAGTACATGCACACATAGTGCACTTGTCTGACACCAGCCTAAAAGCGCCATCCTCCATGAGAGGTTCACGCTTTGCAGTGCTGAGCGTACTGACTACGCTCAGCGAGGTGGCCACACGGTGTCAGAGTGAAAGGAACAGCCAGTCTCACGGACATTCCTTCAGCTCAAAGAACGCTCGTCTGATGCAGCCAAAGCAGGTTTGTGGATAAGTCTATGAATTGCTGCTGTGGCTCACTTGGTTAATGTGCCTATCTAGTGAACATCTGGTTCTATGTTCAAATATCATGATGGTTTTTTCTTTATGCATCTACCTCTGCAATAATTATTATTATACAATGATAATGCTGCTGCTATTATTATTATTATAGTATTGAGAATGATAGTAGCATTATCATAATACCATTAATATTAATAATTATGATAATGCTACTGTTAATCACAATACAATTCTATACTAATAATAGCTGCATTATCATTGTAAAATAATAATTAAGGCAGAGGTAGATGAAAATCAAACAGAAACCAGTGTTCAGCATTATTGTGTTTATTGTTCGTTACATTAAAGTTGATTTAAAATAAAAAAAAACCTTTGAGGGAGTGGAGGTCACATGCTTCACATGTTTCCTGTGGAGCTCCACTCAACACTTCCTGCAGAGCTACACTCTCCACAGTCTGCAGCCAGACCCCCTTGCTGCACGCTGGGGATACGTTCATTGGATGACGTCAACAGAGCGCGACGCTGCAGCAGGCGCTCTCTTTCCTCCACGTGATCCTCAGCGGTGCGGCGTGTAGCATAGCGTGGCCTGACCCCGGCAGCATGGCGGAGAATCGTTCGGTGCCCAGCGACCTCTTCCCACACGTGCTGCGATTTCTACGTGATAACAAATTTACAAACGTTGCTAACGAGTTCAGCAGAGCGACGGGCGTGGTGAGTAGCTCAATGGCGAGCTGAGAGGCCGGTGGAGGTTCGTGTGGCCTAAACTAGCGCCAGTTATTATGATGGCTTGAAAACACAACATTTTAAGATCCGTTCTGGTAGAATTATTATTCCCTGCAAACACTTCGCCGCACATTTAATTTTAGAGCTTTCACTTTGGAATAATCCTGTTTATCCTCATTATCTGCTATTGTCATATCGACTGTTTTGTATATTGGAGCTATTGTAGTAAAAGAAAGATGTGTTCAGTTTTTGTTCTGTTTGTCAGGTGCCATTCATTCAATGCAGTGGAGGTCCATTAAAAGGATAGTATCTACAAACAGAATTCATGGTTTCTGGTTTTGATTTTGGTGCATCTCTGGATAGAATTCACCACAACAAATTCCTCTACACGAGGTTTCACCCAAATTTACCGAAATTCCATCTAAAAGCGTGTGAACAAGCTCAGTTCTTGCATTGCTAAAAAAAACTAACAAAGCTGCATGTGTACGTTTGATGTTCTATAGTCAAATGACACTTAGAAACGAGTTTAAATAATTGTGTGAATTGATTTATTGATTTGGCTCTGTTTTTGTGGGTTTTGGGTGGCTACAGTTGTCTCTTGGCATTCCTTGAGTAAGATGTAGACCTGTTCAGGCAAGTTACTCCTAGGGATGTGCACAGAAAAAATAGGTTTATGACTTTTGATCAAATTCTCATCTGTCCTGGTTTGGATGGACTGTTGAATAGGTTTGTCTGTAACTTGTTACAGGCAAATGAGCTCTTAGGCATGTTAAACATGAGGAGGCTAAACACCATAGGTGTGGGAGTTATGGAGGTAGGGAGGTATACCCGGGGGGGGGGGGAGCCAAACAACCAACCTCCGCTGACTTCGGTTTAATGCGGTGCATGACATACAAATCACCCAAATGAAAGTATTTTCCATGACGTTCGTTCTTTTGGTTTATTCATCAAGGCATCCATTCGTTGATTCGTGTTTCAGACAAACTGAAGATTGGTGTTGTTCAAAAATGAATGGCCATTTTTTTTTCTCCAATGACGTCTGTCTACGATCGCCTTGATAGAAGATCTTGCTGCACACATCTTACAGACTGTGTGTGTGCAAGAAATTATGTAAATAATTGCAAAAACCTCTACTTATCCAAGCAAATGAAAGACTTTTGTTGCCCAAAAAGCCCAATTGCTACACTTCCTGCGTGTAGCAGTGAATTCTGGGTGAGATATGCAAATTGGGTCCTCAATTTTTCACTATTTTGCATTAAGACTGCTTCAGCACAGACACCTTCTTGATATGTGTTTGTAATAAATATATATATATATATTCCACACCCCTAAAAGGTACACTCTACTCATATTGACCAGTTTATACCCTTCTGCCCTGAAAACGCTGGGTGAACTAGAGACGTTTCATTCAGCCATTGTCACCAGCCATTGGGATTTATTAATTTCTATGCTATCGGGCAGTGGGTGACATCAGCGTGCAAAGGTCACGCTGACATCACCCTCTCTGAGATCACCTGCAGTAGCGAGCTGTCTCAGGCAGTCGATCGGGTCTGTGCATGCGCGCAGCTCGGTTCCATCACTCTGTGCAGCTCGGTTCCATCACTCTGTGCAGCTCGGTTCCATCACTCTGTGCAGCTCGGTTCCATCACTCTGTGCAGCTCGGTTCCATCACTCTGTGCAGCTCGGTTCCATCACTCTGCAGCTCGGTTCCATCACTCTGTGCAGCTCGGTTCATCACTCTGTGCAGCTCTGTTCCATCACTCTGTGCAGCTCGGTTCCATCACTCTGTGCAGCTCGGTTCCATCACTCTGTGCAGCTCGGTTCCATCACTCTGTGCAGCTCGGTTCCATCACTCTGTGCAGCTCGGTTCCATCACTCTGTGCAGCTCGGTTCCATCACTCTGTGCAGCTCGTTCCATCACTCTGTGCAGCTCTGTTCCATCACTCTGTGCAGCTCTGTTCCATCACTCTGTGCAGCTCGGTTCCATCACTCTGTGCAGCTCGGTTCCATCACTCTGTGCAGCTCGGTTCCATCACTCTGTGCAGCTCGGTTCCATCACTCTGTGCAGCTCGGTTCCATCACTCTGTGCAGCTCGGTTCCATCACTCTGTGCAGCTCGGTTCCATCACTCTGTGCAGCTCGGTTCCATCACTCTGTGCAGCTCGGTTCCATCACTCTGTGCAGCTCGGTTCCATCACTCTGTGCAGCTCGGTTCTGGGTAAGGAAAGAGGGGCAGAAAAGGTGAGTTAAATCAACGAAAATAAAAAATTGCACAGATGTTGACAGTCGCATCTGTCCAATTATTCAAGGGCAAAATTGGAACTCTATTTCTTTTATTAGAATACTAGTTGTAAAGCCTGCCCAGAGGGCAGTCTATTGTGGATATACTGCCCCTGCTCATGGATATACTGCCCCAGCTCGTGGATACTGCCCCCGCACGTGGATACTGCCCCCGCACGTGGATACTGCCCCCGCACGTGGATACTGCCCCCGCACGTGGATACTGCCGCCGCACGTGGATACTGCCCCCGCACGTGGATACTGCCCCCGCACGTGGATACTGCCCCCGCACGTGGATACTGCCCCCGCACGTGGATACTGCCCCCGCACGTGGATACTGCCCCCGCACGTGGATACTGCCCCCGCACGTGGATACTGCCCCCGCCTGCCCAGAGGGCAGTCTATTGTGGGTATACTGCCCCAGCTCGTGGATACTGCCCCAGCACGTGGATATTGCCCCAGCACGTGGATATTGCCCCAGCACGTGGATATTGCCCCAGCACGTGGATATTGCCCCAGCACGTGGATATTGCCCCAGCACGTGGATATTGCCCCAGCACGTGGATATTTGCCCCCAGCACATGGATTTGCCCCCAGCTCATGGATTTGCCCAGCACATGGATTTGCCCCCAGCTCATGGAGTTGCCCAGCTCATGGATTTGCCCAGCTCATGGATTTGCCCCCAGCTCATGGATTTGCCCCCAGCTCATGGATTTGCCCCCAGCTCATGGATTTGCCCCCAGCTCATGGATTTGCCCCCAGCTCATGGATTTGCCCCCAGCTCATGGATTTGCCCCCAGCTCATGGATTTGCCCCAGCTCGTGGATTTGCCCCAGCACGTGGATTTGCCCAGCACGTGGATTTGCCCAGCACGTGGATTTGCCCCAGCTCGTGGATTTGCCCCAGCTCGTGGATATGGTCCCCCAGCTCGTGGATATGGACCCCCCCAGCTCGTGGATATGGACCCCCCCAGCTCGTGGATATGGACCCCCCCCAGCTCGTGGATATGGACCCCCCAGCTCGTGGATATGGACCCCCCCAGCTCGTGGATATGGACCCCCCCGCTCGTGGATATGGACCCCCCCAGCTCGTGGATATTGACCCAACCCCCCCACCAGCGCTCATACTTACCTGTCGAGCGGCGCCAGGGAAGTGAAGATTTCCCCGCTTCCGGTCTTTGAAGGACCCAAGCCGCGGTCACGTGACCGGGGCTTGGGTCCTTCAAAGCGGAAGCGAGGGAACTTTCCCTCCGCCGCTCGGGGGGTTGGATGCGCGCGGCAGCCGGGTAGAGGCTGCGCCTCTACCCGGCTGCCGCGCGCATCCTACCCCTGAGCGGCGGAGGGAACTTTCCCTTCGCCGCTCGGGGACCCGTTAGATGCACACAGCAGCCGGGTAGAGGCTGCGCTCGCAGCCTCTACCCGGCTGCCGCGCGCATCCAACCCCCCGAGCGGCGGAGGAAACTTTCCCTTCGCCGCTCTGGGGTTGGATGCGCGCGGCAGCCGGGTAGAGGCTGCGAGCGCAGCCTCTACCCGGCTGCTGTGTGCATGTGTAACCGCCGCGGCGAGCCGGCAGCCGGCTCGTGCCGCGGCGGTTGCATGCGCGCGCAACCAACCGCCGCTGGTTGCGCGCGCATGCGCAGTAAGGCTTTGGCGACGGACAGCCAAAGCCTTACTCTTTTATTATATAGATCCCTTTAACGTCTGCTAATCCATGTCCATTTTTATTCACTGCATGGTAATGACTGGCATTCATAGTTATGAGGAAACTGGTTACTGGTTGATATTTCTTATTACTGTACTTCAGTACTTCCTATACTTTGTATTCTGGACACAATAGTGATATTTACTGTACCGGCTGGATGGAGTAGAGGAGGTAATATCACTGCTCTATAACCGTGGAGACACAGGTTCGAATCCCAGCCTGAGCACCTCTCCAGTAAGTGTCCTTGGGCCAGCCACCCAACGGTACATACGTGCCTACCACTCAATAACGGCTGTGGAGTCCAGTGGTAATGTCTCTTCGCATCGACCGTGGAGAGGCAAGGCAAAATACCATTCAGCACTTCCCTCCAATACAACTGTGGAGAAGTCTTGATTTTACGAGAAGCGGGTTCAAACTAACCACCAGGTCACTGCTCTACAATCACGGAAAGATGACTCGATCCCACTCAGAAGACGCCGCTAGCGAATGTCCTTGGGCAAGACACCTAACGATATGGATGCGCCCTACTTCACAAAACACTTGTACATCTCAGAGTGTACGTTCCCTTGGGAACAGAGTCCTCTTGAATCAGGTCACATCATCCATGTGTGGTATTCTAATGTATCAACTCCTTCTACACTGATCTTGTAAAGCGCTGCAGAATTTGTGGCGCTAAAGGATAATATTTACTGCCTGTGATACTGTTTGATAATATGGTGATTTTTAAGTAAAAAGTTAGTAGAGGGTGCATGGGTTGTTTGTAAATGTTGCAGGGTTATTCACTAGCCAATGGATTTTACCATTCTTGCAGCCACAATAAATGTCGGCATTTCCCTTTAGAAAATGCTAGTGTTTATCGCCATGGCAACGGCAGTAAACTAAGGTTTGTGAATAACCCCCTACAGTTTCCTTTTAAATATGAAGAACATTTGCACATTTTTATACACCTTGCCCACTTTGAGCAGGACATCTTCCATAAGTTCGCTTACTTCCAAGGAATTTTAGGATTTTTTTTCTCTTTAAAAAAAAAAAAAAATCGTTAAAGCATGAGAATAATAGCACGCTACGAAAAGTAAGTGTATGTGATAAGTTCTTGCCACTGAAAGTGTAAAATTATTTATTTTTTCTTTTTCAGAAACATAATGATCTTGGTCCATCTTCCCTTTTGGACATTTACAGTGACTGGCTAAAGTAAGTAATGCATGCTCCAATTTGTCTGTAAAATTACAAGTTCTGGTGCTGCAGCCAACTCCCAAACCCAGAAGTCTGAGTCTGTCCTGCGCAATATGTGCTACTTGCGTAGCATAGGAAATGCAAATTGCATACCGCAATGAGACTTGCAAACTTTATGTATGCAAGTCCTGTGGCGCCTGTGCAGAGCAATGGAGCTGCACGCACGTGCAACTCCGTTACATTGTGACTTCTCTGAGACCGATTACTAACGTGAGATATTGACGTTGGCACTTTCCCTCCGTGCCCACGTCACTAGTAACCGTCTGCCGGGAAATTCAGATTTCCTGGGTGGGGTGGAAGAAGCTCCTCTACTTTATCCAGCTGTTTATCAAAAATGGGGGGGGGGGTATTCTTCACATCCAGACCAATTTTATATTTTTAAAATGGACAGGACGTGAGGAGTGTTCCTTTTAATTCTCAATCATACAGTAAAAGCTCTTTTCTTCAAGAGGAGTCTCTGCAAAGAGTCCTGAAACGTCTGAGAGAGCTGCCCTGCAATGCATCTCAGAAGCAGCAGTTCCACGTTAATTGTCTGGAGCACCTTTTTAGATGTCCTGTGCAGGACTTTTGCAGAGGTGAAAGGTTGATCAGTATTTAAAACCTTTTAGTCCTGTGCATGTAGGATATCAAATCTACTATTTCATTTGTAAGGTCCCCGGATGCAAAGAAGAGAAAAGCCCCTTCCAACGGGATACCTAGCAAGAAACCTGCTAAAGACTCGTCCAGCAGTGAAGACAGCTCCAGTGACGAGGATGAGCCTCCTGCTAAAAAGCCAGGTAGGATTAACCCTTGTTATAATCTTTCTGTTTGCTCCCCAAATCCTGGCTTGGTGAACCTCTGCTCTCAAACACGTTGTGGTAATTATAACTACCCCAAGCAAAACCTTCCTAAATGGTGCTCCTCTGGAAAGGCTGAGAGCCTAATGATTGGCTGCCAGGTTGTGTGCCATGTATCCTCTACTAATATTACTAACCTCTGTATTTAGTCCATAAAAAATATACATGATTTGTAATCACGGCACAGAAAGTGCTATGAAATGCAAAGCCTTAGGCCCCGTTCACACTGCAATTTATTGCGCGTATTTTGCCACGATATCCGCGCTATGTAGCTTCTCCAATGCATTTCAATGGAGCTGTTGACATCTTGCTGCACGATGTCACATGTCGCTGGTACATGACCCTTTATTTGCGATTTGCATTGGTGGTGGTTTGCAGAATCGCGACGTCGCTCTGTCGCGAATATGAAAATCGTGCGGAAAAACGCGCGCTTTTCAAATCGCACAGTGTGAACGGGGCCTTATTCGGACAAATGTGTGAATGACGCTATGCGCAGTCGGTAAGAGATGCCCTGAACTGTTTAACCACTTGGCTGCTATGGACGCGCTCAGCGTGTCCAGCCAAGTGGTTCTCCTGCGCTACGGACGCGCTCAGCGCGTCCGAGCACAGGAGGCAGCAATCCGCCGGATTCCGGCGGATTGCTGCGCCCCCCCCCCCCGGTGCGGGCTGACACAGCCCAGCACTCGGGAGCCCGGCGGGGACATTAGATGTCATCGCGGCTACGCGGGGACATTAGATGTCATCGTGGCTACGCGGGGACATTAGATGTCATCGTGGCTACGCGGGGACATTAGATGTCATCGTGGCTACGCGGGGACATTAGATGTCATCGCGGGGACATTAGATGTCATCGCGGGGACATTAGATGTCATCGCGGGGACATTAGATGTCATCGCGGGGACATTAGATGTCATCGCGGGGACATTAGATGTCATCGCGGGGACATTAGATGTCATCGCGGGGACATTAGATGGCTACGCGGGGACATCTAATTCAGGCGCCCCCCCCCCCCCGCATGTGCGGAGGAGGCGTCTTCGGACCTCCCTCCCGATTGCCGGGGAGCAGGGGGTTAAGACAGGCACCGCTTGGAAGGGCACAGCCTGCCCTTCCAAACGGTGGCTCTCATTAACCCCTGGGGAGCCGAATCACGAATCGGCGCCAAAAAGCGCCGGTTCGTGATCCTTTCCCGGAGCTGGCCGACATCTTGGATGTCGGCCAAGCCTCCGGGAACTCCCCCTGAGGACTGGCGTCATCGTGCTATGCACGATGACGCCAGTCCTGGAGTTAACCCCTAGCTGCCACCAACGGTGGAGATAGGGGATTCATATCTCCCGATCCGTGGCAGCTAGGGGTTAAAGTTTGGTATTGTTGGATCGGCCACTGTGAAAAAAGTTTAAAAAAAATAAAAATTAAAATAAAAAAATATTTAAAAAAAAAAAAATAAACAAGTTTTTTTTTTTTTGTGGTTTGTTAATGCAGCAATATTGTTCCCATTTCAATTATAATGTGAACAATGATGCTGCACTAACGATTTTTGTATGCGGTGCGTTTGTTAAAAATCGTGTAATTTCCCCCCAAAAAAAAATGTAACGAGACCCCATCTCTAATTTTTTTAACAAGCGCACCCCATACAAAATATAACCGCAATTGCTCGCATGTTAAAAATGTGAAAAAAATACACTTTACACGTTGTAAATTATTGAAAATTCATATTTTATTGCATTTTTTTGTTATAATATACAGACAGGTCATGACGTATACATATAATAATGACATATTATTAATCTGCCGAGTCTGATGGAAAGAACGATATATAATATGTCTGGGTCATATACTAAAATAAGCCTTCAAAACGCATCTAAACATGATGAGCAAAACCGGTAAATATGACCTCAGCACAGAGGCGTGAAACGCCTCAGCAGCGAAAGGGTTAAAATACGGAGTGAAGAGATCTGTCAGCAGCTTCTTCCCAATTATTTTAAGACAAAAAAAAATACACTATCTTTCAGTATAGTGGTCCTTGACGCTTATGTAGTTATGGTGGCTTGAGTGTCCCTTTTTAATTGTATACCAAATTTCTTTTAAATAAAATGTTTGTATATATCTTAAGGGTAGGTGCATAACTGGTCCCAAATAATTGTTTCTGTATACAGAACTTAAACTTTCCATGCTTTGCCCTACCTTTTTATATACTTGTACGTGTGCAGTAACCTTTAGAGCAGCGAACTCAGACTCTGCCTCCCCACAGGTGGATGACTAAAACTTCCATTATTCACAGGTCATATGTTGCATTCAAAGAATTCTGGGAATTGTAGGACTTTAGCGTGGGGGGGAGGGGGCCGGCAGAGAAGGTTAGTGCTGTCAGTTCTGCGCCGGAGTAAGTTTCCGTACCAAAGATTAATACGCACAATGTCTATGCATGTGATGTGTAATACATTAATATTGATCACTGGGTTATTAGAGTGTCTTTATCGTTGCATATGTTGATTTCCAGCTGTTACGCCAGCCGCGGGGAAAAAGCCTGCAGCTAAAGCTCCTCAACCAAAGAAATCGAAGAGTAGCAGTGATGACTCAAGTGATGAAGAGGAAGCCAAGAAACCACCTGCTGTAAGAACCATCAATGTATATCTATATATTAACTTTAAAAAATGGATAAACTATCCAGCAAAAGTATATGTAATTATCAACCCAGTACAATTGTGAAAGGGAGAACCTTTTCTTTAAAGCTCAGAAAAGTCTGTGAAGGTTTAAAACACTGAAGGAAAAAAAAAATACTTAAATCCTCTTAAAAGCGAGCAAATCGTGAATCCTCGTCCTCGCTAGAAATGTTACTTTACCTGATTTTGTAAACATTCAAGGGGTCATTCAGTAAGTGACGAACTTGCCTTTATGAATGGAGAATTTCACCATACAGTGCAATTTTGTGGCAGTTCGTCTATTTGCTAAACTGTCAATTTGCCGAATACTGGTGAATTGACAGTGAAATACGGTGCGGATCGCCTGAATTCGGTGATCTTCGGCAGCGGCAAAATTGACCCCTTGAAGTAATGATTATTCTATTCAGAGAACGCCGAACACCACTGAAATATCAGTGAATTGCCCTGATTTGCAGTGGTTCAGTTCAACAGGTTTAAACAAGCGACTCCCATAGAATTCAATGTATAAAATTAGGGCTGCAACTAACAATTATTTGCATAATCGATTAGTTGGTCGATTATATTTTCGATTAATCCATCGGATAAAAAAATATTCCTTTTTTAAGTAAAAACACAACCATATAAAAAAAAAATCAATTGTTCCCCCTCCTCTTTGTGTAGTGTATGCTACTTTCGTACATACATACTCAAATTGCATACTTTTCACACACCAGGTACATGAGCCCCTGGTCACAGTGATGGATTAATGCTTCGCACGCAGCTTAAACCCATGTCTGCTTTCTCCCCAAACGAGCGCTGCTACAAGCGCTCAGATAGTCATGATGGCAGCACGTAAGCTAAAGTGGTCAAGGTGCATAGAATGTTCCTTTACAATAATTCAATAATTTCATGAACAAACTGAGTGGGTGACGGGTTCGGAGTTTGGGCAAGGAACTGGACCCGAGTGTGAGAGGGATTGAGTTTGCTGAATGGACATGACCCCTGTATGAAAGGGAGTGTGTTTTTTGCAAAAGACTGGACGTGAGTGTGGGAGGGAGTTTGTGGGAAGGGACCGGACCAAAAGAAGAGAATGGCAGCTCTTGATCAAAGAGGGGATGGTTGGCAGTGGTGGCACAGGACTCCAGCTTCAAGTAAGGATAAAACACCAGTGGTACAGCGCCCATACCCAGTGGCAGTATCTCCAGGTTTTGTTATAGCGCTGCTACAGTTGTAAACTGAATAAAAACAAACTGGTTATGTCTGACATAACCCTAGAACTAAATCATACCGAGTAAAGCTGCGGCATGTTTTCTCCAATCAGCTCTGAAGCAGAGTCTGAGGTTATAACGTTTAACTCGGTCTGACTCTAAACAGTGTGTGCTATGCACAAAATCGATTAGTTGACAGCTATTTTCATTATCATTATTCTCAATATCGATTTAGTTGTTTCAGCCCTATATAAAATATTGTTTTTTTTATTCAACCATTCTATTCTTTTCATGTTCAGCAAACAGTTTTTTTATATATATTTTTAGGCCAATTTTTTTTTTAAAAGGCTTTTTTTGTTCTGTAACAGACCTTTTATTTTTATAGGACTTTATTATTTAGACAATTTTAATGCATTTTTATGGGTTTAAATACCCTTTTAGAAGAATAGCAGAGTTCCATTTCGTTTTTAGTCTTCTTCAGTTCAGTGGCAGTCTTTGCCGGTGTTCGGCAAACTTCAGGGACACTGTGGTGAATAGTGAATTCAGTGCATGGTCGGTGAAATGGAATCGCCGAACCAGAAAGCACTGACATCTCAATGCTTTCTGAATAACCCCTTTAGAGTAAGAAGGGAAAGCCAGTCCTTTTATCTTCTTTATAAACATGGAAAATAACAAACTACTTGGAATGAAACTGGGTAATACAAAGTGTATGTTCTGATAGGAGTCTTGATACAACTGTATCCTGCACTCCTAAAAGAGATAAACAAGAAAATAAATTACAAAAAACTGACCCAAGTGTTCCAAAATACAGTATTAAAGCCACAACATTAAATCTTTGCAAACACCAGGGGTAACACCGCAGTTACCAAGCGGAAACACTCAAATAGCAGACAAACTTTATTGGATGAAAGTAGAAAAGATCATATAAAATAGGGCTGCACAGATACTAGTATCGGTGCCAAAATTGCTGTTTGCACGAGTACTTGTTACTCGTGCAAACTGCCCGATACATCCCACCGATACCGGAGGCCGGCTTGCCGGTATCCGCGGGGCAGGGGAAGCTGGCCGCGTGCATGAAAAGCAAGCTGCCAGCATTCCCCTCCAGCGCGCCGTATACTCGCCCATCCTGAAGGTCCGGTCGCTTGGTAGTGATGCGTTCCCGCTGCCACTGGGTGCTCCTGTGACGCTGCCTCTCGGCTGGAGTATCGGTACTCGTTCTTAAAAGTGGTATCGGTGCATCCCTAATATAAAAGACAAACCTATATGTCAAGTGACAATAGCCCTGACTTATACCCGCTCAGTAGGTTCTCCGGTCTCTGTAACCGAAGATGAACCTAAGACAGACTTGGCTGGATATAATGATTAGGATCATTTAGGGCAGTATAACGAAACAAGATGACATCCGATCACAACGATCAGTCTGAAAACACAGGTGTGCAGTTTAGATAGGAGTCTCCTATCACATGCCATCACTTTGAGTATATTTTCTTCACTCCCCGTGTCCCTTTCCTTTCATCAGAAGAAGGCTACACCAAAAGCAAAGCCTTTAACAAAGACACCCCCTCAAAAGAAAGCGGAGAGCTCCAGTTCAGACGATAGCAGCTCGGACGATGAAGCGGCTAAAAAGCCAGCCAAGCCGTCAGTGGTAAAAGGTAAGCACTGTCTTATAGCTTCTATCAGGCCGTAAAGTTAATACAGATAAATATTTGCATCATTTAAATTTTACTTTCTTCCGGTACAAGAACACTAAATTCAGCTTTCTTTGTTTTACCAATAGTCAAGTGGTTTGTGGATAAAGTGTCCAGCAACGCCTTTTCTTATATATAGTGTGCTAACAGTGCCGTTAAATTACTTGGTAGTTATTAATCTTAACATTTTTTCTTTGCCTTTTGGATTTTTACTTCATACTGAACATATTCAAAAAATAACATTCCCTTTAGAAAGAAATATGCACAATAATTTGATAAGTCCTAAAAGTCCTGTTGGTCTTTGAACATTTATTCTAACAAGAAAAAAACGTTAATTTGTGTGAGTTATTCTGATATCAGGCTGTACTTTTGATATAACACAATGGTTCACACTGACTCGTTTGCTACAGATACACACTCAAAGCATCCTCACGTTTTTGCTGGTTAAGGCTAGGGTCAGACGAACGCATTTTTATGTTGTCTGTGAAAAAGTGCGTTCGAACGAATGGACGCATTTTTTCACAGAATACGTGATAGTGGTCATACTATGCGCATTTTCGTCCGTGATTTTGTACGGATCATCAATAAAACACTTTTTGTGTCTGGACGTTATGTTGGCCGGACATTAGCAGCGTCTGACGTCTCCAAATCACGCACACACGCCGCTAGCGGACGCAGCGCACTCTGTACGTCAGTACCTGCGGTTTCACGTTCTCGAAAAAATGCGTTCATTTTCCACTTGCGTTGCGCAGCCGGACTTTTGTGCGACCGTACTTCGTATATTGGCCGTCATTGCCCGGCATCTGCTGCTAGTGCGGCCGTGATTAAGTGCGGCTGCACGCGCGTTCGCACTGCCTCAGTCTGACCCTAGCCTTAGCGGTTATTTTTCAGTTATCCTTCATTAAAGGGTTACTCTAAAAAACAAATAGTGGTGCTGAATATCAAAAAAAATCTGCAGCTGCTCGAATTAATTTATTATTAAAAATATCAGTCTCCTTTTTGGCATCCTACTTTTTGACAGCCTGCTTCCTCCTCTTTGGTTTGAACGTTGCACCAATCTGATGCCTCTCAATGCTTCTGCAAAGCTGTATATTGATGTTCAAAACCCCAGACGTTTAGCCAGAACAAACAGATTGCCAGCCTTCCATGTGGAGTAAGGCCTACTGGTTAGGAAGGCTGAATCAGCCCACAGGGGCATCTTGCCGAGTGGGGTAGAGGGGAAAGCTCGGATTGGCGTAATCTTTTAAAATTAAATGGTTATAGTGGCTAGAGTGTCCCTTTTTAATAGATCTAAAGATATATCAGTTCTTTTTAGAAAATAAAATGTTTGTCCAGGTTTTGATATTCAGAACAAGCTGAATGCAAGGTGCAGACAAATGGTGCTTGAAGGGGAAATGATTTTGAGAGTCTCGGGGACAAAGATCCAAAAGTGCTATCTTTTAGAAATGTCTCCCAATGGCAGGTGCGATTACTTTCATTTTGTTCTGTCACAGCCGCAGCAGCCAAGAGTACTCTGCCTGTTGGAACAAGAAAGAAGGATGAAAGCAGCAGCGAGGAGTCAGACGACAGCGGTACGGCAAAGGTATTGGAGGTGAAACACATTTCTTGGGAGGGATGGTTAAGTGGAAATTTTATGTAGCTGATATTGCATATCTGTTAGATTTTAATGTTGTTGATCTAAATATATATGTACATTTGTGAAGAAATTACTAATTTTGTGGATCCTGTGGAAGACGAGTACAACCTTTTTGGTTGTTACACCAGTGCTTCCCAAATCTTTCGTCAGGTCCTCCTAACAACATGTCAGATTTTAAGGATCACCTTGGGGAAATGCAGACTGAATCCTGCAATCACTGAGCAGCAAATCATATCACCTGTGCTGTGCTTTTGCTTGCAAACATGGTCTGTTAACTGGTCTTGAGGACAGGTTTAGAAAGCAATGGTACATACTGTGTGAAATTAATAGATTAGAATAAACTGTCACCTGGAGGGGCCTTTCTTTTTATAATCCGCATGGTGATGGGCAGTAGATGGAGCCGGTGCCCAAGAAGGATCCAGTATTTTTTGAGTACACGGGTGCTTGCAGCCCCATACAAGAAATCTCTAGGCTTCCAGATCAGTATGTCATTTGACTGCAGGGGCTGGCCGGGTGCTCCAGCCATTCCAGTGGTTCTCAATGCAGGAAGGCTTTGCTACCATTGGTTGGGGCTGGTATCTGAAATACTCAATACCCACGAAACCTGAGCCGAGGGCTCCCTGAACGGAGCATCTAGACAGGACTAAACCCCTGCAATTGATGTCTGAATCAGCCCTCTGGCCAACCCCCCCCCCCAAACCTCAGGAGGGAGTGGGTGCAGGGAACTCACAGCAGTGTGACCTCTCAGATAACACTAAGTGGTCAGTCTGTATAGAGTGTTGCTTTAATGAAGCTTTGAATCACCTTTAAATAAAATGTAAAAATGTGGTGGTACAAAGCTGTGACTGTATGTTAGTGTTCTTTTAATCTTTGTGCAATACTTACAAAATTTTCACTCCCCCTTTTAGAAAGCTGCTGTAACAAAAACGCCACCAGTAAAGTCTCCTGCTGTGGCTAAGGCTCCACCAGGCAAAGCGGCTGCAGGGAAGAAGGATTCAAGTAGCGAAGACTCTTCGGATTCAGATAGCTCTGGCGATAAGGCCGCAGCAAAGAAAAAGCCAAAGCCAGGTGACACATGCTGTTGTGAGAACTAATGGACCGATACTTTGTCAGAGTTTAGAATGTTAAGTGTGTTTACATCAAATTAAGACGGGTATTCCTTGTTGTTTTTTTAAAAAAAAAAAGTTTCTGTCACAGCCCCCCCCCCCCCCCTTCAAGTATTTACATAGGCTGAAAAAAGACCTGCGTCCATTGAGTTCAGCCATTCACACATCACCTACGGCTAGTGATCCAAAAGACGGCAAATAACCCAGTCTGAAGCGCTCGCCGATATGCAGCATACTGGAAAAAAATCCTTCTTGGCCCCAGAATGGCATCAGATTTCTCCTTGGATCAAGAAGCTTTTATCCACATATTAAATATTATAACCCTTAATGTTATGTTTTTGCTAGAAGTCATCCAGTTGTTTATATTTGTGTTTCTGATTGTTTCTTTCTAGGTGTTTACAGCGCAGTGCCCCCACCCACAAAGAAAGCAACTCCTACAGCTGCTGCAAAGACTGGTGAGCACCCTGTCAAAAAAAGTAATGGTGATTACTTTATAGTGACGTTAATAGTAACTGAAATGTTTACAACAAAAGCCAAAAGGGTATTCACTTGGGGAAATAAGGTTCTCTTTTGGAGGTTCAGTATTTTGATATATTAAGAAAATTAATATCTTTAAAAGGCTGGTATGCAAAATGCCACCAGCTAATTTTATGATCAAAAACTATTACTTATATTGAATTATTGCTGCCCTGCATCTCAAAGATCTAGAATGCCAGCACGTTTGATAAAGGCACATATGTTGGGTTGATGTCAATGCCTAAGTGTGTTGTTAGTACTGTCCTGTAACCTGCCGTTCTTGTGGTTCTATTTTGTATAGAATCTAAACTTAACGTTTAAATTAATGATGTTTAGTATTTAATGGGTGGGGGGGGGACTTTCTTCTGAGAAATAGTGTAAGCTTTTTATTGTCCCTTAGCTGCAGCTAAATCTGTCCCTGCAACCAAATCCGCAGCCAAGAAAGCAGAGTCCAGCTCCGACAGTGATTCTGGTGAGTCTGAATATTGGGGGCCAAAAATTGTTTGAAAAATCTCCTTACGTTTTGGACTTATTGTATTTTTCTTTGTCATATATGTCATACCTGAAATATGAGAGATGCTGTATATTTAAAGTGTTAATGTTCTCCAGTATTGATCATGTAGGGCAGCGGTTCCCAGCCCTGCTCCCCAGATACCTTGAACAGGTCATTTTAAGGATTACCTTGCAGAAGCAGACTGAATCCTGCGATCACGGAGCAGCAAATCATATCACCCCTGCTGTGCTTCAGTTATCTGGAAACCTGGACTGTTAGGGGAACTTAAGGAGCAGGGCTGGTAACCACTGCTAGGGGGCACTTTTTGTTTTATATTTGTTTTCTTTCTTCATACAATCTAATAGTACCGGCTGGGTGGAGTAGAGGTAATGTCACTGCTCTGCATGGAGAGCGCCTGTGGAGTCATGGGTTCGATCCCAGCGAGCAACCTCTCCAGTAAGTGTCCTTGGCAAGACACCTAACGGTACAGACTCGCCACCCAGGACATACTTGAAAACAAGAGAAATCTTAATGTATCCTTCCTGGTAAAATACTTTCTCAAAAAAAAAAAAAAAAAAAGTGATGAAGACAATAAAGCATCTGCTCAACCAGCTCAGAAAAAACTTCAAAGGCTGATTAAACCTACCCAAAATTCAGTGCCTGCTGCCAAAACAGTCCCTAAACCCGCTCATGTGTAATTTTGATTCCAGTTCTGGTGATCAGAACAGGGATTTTTAGAATTCAGACTATAACATTTAGTTAAATCACGTGTGATACATTTCTAGGTTAGCCCAGATATTCGGTATTTTTATACATTGTATAAAATTGGAACCAAAGCAAACGTTTTAATTCTTTCGTAAGTAAAATGTTTTCCCCCCTAAAATGGCAAGTGGCAGTATATACAAATGGGTTTTCATCTCCTCGACTATGGGAAACTAAATTTTCTGATCCTCATTCTATACATGAGGAATAATAAGCAATGTTCCTTTCTAATGCTCGGGTCTTTGTTTTACTTGTTTAGACTCCAGCGATGAAGGAAAAACGCCTGCAAAACCTGTGGCTAAAAGCGCTCCCAATAAAGCCGCCGCCGCAGCAGCAGCAGCAAAGGCAGGGAAAACCAAGAAGGAGTCCAGTTCTGACAGCTCAGGTATGTGAGTTGTGCATCTCCCAGTACTTTCCAGTCCAAAATGCTTTATAACCGTATACATCATCTTGCCTTGGAAATCTGTAATGACGTTCCTCATCCTTCATTCAGTCAAAACGAGCCTTTATCACTAAAGCTGCTGACGTTAAAGAGCCAATGGTACAGCATCAAACATGTTTTTCCAAATAAACTTTGCATAAAAGTCAAATTTTTATATCTGTTTGACAAGATGGAGAATACATAGCTACATACAAAGGATCCGGTTCCTTTCAGAGCCTTTCAGGGCATGGTGATATATTTTTAAACAATGAACCTATGCATCATTCTCCTACAATGCTACTTGAAGACCTCCTTATGAAAGTAGACAAGATACTAGTGTATTCATCACAACAGGATTTATAACATGTATACATTAACTGTGTATCTAGCCTGAAGGCGGCCTTCTAATGTACACATTATCTTGGCCATTCTACTCAACGCAGTGCTTTGTTGTTTTGGGTGATCTATCCAGTAGCATCTGAGCATTCATAGTTTAAGAGCCCTATTATGACAGCGCTGATAATGTGTGAGGCCGTTATATGTAATGGCTCACTCCTTTTAGATTAACGGTTTGAGTCGTATTGTTTGCTTGTGACTCTACTTTAATAGCTCCCTATTGTATATTTAAGCATCCTATACTTTGTATAGGAAGTATTAGCAGCCAGTCATGGAATATTACAAGGAAAAAAGGTGTCATCTGCGCTCGTTTCTATGTGTTCCATGTACAACAAAACGGAGGTTTTTGTTTGTTTCAATGGCCATTGCAACGTAAGCTCACTCGCCACTTCACGGCACCTCTTTACAGAGTGAGTACCTACCTAACATGTACCAAAAGGTCGCTCTACTGAGCAGCTCCAAGCCCCTCCTGCTGCTTTTCAGCCAAGTAAAGAGGTGCCGTGAAGTGGCGAGTGAGCTTACGTTGCAATGGCCATTGAAACAAACAAAAACCTCAGTTTTGTTGTACATGGAACACATAGAAACGAGCGCAGATGACCCCTTTTTTCCTTGTTATGTTCTATACATTAACTGGGCTGTTACTCCTGGCAGTTGCTGCCGCTCCGGTGAGTGTGGGCGCGACGCCATTTTTTCTGTATTTATGTAAATCATGCAATATTGACTGATTCCCAGGTCTCACTTTATTGTCTCAAGCGGTTTTTGAAATAAGACACTGCCTCAGAAGTCTTGGGTTTAGTGTTTTATACACACACTCTCATAACCGATTGAAAAAAACACCTTGCTGGTAGTCCCACAGTGTAGAGGACTTTTTAATCATCTGCCATCTCTAGCAGTGTGCAGAAGGACCCAGAGAACAAATACTGACCCTGTGTGCTATAACTTGGACTCCAGGAGAAGATTCCACTGTCAGTGCCAACTTTACTTTATTTCCATCTCCTAACTAGTGGCAGAGCCAGGCTAAGGGCCTACATATTTGGATATTCTTTCAGTGGTTCTTTCGAAGGCTGAAATGTGTTTTCTGCATCAGGACTGTCAAACCGCCACCCCCCCTCCCCCCAGATGTTGACGCCTACAGTCCCCAGAATTCCTTTGCTGCAATAGATGGCCAGGGAATCATGGGAGTTCAGAAACGTGTTCAGAAGTTCAGAAACGTGGGGGGTTGGGGTTTGACAGCCCTGTTCTTCATCGAATAATGGATATTCTAGTTTTTAATTTTTCCTAATTTATTTTTGGCATGTTTTAAATAAATAAACCATTATTTTCCTGATTTAACAAGTTACTTTTCAAAAGAAGCATGCACAGACAAAAAAAAAATGTTTTATTGGCCCCAAGTGCCTGCACTGGTGTAGGCTTCTCCATTGCACTGGCAGACAAATTATGCAAGCAGTATTCGTTTCCACCGGAACTTAGCTGGTGTACTAACACGTGTGCGTTTAAACCAAGAGGAGAAAATCCAAAGACTTCCTTTAACCCTTTCACTACCGAAATATCTCGCGCTTCAAAGGCACCACCCGATATCGAGATATCTCAATCTGCAGCCCAAAAGCAAATGAAATCTGTTTGCTTTTTGGGCTGCAGAAGGCGCCCCCAAAGTTCTAGCCCTGTGAGCATAATGCCCAAAGAGCTAAAACTGTAAAATCATCTGATGCCCTTACATCGGGCTTTCAGCAGTCGATGCAGGGATGAAAATAGACCTGCAGTTCCAACAGCTGTGACTAAATTTGGCAGATGGCGCCATCTACTAGCCACAATAGGTTTACGGTAAATACAATGGCTATACGCTCAAATATTTTTTACTTTATAATTAAAAATGATTTTGCAAAAAACACTGGTTTCTGCCTTTTTTTTCTTTTTTGAAAAATCACTTGGTAGTGAAGGGTTTAAGGCTACCACGTGACGAACGCAGTCTGAGCGCACTCTGCGTGTGTGCATAACAGACGTACTTACTGACGGAAGATACTGTAGACACCACACATTCTTGTTTTTTGATGGATGTAGGGAAATCTGGAAATCAAAATTAATTATAATTAAGACCGGTACATTCAGCCAGACCAATAAAACTTGAGCGTCAACATGCTGGACCTCGCAAATGCGCTGCGTCTGACGTTGCATCATCACGCACACAGGCAGCGACGCGGCGCACTCTGGGCGTCCGTGGTAGCGTTTTTACGTCCAGGCCTAAATGGCGTCCGTTGCCACCTGCATGGTGCGTGCGCACTAAGATGCGCACGTACTTCGTTTTGTTGGTCTCTATTGATCACAAATCAATGCTACGGCGGACGTTAAACTGTGCGGCGACACGGAGTGATGACTGCCTTCGTCTGACGCTAGCCTAAATAGGACTAACTCTCTAGAGATTAGGAGAAAAAATGGATGTAAATTAGTTCTTGCATGCTGAATTTATTTAGATAAAGCTCAATCTTTTTGTGTGTGCTAGCTAGATATATTTCAGGTTATTTTTGTAGACTGTTATTTTTTTTTTCCCTCAGACTCCAGTACTGAAGATGAGAAAGCCCCAGCTAAAGTCCCTCCAAAACCAGCTGCAAGCAAGCCTACCCCAAAAAATACACCTGTCAAGGAGCCTGCTAAATCCACCCCCAAAGCGACGCCGGCCAAAAAAGCTGACAGCTCTTCTGACAGCTCCGGTGAGTGTGTTTTGGTTTATTTTTAAACCCTTCTGTAGCTATTTAGTGGATACAGTGCTGTTTGAATTAATATAAGGAAAATTTGGGACTTTCATCGTTTTAGCTTAGGTTTTTATTATTTTGAACATTATGGTCCTGAGACCGCTTGTATCCTGTACACTGTGTTGAGAAACACATTTTATATGTATTTAGTAGGTCCAAGTCCATCTAGTGACTGACATTTGTTTATATAATAACGCTCTCCGTTCTATTTTCTACTTCTGAGGAATTTGAAACTTACATTAGGATGCCAGTCTAAAAGGACCTGTTCAGAAAGCACTGATATTTCAGTGCTTTTCATTTCGATGCACTTTGACAGCTTCATTTCGCCGCAATGTCGGTGAATTAACTATTTAGCGAATGGTCACCGTAGTACGCTGTAGGTGACGTTGCTGAAGAACGTTGCCAAAGCGACTGTGGCGAATTCCACTGAACTGCAAAAACAATTGGGGGGGGGGGTGCACCGGAAGTCTCCTATTCTAGTAGTTGTTTAAACCAACAAAGAGTTGTTAAAATGTGTGTAAAGTAATTGAAAAGGCCTTCTTATAAAATTGGGAAACACACATTTCGCCATATGAAAGTGTTCTAAAGCATAAAAAAAGGCTTTTTGCTGAAAAATGAAAAAATCGTCTTTACGTAAAATTTTTAATTTTAATGATTTTACATTGAATCCTATGAGATTCGCCTGTTTTAAACCTGTCAGACGATGAATATCATGGCATTTCCCCGACACTTTGTTGAAGTTAGGTGTTCTGCAAATAATTCGAGCCAGTACTACTCTATGGGACAATTTTGCTACCCTCGATCTGCACTGTATTTTGCCGTCAATCGCCTGTATTTGGCAAAGTGACAGCTTAATGAGCTGCCCCGAAATTGGCAACGAATGGTGAAATTCCAATGTTTAGTGAATAGACTCTTTTTAAGTGTTCTTTGCAGGACAATGTTGGGCATCAACAAGAAACTAGTGTTAATCTTTTTTGTCTATCTAGATACAAGTAGTGATGAAGATAAGAAGAAAACGCCAGCCAAGCCACCTACAAAAACCACCCCTGCAAAGGCTGTTGCTAAATCAACCCCCGCAAAGACCCCTCCAAAGAAAAAAGAATCTAGTTCAGACAGCTCAGGTATGTTCTTCAAAAATATGTCCTGGCTAAAGGAAATTATCAGAAAATCTAGTGATTTTTAGATAAAACAGATGGAATGTAATATTTTGGAGTTGAATAGAATCTTTACATACTATATGATTTGTTTGTATAATGTCCTATTTTATCTCTTTTTTTTTTTCCTTTAGTTTTTACACCTTTTATGTAGTTTACTTGTAGTTTAACTTTTAAAATAGCTGTTGGCTGTTTATGCACTAGTTTGGAATATACAGTGTGTGATAAATGTTTGCACAAGAAAACAAACCATGTGTTACTCAGAACAATTTTTAATGCGTGGAATTAAAATTTATCCTATATTCTCACCATGGTAATGAGTTATCTTTTTGTGCATAAAACTCAGATTTGTGATTATTTTTCTCTACCCACATGAATTATGTCCTTGGTCTCAGAAATGCATATTATGAGCTAATTTATAATTGTAATGGTTTTTAGATGAGGAGGAGGCGAAGAAGCCCAATCTGAAAGTGACACCTAAACAAAAGCAAGCAGCAAAGCCAGCTCCAAAGGCAGCACAGACTAAAAAAGCTGAAAGTAGTTCTGACAGCTCCAGTGACTCTGAGGAAGAACAAAAAAAAGCTCCAGCCAAACCGTCCAAGAAGCCTGTTGCAAATGCCAAGGCTGCAACCCCCAACAAGAAGGCTGCAACTCTGAGCAAGAAGGCTGCCACCCCAAACAAGAAGGCTGCCAAGGACAGCAGCTCAGATTCTGATAGCTCAAGTGACGAGGAAGAAAAGAGTAAGAAGAAAGCTGTGAAATCCCCTGCTGCTAGCGCACCAGCTGCAGTCAAGAAACCAGTTGCTGTGAACAAAGCCAAGGCTAGCAGCAGCTCGTCAGACAGCTCCAGCGATGAAGATAAATCCAAGAAGCCACCAGCAAAGAAGGCAAAACCTGCACTTGCGAAGAAGGCCAGCAGCAGCTCTGAAGATAGCTCTGAGGATGAGAAGGCAAAGCCGAAGACCCCAGCTGCTAAAACGCCTCCAGCTGCAAAAAACCCTCCAGCTGCCAAGCCGTCCACTAAGAAAGATAGCAGTGAAAGCTCGGAGTCGGAGGATGAGGCCCCTGCAAAGAAAAGTGTTACCACCCCCAAAACGGCAAACTCCACTCCAAAAGCAGCAACAAAAAAGGCAGAATCCAGCTCCGAGGACAGCTCTTCTAGCGAGGATGACAAAGTAGACGGTAAGTATCTATTTGCGAAATGTTTTTTAAAGCATGCATTTTACATAGAAAGCCCTGTTAATTTGCAGTGACAAAGTGTATGAAGAATCGCTCTGCTGTAACGTGCTCAAAAGGAACCATAAACACACCATTGACTTTCAAGATGGCTGCTGCACTTGACTATGTTTCCTTATCTAGAACTAGGGAACTTTTCATGAAGCTAGGTGCATATTTTTGAAAGGAACGATGATTTTTAAATTAATTTTTGTCCCTGTACAGTCTGACCCAATCACCTCAACAGGCAGAGAATTTCACAGCTTTATTATTTTCATTGTAAAACATCCTTTCCTATGCTTTAGGCTGAATTTCCTTTCGTCCAATGTACAGTCTCATTAATGAATAGGCTTCCAGACAATGGTTTATAATGAATCCTATGAAAAGAAGGATCCATAAAGCACATCAAACAGTGCAATAGGTAGTAACGATAGTCCTCCAAAGAATGCTGTCAAAGCAAGCCGTGTGTAAAATGGTTGTCCAGTAGAAATAAAATATGGTGGCAAAGTCAATAAAAATACTCATAGGTCAGTAGTTCTCCTGAAAGTGCAGGTGTCCATGGTCATGTCCCTCAATGTTTCTCTAGAGAAAGAACTGAAAAACAAACTGCTGAATCTCAAGTCCATGGTTCCCCTCCTATAATAAGACAGGAACTCACATTATATAGAGCAACACCAGGTCTCGACTCTTAACCCCTTAGTGACCGGGCGGTTTTACACAAATCCGTCCGTTCGTGACCGCAGCTGTTTTTACGTTTCTGCGCTCTTAGTGTTTACGTCAAATTTTCCTCTTACTCGTTTATGTAACCCACACATATTTTACACTGTTTTTCTCGTCACTAAATGGACTTTATAAAGATACCATTTTTTTCATCATTTCATATAATTTACTATAAAAAATATTGTGAAATATGACACAAAAATTGAAAAAACACCACTTTTTCGAACTTTGACCCCCAAAATTTCTTATGTATCAACAACCGTCAAAAATTTTTTATTCCTTAGTAGTTTCTAAATTTAGTACTGAGTTTAGCAATACCCAATGTTTACATATTCCTCGCTTTTTTCCTTATTTTATGCAACAATAAGTGCAAGTAGCACTTTGCCATTTCCAAAGAGTTTATTTTCAAAACTAGTGATAGTGACATTGTAACACTGATATCTGTCACTAATTCCTGAATAACCCTCCACATATACATATTTTTTTAAAGTACACAAATCAAGGTATTAAACTTGGGGTATTTTGACTCTTTCCATGCAAACCATTTTACCACAAATCTATGCCAAAGTTTGAAAAAAAAAAAAATTTTGGTGATTTTTTTTTTTTGAACGTAATTTAAGAATACATGTACTGTGAACTTTAACCACTTCAATGCTAAGGACGCGCTCAGCGCGTCCTCAGCATTGCCCCTGGTATGCGGAGGACGCGCTGAGCGCGTCCTCGCATTGGGGTCAGCGTTCGGCCGGGTTCCGGCCGATCGCTGGCCCCTCCGGTGCGGGCTGACATCCTGGATGTCAGCCCGGCATCCGGAGCAGTGGCCGCCATTATTATGTGTCATCGCGCCCCCGCGATGACACATAATTCAGGCGCCCCCCCGCATGTGCGGAGGAGGCGCCTGAAAGGGAGGGGGGGAGGTCCTTCGGACCTCTCTCCCTCCCGATCGGCGGCTCACAGGGGCTTAACCCAGGCATCATTTGGAAGGGCACAGCCTGCCCTTCCAAATGATGCCTGGCATTAACCCCTGGGGAGCTGGATCGCAAATCGGCGCTGAAAAGCGCCGATTTGCGATCCTTCCCGGGAGCTGGCCGACATCTTGGATGTCGGCCAAGCTTCCGGGAACTCCCCCAGAGGACTGGCGTCATCGTGCGCAGCACGATGACGCCAGTCCTAGCATTAACCCCTAACTGCCACGAAGTGTGGAGATAGGGAGTTCCAATGAACTCCCTATCTCCCGATCCGTGGCAGTTAGGGGTTAAATTTTGATATCGTTGGATCGGCCAGAGCATGGCCGTTCCAACGATACCAAACATGAAAGTAAAAAAAATGTAAAAAAAAATAAAAAATAAAAATAAAAAAAAATTAAAAAAAAAAATAAACACTTTTTTTTTTTTTTTTTGTTTTTTTAATGCAGCAATATTGTTCCCATTTCAATTATAATGTGAACAATAATGCTGCATTAACGATTTTTGTATGCGGTGCGTTTGTTAAAAATGGTGTCATTTTCCCCAAAAAAAAATGTAACGAGACCCCATCTCTAATTTTTTTAACAAGCGCACCCCATACAAAATATAACCGCAATTGCTCGCATGTTAAAATGTGGAAAAAAACACTTTACACATTGTAAATTATTGAAAATACATATTTTATTGCATTTTTTGTTATAATATACAAACATGACATAACGTATACATATAATAATGACATATTGAATCTACCGAGTCTGACGGAAAGAACGATATATAATATGTCGATGTCATATACTAAAATAAGCCTTCAAAACAGGTTTAAACATGATGCGCAAAACAGGTAAAAAATGACCTCAGCACAGGGGCGGGAAAAGCCTCAGCAGCGAAAGGGTTAAGGTTTACTGCCAAAAAGCACCCCAAAATATGTTCAGCAACATCTTCTGAGTAAATTGATACCACCCAAGTATAGGTATGTCGGGTCATTTGGGGGCTAAAAGGCCTTATTTGGGGGGTGCACATTTCAGTTTTCCAACTTGGAATTTTCACATTTCGTCATCATGCACCCATGTCCTATTTGGGACATTTTTGAAGCCGGCCAAAGTAATTTACCCCCATCAAACCATATATTTTTAGAAAGGGCACACCCTAGGGTGCTTCAAAGAGTTGTATTTTAACACTTTCCATGCACTAGCTCTTTGTCAATCTTTCAGGTAGTCACTTTTTGTGTTATTTTTTCACACACATTGTACTTTAGGCATGAATTGTCAAATCCAGTTATGGGTTACTGCCAAAAAACACCCCAAAATATGTTCAGCAACATCTTCTGAGTAAATTGATACCACCCATGTATAGGTATGTCGGGTTATTTGGGGGCTAAAAGGCCTTATTTGGGGGGTGCGCATTTCAGTTTTCCAACTTGGAATTTTCACATTTCGTCATCATGCACCCATGTCCTATTTGGGACATTTTTGAAGCCGGCCAAAGTAATTTACCCCCATCAAACCATATATTTTTAGAAAGGGCACACCCTAGGGTGCTTCAAAGAGTTGTATTTTAACACTTTCCATGCACTAGCTCTTTGTCAATCTTTCAGGTAGTCACTTTTTGTGTTATTTTTTCACACACATTGTACTTTAGGCATGAATTGTCAAATCCAGTTATGGGTTACTGCCAAAAAACACCCCAAAATATGTTCAGCAACATCTTCTGAGTAAATTGATACCCATGTATAGGTATGTCGGGTCATTTGGGGGCTAAAAGGCCTTATTGGGGGGTGCGCATTTCAGTTTTCCAACTTGGAATTTTCACATTTCGTCATCATGCACCCATGTCCTATTTGGGACATTTTTGAAGCCGGCCAAAGTAATTTACCCCCATCAAACCATATATTTTTAGAAAGGGCACACCCTAGGGTGCTTCAAAGAGTTGTATTTTAACACTTTCCATGCACTAGCTCTTTGTCAAACTTTCAGGTAGTCACTTTTTGTGTTATTTTTTCACACACATTGTACTTTAGGCATGAATTGTCAAATCCAGTTATGGGTTACTGCCAAAAAACACCCCAAAATATGTTCAGCAACATCTTCTGAGTAAATTGATACCACCCATGTATAGGTATGTCGGGTCATTTGGGGGCTAAAAGGCCTTATTTGGGGGGTGCGCATTTCAGTTTTCCAACTTGGAATTTTCACATTTCGTCATCATGCACCCATGGCCTATTTGGGACATTTTTGAAGCCGGCCAAAGTAATTTACCCCCCATCCCATATATTTTTAGAAAGGGCACACCCTAGGGTGCTTCAAAGAGTTGTATTTTAACACTTTCCATGCACTAGCTCTTTGTCAATCTTTCAGGTAGTCACTTTTTGTGTTATTTTTTCACACACCTTGTACTTTAGGCATGAATTGTCAATCCAGTTATGGGTTACTGCCAAAAAACACCCCAAAATATGTTCAGCAACATCTTCTGAGTAAATTGATACCACCCATATATAGATTTGTTCTGTTGTTTTTGGGGTGCTACGCCAATCTTTGACATGTGCTTGTCAATTTTCTAATTTGACATACAGTATCTTCTTTGCTTATCTTCTTTTTAGGGGCCTTTTTACATACCCCAGTTTTATGAACGTGCATATATTTGGTAAGCTAACACCCCAAAGTATTGTAAATGGAGTGTTTTTATGCTATGGATGCATCCGTTTGCTCCAAACAAATTAGATACTGTTTGGTGGTCATTTTTCATTTTCACACCCACATCAGTTTTGGACTGTGATTTAGGAGACACTGTTGTTTTTTACTGCATGAAAACTCTCCAGGTTGTTTTCTGCAAGGTCTCCTGAGTACACCCATGCCCCCCATGCATAGGTTTGCCAGGATTTTGGGAAGGTTCAAATACAATTTTTATGACTTTGTCATTGGAGTTGAAATTGAGATTATTTCTTCAGCTAGGCCTAGCTTTGGTTTTGGGTCTACCGCATACCCCAGTTTGAATTATTGCCAGAAAATTGTTTATATTTGTTATGTTGACACCCCAAGGTATTGCATATGGAGTGCTTTGATGCCATGGATGCAACGGTTTTAGCCCAAAACATTTGAGAAGGTGTGTGGCGGTAATTTTTCAATTTTCAGATTTTTACGCCCACAGTAGTTTTGGACTGTGATTTAGCAGACACTGTTGTTTGTTACTGCATGAAAACTCTCCAGGTTGTTTTCTGCAAGATCTCCTGAGTACACCCATGCCCCCCATGCCTAGGTTTGCCAGGATTTTGGGAAGGTTCAAATACAATTTTTATGACTTTGTCATTGGAGTTGAAATTGAGATTATTTCTTCAGCTAGGCCTATCTTTGGTTTTGGGTCTACCGCATACCCCAGTTTGAATTATTGCCAGAAAATTGTTTATATTTGTTATGTTGACACCCCAAGGTATTGCATATGGAGTGCTTTGATGCCATGGATGCAACGGTTTTAGCCCAAAACATTTGGCAACAAGGTGTGTGGCGGTAATTTTTCAAATTTCAGATTTTTACGCCCACAGTAGTTTTGGACTGTGATTTAGGCTAGGGTCAGACGAGCGTAGTGTTCACGTCCGTGATCGCGCCTAAAAGTACGTCCGTGATAGCATGACATAAAGTCCAATGGAGCCCGACACACGAAGTACGTCCGCACTGAACTGCGGACGCACAACGGCCGCGGCCCACGGACGCAAGGCAGGCAAGAACGTAGAACCGCTAGAACGGCCGCACAAAGTGCGCTGCGTCCGCAACGTCTGCATAGCTTTGTGTGTGAGTGATGGAACGTGGTCAGACGGACTGCATTTATACGTCCTGCATTTTTCACGGACAAAATGGTTTTGCAATTGAATTTATTGTCCCTCCTACATCTGTCAAAAAATAAATGTCAGTGAAAAAACGGACTGTGTGACCACTACTGCGTCTTCCGTACTGACGATGTCCGTACTGCACGGACGTACAGTCCGTAGAAATCACGCTCGTCTGACCCTAGCCTTAGCAGACACTGTTGTTTGTTACTGCATGAAAACTCTCCAGGTTGTTTTCTGCAAGATCTCCTGAGTACACCCATGCCCCCCATGCATAGGTGTGCAAAGATTTTGGCAAAATACAGCACCAATTGTAGAACATAAAAATGTACGAATAAAATGTAAAAGTCTGGTGCCTGTCAAACTGGGGATGCTCTCTAGGGGAGCACAGGCTGTTGTCACTGAAGTGCATGAAACGCAAAATGTTTTCATACCTTCTACGTGACATTGATTGGAGGTAAATGGGGGTAGAGCAGATGGGGCTACTGCTCCAGCAGGAGCGAATTGAGGGCTTCTTTATGATGCCCTCAGCATAGTAAGTGCCCAGAATTTCAGAAATTCTGGCACATCTAGCGGGGTCCATTGCTGCCTTGCCAAGTAGGAGTCTGGCTTCGCAGCACAATGCTGATGGGCATACAGATTTGATTGGGCCACGATGTGGCCCAACAAATCATCCCCCATAAACACCTGCAAAAACTGTGTGGCGGTAAATCCTGCAACATCAATATTGATGCCAGGATTTGCCGTGAAAGGAGGGATATCTGGCCTCTGGCGATGAGGCACTACCCACTCCTCAGCTGGAGCTGTGCGTCTCCTGCTGGCAGGTGGTGACCCAGGATCTGCATCAGAAACATCACTAGATACATCAGCCAGCATAGATAATGTATCTAGCGACGCCTCTGAGCAGTTAGCGGGGTCGAAATGAGGGTCTGAGTCTGACGCAGATGCCTCAGATTCTGACGCCAGGATGGCATATGCCTCCTCGGCGCTGTACACCCTCTCAGACATTATATATAATAGATTATAAAATTTTATAATTATTATATATATATAAGCGGATTGTTGGTTCTTAGAAGAACCGTTGGGTTTCACAAGAAAATACAAATAAACACCTAAATCTCTCTAAATCCCTCTAAACCTGCCTCAATTCTTCTAAATCTCCCTAAAATCTCTCTAAATCTGCCTCAATTTTTCTAATCTCACTAAATCTCACTAAAATCTCTAACCTGTCAAATCTGATCTCTCTCTCTCGCTCACCAAAACACAAGTGAGGAGAGGGAGGGAGAATCACAGAGGTCAGAGCCAATATTTACAAAATATTGGCCTGACCTGACAAATTAGAAATTTTATTTTGATTTTTTCTAACTTCTGATTGGATGTTGCTAGCCTGCCTCTCTGATGAGGCAGGCTAGGAACATCCCACTCAGCCCCAAGATGACCCTGCCCTTAGAACCCTAACCCTACCCCTGACCCTGCCCTTAGAACCCTAACCCTAACCCTACCCCTAACCCTACCCCTAACCCTATCCCTACCCCTAACCCTACCCCTAACCCTACCCCTAACCCTACCCCTACCCCTAACCCTAACCCTAACCCTAACCTACCCCTAACCTACTAACCCTAACCCTACCCCTAACCCTACCCCTACCCTACTACCCTAACCCTACCCCTAACCCTACCCCTACCCCTACCCCTACCCCTACCCCTAACCCTAACCCTAACCCTACCTAACCCCTAACCCTACCCCTACCCCTACCCCTACCCTAACCCTACCCCTACCCCTAACTGTCAGTTTATTTTATTTATTTTTCTTTTTTTACACACTTTTTTTTACTTTTTTTTTACACTTTTTTTTTACTTTTTTTTCACTTTTTTTTACTCTGCTGGGTGCCTTGATCCCTCGAGGCACCCAGCAGAGCACCTGATCACTGAAGTGATCGATTTTGTACTGAGTGCCACGATACCTCGTGGCACTCAGTACTTCCTGCCGCTACCGGAAGTGATCGCTCGGGGGGAGCGATCACGGACGGACCGGCGGCAGGTAAGTATATTACAGGATGCCTCGCTGTCGAGGCATCCTTGTAATATGCTCAGAGCAGCTGGAAGCGATCCGATCGCTTCCAGCGCTCTGTAGAAGTGCCGGGCACCTCTCCGGTGCAACCGGATGTAGATCGCTCCCGGGGAGCGATCACATGGTGCCCCGGCACTTCTAACGGCCATTGCACGGATGCCTGGACTCCCAGGCATCCTGCAATGGCGTTTGAGCTGCTGGAAGCGATCCGATCGCTTCCAGCAGCTCAAAAACGGCAGGACGTACCATGTACGTCAGCGGGTCTAAGAGAGACCCGCTGCAATGACGTACATGGTACGTCCTCGGTCCTTAAGGGGTTAAGATTGCATACCTGAGAGTGGCACTACCCTTCTTTGCTGGTGCAGGTCACTTCAGCGAGATATATATAGTGTTTATTATTGCAGAAGCCACTTGCACACCACAGCAATTCGACGAATTGGATCCCAGAGCTCCTGTGCCACATTCCCCATATGCAGCAAGGAATTCTGGGTAGGATATGCAAATGACCTCTGTCTCACTTTTATGCATCCTGGGTCTGTTATTACACAGAACCCTAAAATCAATGCTATGCCACACTGTGGCTTTGTAGCAGAGATAAGGTTTATGCAACTGGTTAAAGCCACTCCTAGGACAGCGCTGTTTTGGGTTTGTTGGACCCTCATCAGCTAGGAGCTAGGCATGATGACCAGTTGCAGTGGATGCTTGGGACCCATAGGGCAATCAGTATCTACAAGGGTTGTAGTGGAGGACAAAAAGTGAGATAAAAAGCCTCCACACTATAAGTGTGTTTATTATTGAAGAAGCCACCCGCACATCACAGCAATTCAAATTGCATCCCCCAGTTGTAGATTAAGTTAAAATGGGTTCTTCATGGGCGTGGCCTAACCGCAGCACATGGAGGACGTGTGAGAGCAGAGCTCCTGCACCGGATCCTCTAAAGCAGCGGACTAAATAAGCGAATTGGCCCCCACTCGCTCGATTTCGGGGGGGGAACTAGCACTGCCCACCATGGCTACCTCCAAAGGGGGAAAAAAAGCAGGAAAAACCGAGTTTTTTACGCCGCGCGCCACCAAACTGAAGGAATCAGCGGCCTCCCAAGATGGCGGCGGCTCCTCTCCAGCTTCCCCTAGCGCGATGGAGATGGGGAGCGCCGCAACACCAGCTGCTCCAAATCTGGAAGCACTTATGTCCCGTATGGCTGACATGCTGGGAGACCTCTCCGCAACTTTAACAGCTCGGCTGGATGCAGTGGCGACAGCAATCCGCAGCGACATTAAGGAAATTGGTGAGAGAACAGACAGACTGGAAACGAAGATGTCTGAGTTTGCGGATGCCCACAATACCATGGCTGAACAAGTTGAAACTCTGGAGGAAAAACTTAAGGTGACTTTGTTAAAATTGGCAGATATGGAAGACCGCTCGCGACGCCATAATTTAAAAATACGCGGCGTCCCGGATTCTGTCACCTCATCCCAACTTACTTCCTACGTGACAGATATGTTTCAGAGCTTGCTCCCAGATGCTACGCCAGATTCGTTGCTATTCGACCGCATACACCGTCTGCCGAAACCTCCATCGGCCCCGACGAAAGCCCCTCGTGACGTTCTCCTGCGCCTCCATTATTTTAAACCACGCGAGGATATACTGCGAGCTTTACGGGACCCAGGGGCGCTACAACCCGAATATGACCACATATCTGTCTACCCTGACCTGTCCAAGGCTACTCTTCAGCAGCGGAGGGATTTTAAGCACATCACGACGGTACTTCGAAATAATAACACCGGCTATAGATGGGGTTTCCCGACTAAACTGCTGATCTCACGCAATGGCACTATCCATGTGGCGGTTTCTGTGGAGGAAGGTGACAAGCTGCTTCGAGACTGGGGTTTCGGAGATCATCCTCCCCAGCCCAGGAGACAAACAGCGCCTCGTCGGTTGGATCCGGAGTGGCACAAACGCTGACCGGTTGACCCTGGGTCATGTTGCCCATTTTCACATTTCAATGTCTGGCTCCTCCAATAATCTTTTACTTGGTCTCTGCAAGATCTCCGAGACTAGGTTGCTTTACCTGTCAGAAGACCATTCAACCCTCCTCCCCCCGGTTGGTGAGTGGGCCAAACTGCCAAGGGGACCGCGTGGGGTGCAGTGTGCGGGTCTGGCCCTCCGTACCCTACTCTCCCTCCTCGGCTGAGGAGTCTGAGAAGTGTACCCGAATTTCGGGACTTTTCACAGGAGATGTACCCTTCTGGGTTTGTATATATTGTTTTGTTTCCGTGTTTTTTGTTTCTGAGCTGCAAGGGTACAACGCGATGGTTGTTCTGTATTCTTAGAATGTTATTTATTTGTTTTTGCTCCCTTTTTCAATCTCAGGACTTATGTTTTCAAGGTGACTGGTACTTATATCCCGCCCACATGGTGCAATGCCCCATAAATGCGAAGCCCCCTGGCCTCGTCAATCCCCGTTACATGACGCATTTAATGGAAAATCTATGAAAGTAGTAACCTTTAATGTTAAGGGCTTAAATATGCCCGTAAAAAGGCACTCTTTATATCGAGATCTCCGAGCTCATGATGCAGATATTGTATGTCTTCAAGAGACGCATTTTCGCCGTCTGGATCATCCCAAGCTATATACCCCCCAATACCTAACACAATATCACTCCACGTTCAAAACTAAAGCAAGAGGGGTCACCCTGTTGATTCACAATAGAGTGGCATTCCAAATGCACCGTATCCTTAAAGACCCGAAAGGTCGTTACATAATATTAGTCTGTACGATAAACTCGAGAACTTATACTCTGGTGTCCATTTATGCTCCCAACGCTGCCCAGTCTCAGTTTCTGTCCCAGGTCTTGCAAAAGGTAACGGATATTCAATCGGGCACTCTGGTAATCTGTGGAGACTTAAACATGGGACTAGATCCCTTAAAAGACCGTTCGTCCACGGTTACTTGTAGACAGCATGGGACCTCCTCCCAGAGATTTCGCCAATTGTTAAATAGATATAATCTGTACGACGCGTGGCGTCTCCTTCACCCCACCGAAAGGGATTATACATTTCGATCTAGAGTCCATAATAGCTATTCTAGAATAGATTATTTTCTGATAGCGGGTTCAGCCCTTCCATACACAATAGACTGCACTATATTGCCCCTTACTTGGTCTGACCATTCTCCAGTGGTATTGACGTTAGGCGACGCTTATCAGCCTTCTGCCAGGCCCCCTTGGCGACTTCGAGACGACCTTTTACTCCATGAACCGGCGCGAATAGCAATACAAGCAGCCTTAGATAACTATTTTAAAGAAAACGTGACGCCGGATGTTAACCGCCTTACCATCTGGCAAGCCCATAAGGCGGTAATAAGAGGGGAATGTATAAAATGGGCGACTCATCTTAGGAAGCAATATGTATCACGAAGACTGGACCTACTTACTAAATTACAGGATCTAGACACGCGCAACAAAACAGCCCCGTCTCAAGAAATAATAGAAACTATAGATTCCACAATGGGTCTGTTGAGAGATTTGGAGGCGGAGAGCTATTTCAAGGCATTGACCAAGCGCAATGCTATGTATTACGCTCTTCGAAACAAACCTGGTAGATTCCTAGCTCGCAAACTTCAACCAGTTAACACGCCCCGTAAACAAATTACACTTAAATCCCCCGCTGGGCCTATATATGACCCCAAAATTATAGCGAATGAATTTGCCACCTATTATGAAAGTCTATATAATTTGGAAGCGAAACAGACAGTCCATTGCCCTACAGTGGCAGATATAGATAGATACCTGGAGAGGGTTCATCTTCCTTCGCTGTCCCAGACACATATTGCAAGTTTAACCACACCCATAATGACAGAAGACATTCTGAAGGCTATTAAAAACCTCCCAAAACGCAAGGCCCCGGGCCCTGATGGACTGACGGGGTTGTATTACTCCACCTTCGCTTCCCAACTAGTACCACATTTAAGTGCGGGCTTTGACGAAGCGTGGGAGGGGGGTTCCTTCCCAGTAGACATGCTGAGAGCTCACATTATTACCTTGCCCAAACCGGGTAAAATTCCTGACCGTTGCCCTAACCTTCGCCCTATCTCTTTGCTTAATGTAGATGTTAAAATATTCAGCAAAATACTGGCCAACCGACTTCAATATATTCTTCCCACTCTAATAGGTCTAGATCAGGTAGGGTTTATCTCAAGGCGACAAGGAGCCGACAGCACTAAAAAACTAGTTAATTTACTTGGCCTGATGAGACGTGGGGACTCTTCAAGCTTGATTCTGTCCTTGGACGCAGAAAAAGCCTTCGACAGGGTTCACTGGAACTTTCTGAATCGAGTATTACACAAGTTCGGATTTCCACCCTCCTTTATAACTGCGGTACAGGCCCTGTATGATTCTCCCTCTGCTAAGGTACTCTGCAGCGGGTTTGTGTCGGAGGAATTTGTAATAACTAATGGGACAAGACAGGGATGCCCACTTTCCCCACTATTATATGCCCTGGTTTTGGAGCCCTTGGCACAGGCCATACGGCAAAATGACTCCATTTGTGGAATACAGGCAGGCCCGGTGACTTATAAACTCAACTTATACGCGGACGATATCCTTCTAACCTTGACTGACCCGGATTGTTCTCTCCCTTCCCTCCAACAAGAGTTAGACTTGTATAGTCAGGTTTCATATCATTTGGTGAACATATTAAAAACCCAAGCTCTCCCGATTAATATACCCCAGCAACACCTGGAAGCCCTTCGAGCCAGTTATAAGTTTGACTGGCGAACTGATTATATTGTGTACCTGGGTCTTAAGATAGCTAGTACTCCGGAAAAACTGTTTAATTATAATTATGATAGATTACTGTCAGAGGTGAAATCACAGTTATATCATTGGAGACTGCGGGAGATCTCATGGTTGGGCAGGATGGCGGCGGTGAAGATGATGGTGTTACCAAAGATTCTATACGTTTTTCGAACCCTCCCCATGCAGCTGCCCACGTCCTTCCTAGATACCTTACAATCTATCATAATGAGATATATTTGGAATCATAAAAGACCCAGAATACCGAAAAAACTATTGTATTACCGCCATAGAGATGGGGGCCTTAACGTTACCCATACATAACTACTATTGGGCCACATGTTTGGCATCACTAGCGGAACTGGTTCACACCCACCCTATGCCTCAATGGCTGGTAGTGGAATATACTTTTATTCCCGGACACGATTTGGCCGACCTATTATTTGTGCCTCGTACAAAGAGACCACGTCTACCGGAGATCCTACCCTCCACGATTTTATCTGTTAAGGCGTGGGACCGTTATGCCCACTTATTCCAAAACTACACTCCAATATCCATGGCCACACCTCTCACATCAATGTCATACTTGCTGCCCCACTTTAGAGCGGGGCCCTGGATTCAATCTGGAGTCACGCACCTACACCATCTGTTTTCGCTGCCGGACATCTTGTCCTTCCAAACTTTACAAGAGAAATTTAAGGTACCATCCTCAATGTTTTTGTCATACATGCAACTCTATTCTTATTTCAAATCCAATGCAGTAATATCTAATTTACGTACCACATTGCCGCTCCTATCGGACACTGAGCTATTTTGGCTAGACCCGCACACCACCACAAAACCCATCTCGTTGTTCTATCGATTGCTTAATACCCCGACAGGAATAACATCGTGGAAATTTCACAACACTTGGGAAAAGGACCTGTCTATGCAATTTACCCCCTCGCAATGGGCCATGGCACATTTGTTTTCAGCTGGAGCCTCGAGGTGTGCAACGCTGATTGAAACACAACGAAAAGTACTATATTGTTGGTATCTTACGCCCTCAAGGATTAGCCGTTTTGCCCCAAACACTTCGGACGTCTGCTGGAGATGTTTGTCTGCCTCAGGCACGATGGGTCATATCTGGTGGCTCTGTCCACTGATAGCACCACTATGGAAAGATATATCTCTTCTTGCGTCGGAAGTCTTGGGTAGTCAGATACCGTGCACACCGGAGATCCTATTGCTGGGAATGGTCCACCTTCCTCGGTCACACCTCAGAATGTTATTCATAATTGTCTCTACAACAATGTTACTTATTGCCAGGAACTGGAAATCGACCGCTGTCCCAACACAACGACAGATAGCTACATTACTATCACAATATCGATCCTTCGACTCCAAAGCTACCTCGGCATGGGGTTTTCGCCCCACTAAACATGACCCATGGGCCATCTGGGACATTCATAAGATTTATGAGGCGTGTGGGTTATGATTACAGTGCTGATAGAATTATGGTTTTGGGTCACTTTTCTGAGAAGCCTAAGAAGAACACCTGGGGCACTCTCTACTTCAGAGAAATTGCCTTCTCCTGCTGATCCTGAGATTCCCTTCCCTGTTTGTTAGTTTATTTTTCATTTTTATGTACTTCCTTTATTGTATGTTATTTTAGTATAGTTTCATGTCCATACAAAACTGTTTGAGAGATACTGCTGCAATCATACCAGATTCTTTCATGAGATGGTTGAATGTTATTTACAGTGATTATGTTGTAAACACCTCTCAATAAAAATATTTTGAAATTAAAATGGGTTCTTCATAAAAATCCAAATTGTACAAACACCGTTGTTTCGACTTGCTGGTTTTAACTGTACAATATGGACTTTTATTAAAAAGCCTTTTCATTTCACCAGACGTACCCCCAGATTTCTCTACATGAGGGTCGGGAACCTCTTCTCCCCCAGTTGTTTTGGAACTACATCTCCCATGATGCTCTGCCACTCATTAGGCTGAAGACGACTCCAGGGAAATTTAGTTCCAGAACATTTTGAGGGCCCAAGTTGTTGATCCCTGACCTATAATTATATTATAATTGTAATCTAATTATAACTAGACTTATTTAAATCTCTTAAATGCTGCAATCTTTAAATGCAGCACAGCTTTACCGCACACAGGGCAGATTCCAGCACAAGATGGGCAACACTTGAAAAGTGCTGGAGGATTTCCCCCATTGAAGGCTCCTGGATTAAGTAAATCGATTCCTGATCGAGTTGAAGCATATGAATCCTTCATACAGCTGGACAGGCCAAGAGCCAAAAATATGGGGAAAAATAAAAACACAGAAAACGGCTAATTAAAAAAAAAAATCCTAAACTCTGTTTAACCCCACCCGCCCAGTGCACTCTTTCAATAACCCCCATCAGCTTGCTGTGGCTCAGCTGTCACATTTAGTGAATAATCCCGTCCTCCTGTCACCAGGAAAAGTTCATCAAAAAATGACCATGGTGACGTCCCAACAAGCGGCAGACTGGGGGTCAAACTACACAAAGTGCGTAAAGGACCTCCGAGAAAAGCACAGCGGTGGAAGAGCCTGGGAAGCGCCCCTGAAGGAAGTTTCGGCGCACACGCAGACTATACACTCGGGAAGTCCTTACCGGCCTACGTAGTTCTCCAGCACTAAGCTCTTCCCGGCGCTCTGCCCTCCCACGACGGCTATCTGCGGCAGGTCCAAGTTGCAGGACTGCCATATGGAGCTGAAGGCGTCCTGCACCTTGTTGACAAGGCGAATGAGGTCTTCCATCCCTGGCTCCCCATGGTGGCTGGCTGGCGATCGCTCTCTGGGTCTCCGCTTCGCTCCCCATTACCGCTCAGTTTCCTTTGCAATCCGCTCAGCCCGACAGCAGCCACCTGCGTAAGAGACAGCAATGGCCGCATCACAGCCCTGCGACTGGATGCTCCGCTGGTTCAGTATTGCAGCCCGCCGGAGTTGAACGCTGACCAAGTGCTTTTAATGCACACGGCCAGCTTCCCCAGCCCCACGGATGTCAGCAAGCCGGCCCAGCGTTGGCTTCCGGTATCGGGGGGGGGGATGTATCGGGCCATTTGCACGAGTACCAAGTACTCGTGCAAACGGCAGTATCGGTACTGATACTAGTATCGGTGCATCCCTAGTTGTAATAAAATTAGAGTAACCCTCATCAATTCAGGAGCCCTATATTTAAGCGTGTCAGGTGCCTCTGTGGTGGGTACCCAAAATCTCTTTGAATTGCCAGTCCTCAATTCCAGAGTAGCTGTAAAGTGCGATATTTATTTATTTATAAACGTATTTTACCAGGAAGGATACATTGAGATTTCTCTTGTTTTCAAGTATGTCCTGGGATATGCAGAGGGCAGAAATACAGCCGGCCAATGAAGGGTTAAAAAATTTGGTCTAATTTATAAATAAATCAATGCTGGACATATAATACGCTGAGACGTGTTTCAGCAACTGTGGCCTTCATCTTTTAGATGTCCATTAAAGTGTATGAAATGCAAGATAGAAAGTATATTTTAGCCAGTGTTCTATCCACGAACAAGAATTTAATCTAGATCGTTTTTTTTCTTGATTTTGAATAATAATCTCTTGTGGAACTTCCGAAAGCTTTGGCAAAATCCAAGTAAATCACATCCACTGCGACCCCCTCATCTATGCTTCTACTTACTACTTCATAAAATGCAATTAGGTTAGATCGGTGTTTCCTAAAACCATGCTGATTTCTGCTAATTGCTGTATACCTCCCAATAAATTCCTAAATATTATCCCTGTTACACGATCACGCCGCCGCCAGGCCTTGGAGGCTGGGATGCTGCCTCCAGCCGAGATGTTGCGGTAGGCTCCCACTAGATCTCTGCTGGAGGCTACACGGCCCGGCGGCGGCGTGATCGTGTCACAGCCCTGCGACCGGATCCACCGGCTTTCGTGGGGCAGACGTCTGGCAATCTAGGTGAGCTGGGGGCAATCTATCCACATGTGAGCTGGGGGCATTTTTATATGAGGTCTGTTGAAAAGCGGTCAAATGACCTAAAAGTATCGGGGTACTTTTAAAAAGGTACTCGGCCTTTAAAAAGTGGTATTGGTGCATCCCTAATCCAAAGCACTGTTTAATGTCACTGTATCCTTATTGGTACTCATTGTTGTACTGCTTGAATATTATATTGTAAACATTTTATAAGATGAATGGAATTCTTCCCCCTCCGTCCCTCACTTTCCCTTTTTATCTTTTTTCTTTTTCTGTATCCCTAATTAGTTGACTGCTTTTGTTGTGAATATTTCTTTTTGTGGACAGAAACGGGAAAAAGTTTTAAAACCTGTAATAAATATTAATTGAAAAGAATCCGAACCACCTGAGCTTTGGCAACATATGGGGCATGATGCACAGGAGCCCACAATAGCAAAATTTGATAAAACATCCGCAGGGATCTTTCAAGTTACATTGACACCTCCTTTTGAAATATGTAATCTGTGCATTAAAAACACTTTCAAAACATGCTTTGTGTTCTACACACCTTGCTTTCAAACGTAGTGAGTTGGAAACTGTAAGGCTCGTGTCAGACGAGCGCAATGTTCACGTCTGTGTTGCCGCACATTTTAACGTCCGTGGCAGCATAGCATTCTGACAATGAGCCCCCACACACGAAGTATGTCCGCACGGAAGTGGCAAACGGACGCAGGTTAGGCAAGAACGTAATACCGCTAGAATGGACGTGCGGAATGCTCAACGTCCGCATAGCTTTGTCTGTGAGTGATGGAACGAAGTCAGACGGACTGCATTTGTGCGTCCAGCATTTTTGACGGACAAAATGTTTTTTTTCTTCATTTTTTTAAATTTATTTCACTCAAAAATAACGTCAGTCACAAACACAGACCGTGTGGTCATTACTGCATCTTCCGTCAGAAAGTACGTCCGTTGTGCATGGCCGCACAGTCTGTACAAGATGCACTCGTCTGACATTAGCCTTACCTAGTCTGCTCGGCAATAATGCATCAATTTCTTTTCAGGTACCTCTGGAAAGAGGAAAAGAGCAGAAGCAACAGCGAAAGACGGAGCGACACCCAAGAACAAGAAAATCAAACCCAAAACGCCAAACACATTTCCCAAGGTGAGGAAGTGAGGATTGCCCCCCACCGCAGAGTACCAAGAAGCCTATGTACAGACTGTGAAGTGCAGTTTTATTTGAAATGAGTGGACACCTTTTAAGGTGTTTTTTTTTTTTTTTTTTAAACAAACAAATAAATAAATTGGGTTCAACTAGGTGTCTGGGTTTTTTATATTTTATTATTTTCCCCCTCCCTTAATATGGCCATAACAGTCCTTGAAGTTGCTACAGAAATATGCATTCCATAGTGGTACCTACATACCTCATTGTGCCAAGTTACGCATGCAAATGTTTTATTTAATTTAACAGGGCTGATCTTTATTGGCTCTGTAGTACCGTTATATTCCAATGTCTGTGATTAATAATCTTGAAGCCATGATCCAAGTATATCAGAGAATCTTCATTGTTCAACACAATGTAACAAATGTATGTTCTGTTACAATAAAGTGTTCTCAAGCAATGTGCAATCTTTGTAAGTAGACAACAGGCTGCTCAACTGCGACCTTTTTTTAAAAAATTTTTTTATAAAGTGATGAATGCTTGTGGTTGTCTCAAGCTATACTTCTGCTCTTTTTCATTTGTACTGTACTTTCCATTACGTATGCTACATACTCCCCCCAGCAACTGCTCCTTTATACCTCCATTACATGTTTTTGTTTTTGGGTGTGATGCAGGAATCTCACAAAGCTACCCCATTTCGGCGGGTAAGAGAAGATGAAGTAGAGGTTGATCCTCGCATGGCTAATAATGCATTTGAAGCAAAGGTAATGTCAACCCCTACACTTGTAATTGCTTTTCTATATTTTTTTTTTTTTTTTAAACCCCATCGTGACCAGACTATTTTACCATTGTTCGAAAGAACCCACTGCTGTTTTTACATTTCTGCGCTCTTTGGGCCATATTACATAGTTGGTGCTAACTTAACCAGAGCTGTTGTAAACTTCCCAGAGCCATTATAGTCTATGGAGGTTTTCAGTTTACAACAGCTCTGGTTAAGTTGGCACCAACATTGTAATACTGCCCGTTGTGTTTAGGTCTACTCTTCCTCTTACTCGTTTATGCAACCCACACATATTATACAGTTTTTATTGCCATTAAGTGGACTTTCTAAAGATACCATTATTTTCATCATATCGTATAATTTACTATAAAAACAATTCTGAAATCAGACGAAAAAATAGAAAGAAAAATAATTTTTTCCCCCAACTTTAATCCCAAAAATCTACAACTGCCAAAGACCCTGGCTAAATATTTTCGAAATTTTGTCCTGAAATTAGAAATACCCAATTTTTTTTTAAATTTTTTTTAACCTCTTCACTGCTGAGCCATTTTTACCTCTGTGTGCTGATCCCATTTTGACCATTTTCTGCTTGTGTTAAAATAGGACTTCAAATCACATTTTATTATACTGTACAAAAAGGGTGATTGCAGTCTGATTTTCATATGGAGCAGTTGTCCCTGTAATGGCACAATCGAGCTAAAGCATTGAGACCCGAGCGCGCCCCACCGTAAAGCAGACCACTAGTGCCATTGTTCATTCTGAGGACCCTCACAAACCCCTTTTTGCTCACTATTTGATTATACCACCATACAAAAATTTAAGAAACACACTTTTTATTTTTACACCAAACCATGGTCCTGTTTAGTAATGATACTAAACGTGACTCTCTAGCTGCCACGGATCGGGAGATACGTGTGTCCAAAGGACACTCCACTTGACAGCTAGAGCTTTAACTGGCCAACTGACGTCATCGCACATATGGTGACTATGTCAGTGGGTGGGGGGGGGTTGACCTCAGATTTTTGTCTGACATCCAAGAGTGGGAGTTAAGCACTTAAGGGGTTAAAGAGAGGCTCCACTGGAAAGGGCAAACTGCCCTCTCCAGTGGTCCCTTTTTTTTTTCTTCCTATGTTCAGCCTTTGAGGAGGAAGAGGAGTACAAATGACCTCTCCTGCAGGCGCTTGGGGCACCTGAAAATGGCATCATTGTGCACGGCTGGGGCCCATAAAACTGTTGGACCAGCTTCTGCATTTAAGGCTGGGGTCAGACGAGCGCACTGTGCACCCGTACTGACGTGCCTTCTGGCGCCTGTCGTAGTGTTGTGACGCTGCAACGGGGCCTGCCACACGCTGTTGCTCGCACGAATTGCGCGCGCAACAGCGCCATGCAGCAGCCATCTCCGTCAGAGCGCTAGGACGCGCGCTGACAGAGCTGCAAAGTGCGATCCTCCATAGGAGGATCGAGCCTTGCAGCGCTGAGCGCACTAACTGCACTCAGCAAGTTGGCCAGACGGGCGTTGAGTGGAAGGAACGTCCACTCTCATGGAAGTTCCTTCCACTTTCCAATGATACAAGTCTGACCCCAGCCTAATAGTCAAGTGAGTCAGTGTCTGATTTTTATCCTGGGTACATTTTGCTTCAGTCCAGATGGGAAACATTTGAAGCACACCTGATGTCATTTCAAAGATGGCATGACTTTATATATAAATAAAGTCATAGGGAAAACCATGTTTATTTGTGGCAAAAATAACAATCTATTTAAATGGTGCTATTCATTTCCACGATCATTCAGTGAGTTGTTCGTTCAACAGCTTGGAGGTTTACATCTCTATTTTTTTTTCTTGCTGTGACAGATGTTAGGGTTTCCGAATTAACAAAGGTCAGATCAGGCCAAAACGATGCCACCTGTACTTGCCCAATAAAAGCACTTACTGTCTTACTGCATTTGCAGTGCCCTGATTCCTTTCTTGATATCACTACAGGGATTGGCCCACCTGCATCCATAGGAGCACAACTGTGGAGCATTAATGTCTCTTGCAGAATTAATCTGAATAGGTGCTGTTATGCCATGCCCTCTGTCGGGGTGGCATGTTATAAAGGACATGCAACATTTGATGCATTGTATATTCCTATTGATCCTTTTTTTGCTGCAATATATATAAATATCTTTTTGCAGAAAGGAGCAACTGGAGACTGGGGAGAGAGAGCCAATAACGTCTTGAAATTTACAAAAGGGAAATCTTTCCGTCACGAGAAGACCAAGAAAAAGAGAGGAAGCTACTGCGGTGGCGCAATTTCTACAACTGTGAACTCCATCAAATTTGAGAGCGATTAAGGAGAACTTTTAACTGATATCCACAGGTTTAATGTTCAGTAATGTCTTTGGATATACTATTGTAGCATTACAATTTACTTATGAAATCCGTCTGGAACATTGATCCAGTTGACTTGAAATCAATACGTTAATTGTGTCCGTTCTGAAAGCCCGTACATCTTTCTATTTTATTTATGAAATGGTGACTTAAAGAAAAGACAAATCCAGTCGACATGAAATTCCTCGTTTTTATTGAAGTTTTAATGTTATTTTTGTAGAATTTAAAGAGAATAAAAAGAACTGCCAGGTTACTGGAAACATGGTTGTGGAAAATGGCCTCATTAAATACTGGAAAGTCACACTTGGTTAAAAAAATATATTCCTTAAATCCATTTTCTTGTGTGAAAAGCGAATGTCACACTTAAAAACGTGTGTGTTAAATACATCACAAAATATGAACTCAGACACTGTTCCATGAAGCCCCTGTTAGAGAGGGGAAAAAATTCTGAAATGTTGAAATATAAATTTTGTAAGGGGCAAATTATTTTCGTTGTGGATAATATTTTTGTCACCCCTCCGGGTGTTGCCTTTCTGTATTCTTCTACCAGAGGCTGGGAAATGTGAGGATTCTGCGCATTAAGAGATCTCCGATGTCGCACTTGAATCTGCTGAACCCATTCTCAAAGGATCAGTCAGGGCTGTAACCCATGAGCTATCACAACTGATGCTACGGCCTTCACTTGCCACATTGTTTCTAGCAATAGGCAACCACAACGTATCAGAGTAAAAGGTGGGCTTAACCCTGATGCTACTGAACAAAAACAACTGTGCAGAAAACTAGTAGAAAAAGTGGATGGATAGGGATCCAGTATAATAAAACTAAAATAATTTTTATTCTAAACAAAATATCTAACATCACACGAAGACACAAATTAATCAAAGGTTGCAAGTGTTGCAGTGCTAACTAGTTCACCTCATTTGCTACAACCCCTAACTTTGGGGTTGAGGAGTTTATCCATTGCCAATGTATAAAATGAGGAACTTCTATAAATCAGGGGTATCCCTAAGCAAGCAAATTGCAATACCGTAAATAGACCGTACCACAAAGGTTTATGGTTAACAAAGCATAATAGATAGTTGCAAAAAAAGTAGCAATGGCAAAAAATACAATCTTAAACGTGCCCCACAAAACCAGCCATAAGATCACGACAACAGATAAAATCAGCATCGAACAACACTGGTACATAGGACAGCCTAATCGGCAGTAAATCTGGTGCTCATTCGCTAAAATAGATATAATGTCCACCTCGCTCGATACCTAGACAGGTCGAGCTGCCTACTATACCCAACTAACTATCTTTACCAGTAATAAGACGTAGAAGAGCAAAAAGGCTGCCACGAATCCATAGGTAGAACGAACATACAAAAAGTGACTTTAAAAACCATAATAACGTCGTTCAACTCTGCATCACTCCTGCGTGATCTTATGACTATGGGTGCCGTTTAAGACCGTAATTATTACTATTGCAATGTTATTTTACTGGTGCCTAATATGCTCTGTTAACCATACACCTTTGTGGTACAGTTTATATTGACTGTATTTCAATTTGCTTGCTAAGGGATACCCCTGATTTATAGAAGTATTTCCTTGAGTTTCCTTTATTATCCAAGTTGGGGATTGTAGCAATAGACGTGGACTAGTTAGCATTGTCACATTTGTTACACTTTATATTATTTATTTTTTTCAATATGTTTTGTTAAAGGTTATTGTGGTTTTATTATACTGGATCCACTTTGTGCGTTCAGTTTTCTTACCTCCTGCATTCTCTGAAATAAGGAAATTACGTTTCACGTGGGTGCAATTTCATGACTGGGAGCCTCTACACACACTGCAGGATATCTCCAATGGAGGTTCTTGATGAGGCTGGAATTAATCACTCAAATGGAATGATGTAAACATGCTGGAGAGCTACAAACACAAGGAATGAAATATATTTTAACAGCCCAACAAAAACCCATCCCCCAAACCAATCAACAAAGTGGGAGAAGATAAAAATTACTTTACACATCCAATCCAATTGAGTTTCAGCCTAGATTCAGTGGTCAAAAATGCAAGATCTGAATGTGGAACACAGAGGCCTACCACAAGACACTGTCTAACCATATTTACGTGACAGGAATACATAATGGACTACATTTCTTGTTTTTGTTACTTTAGTTTTTTTTCATCATTAGCTGGTTTGTAACTAATTGAAATGGCCAATAAAGTGTATTTTGTTTCTATGATGTAAGATTTCCATTTGCATACCCCTCCTGAGCATTGATTATGTCCTTGAAGGGTTGAATACTTAATGGAAGATGCTGGGGTTTCAATCCGGACTGTTTGCGTCGTTGGAATCCGCTGCAGGCTCTCCCTGCGTTGGCCCTTATGAAACATGACGTCCATGCATTCTTACGTGCATTTCTCTTTAAAAGCCCTGCAAACGATGTATTAACAGGTTTTGGGTACATTGAATATTCAGTGGAAGCCTCAAACACAACATGCTGTAGCCTTTCTGAGGCGTTTGGCAAAAAGTTGTTGTGCAGCCACAAACTAACTTGATGATAATCTTGCTAATATAAACAGGCAGAAATGGTATGTGCACCAGGAAATATGCTCCTACATCTCACACAACTACTAAGGGATTTGACCGGATGCCGGACAAAATCCCTACAGCCAACGGCCAAGTGCCGGACATCCCAACTTCCCTACACAGCCAACTTCCAGACATCCATAATCCCAGCAGCTAACCCTAATACTAACAGCCTAACCCTTAAGGAGTTAGGGCTAGGTTTAAGGTGGTTAGGGCTAGATATGGGGGGGTTAGGGTTATGGCTAGGTTTAAGGGGGGTTAGGGCTATATTTAGGGAGTAGGGTTAGTGTTAGCTGCTGGGATTTTGGATGTCTGGAAGTTGCCCGTCAGGGAGTTGTCTGTGTAGGGAAGTTGGCCGTCAGGGAGTTGTCTGTGTAGGGAAGTTGGCCGTCAGGATTTTGGCATTAGGGAACCTGGTTGTAGGGATTGCAACCCAAACCCGATTTGACCACCACATAGTTATTAAGAAATGTCAAAGTACTATTCCCAAGGGCCTGGGCCTCCACTAACCTTTATCTACTATCAAGCTTGATTCTAGTTCAGTATTAACTTGCGGCTGCCATGCGTGGTATGCCGTCTCAGTGGCGGGTGGGCCTAATGGCCAAGGGACAGCGTAGCATTCCCTGTGGTTCTCCGGTAACTCCCCTGACCCTCCACCATTCTCTGAGGTAGATTACCGCAATTGGCTGCAGGCACGCTTCTTGCGTTCAGGCAGTCCGCAGTGATTGGCTGCAAGGGAGATAGGAGTTGCCGGAGAGTCATAGTACGCCCTGTTGCGTTCAGGCCCTCCTTCCTCCCATTACTTCCTGGCATTCACTGGTAAACTCATTAGATACAAAAATATTTGTAATTTGTTGTTTTTGAAACTCTATAAATCAAATTGTGTCCTATGAATCGGCCGGCTTGCCTAGAATCAAAGCCACCAAAGCATCATCTTAAGTGTCAATGAATACATATGTAAACCGCGAGTAATTGCCGCAGAGCTAAATACCCTTTACATTTAGAGAATATGACAAGATAATTGGCAGGAAAAGGATTATTAATTTGGGTTTGTAATGTAGTCAGATAGCATAGAGGTGATGTTAGACAAATAATTATTCATTGGGAAAACAAATGAGGTAGAAAAAAACGAGTCAATTATTATGGTTTTTGGTCTGAAAGATAATAATGCTTGACATTATGCACCTTTTAATAAAAGAGGTACCTTGTGAAATGCTTTTTCGCAGACACAAATTAATGACGATGTCTGCTGACATTTCGCTAAGTCTAGTAATGGATTACAAGGCGTCCCATTTAAAAAGACTAATTTACAATTTACCCAGGTACATAGAACTGAAAAATATAAAGGGAGCTTTTCAAAAGAGAATGATGAAGTGATGACCGGTTTAAATGATTTTTGTCATAAAGGCCCCTAAATATAATGCACATTTAATCTTAAAATTCTGGTGTCCCCAAAAACTCTTGATGTGGGCATAGGAACTGGCAGTGGGACAGACCCACTCAGCTGTCCTCAAACATGTGCACAATGTGTCCCTGGGATTGAAGATTTGTTTTATAAATGGACTTTATGTTTTATTTTTCTAATCTAAAGTTACAGATTTCCCCCAATTTATATGACTATTGGTAAGGGTAGTAACTAATACTAACAGGGTTATTCAAAGAGAATCGAAAAGTCACCGCATGTTCGGCGACTTTTCTTTCAATTCGAGCTGATTCGGCAATCCCATTTCGGCGACCCTGCGTTGTATTCAGCAAGCACCACAGGGCCATCGAAGCGCAGGGAAAAGCTGCCGCAACCCCGATGAAAAGTCACCGCAAACACCCGGCGAATGCGCGCCGAAACCCGCAAAAACATCTGGATTAACCCGCTGAAAACGCCGGAAAAACACGAGCAGGAGCCGATCACACACAGCGAAGGCGCCGGAAAAAGCCGACACCGCCGACGAGTGAAGTGAATAAATTAGCAAAACAGTTTGCATGAATGTTTGAAAAGTGAAACGCTGTTTGCAAAGAAACTACTGAGCGAAAATGTCTGAAATTTACATATGAGGTTCTCCACAGAGAACGGATACTTTCACACAGGCTGAACCCCTGGTACCCCACATACACTGAAAATACCCCCCAAACATCCTGGATACATCCTCCACAAACCCCAATACACTCCAGAGGCCTTAAAAATATTGTTCATAGGCACTGATACAACCCCCTAAAGATAACCCTCATACACAGATCCTGATACCCCACCCAAAAGACCTGCACAAACCCTTCACAGGCCCTAAATACTCTCTCAACACACAGACACTGACCCAACACCTGCAGAACTTACTTATATTAGAGTAGGAAATCTCAAAATCCCCCACATCATGTTTCTGAGCTTTTAACTTCCATGATTCTCTGGCTACCTATTGCATTCGAAGAATTCTGGGAATTTTAAGCAATCATCATCTGGGGGGTCGGAGTTGACATCTCTGTGTTAGAGGATCCAGGCAGGTGCAGAGGTTGCTGTTCAACTATGATCTGGAGTAGTAATTGTATCAGAATCAGTTTATTGAGGAATATTTGATCACAGGTTGTCGGTTTTTAAATGAGAAACACTTTGCTCCAGTAATCTTCTTTGATTGAGGAAAAAGTACAAAATGGGTTAATGTATATGGCTTAGAAAATGTCTGGTTAAGTGAAAAACTAATCATAAAGATTATAATGTAAGATTACAGCGTGCCCTGACCTTGACAAATGGGAAATGAGAAATCTCTGTGTCAGAGTCATGTGCAACCTTTAACCCTGATATTTCTTATTTTATTTGCGTTTTGAAAATATTCCATTGAGGAAAGTTTACAGAGCTTGTACGGAGTTTCAAAGACTTCACTGGTCAAATATGATTATCAGGCAGTAAAGTCCATTTTCAACAATTTTGAGAAATTACTCTATGCAAATCCAAGGGCCAAGTCCTAAAAAAAAGAGGTGCGGGAACTCATCAAGATTTCTGTCCCACTATTAGCAATTTTAATCTTGCTCTTGCCACAAACACTCACATCTGATATTAATGTACGGTTACAGTTACAAGTATTCATAAAGCGCTAACAAGTTCTGTAGCGCTGTACAATAGGTGAGACAGAATAACAAATATACAAGTTAAACACACAGAAGAGTAGGAGAGAGGACCCTGCTCGACAGCTTACACTCTAAATATACGTTGATTTTAGCAAAAATATTATATATATGTTATATTTATTGTGACTTAACAGGAAAAATATGATTTATACCTGAATACAACCTTTATAGTGTGTGGCACCAATGGGAACTCAGTTCGCTTTTCATAAGTAGTGGAGGAACTGCATTCCCATGCATTCCCCCCTCGAATTGACCTCTTACTTTTTTCCTGGAAACACTTTTACTTATTGCAATTGCAATGTTTATTATGATAACATTTCTATTCTTAACCTTCTATGATGAGTCGCTTTAGGTGACTAATATAGTTTCCTTTTTTTTCCCCCTTTGGTTTGATATGCTTATAGTGGTTCAGCCCCTTTATAAGAAGTCCTGGTTATTTCCCTTCCCCTTTCAAGCCTCTTTTTTCTCTCCTTTATTGGGGAGCCCTATTGGATGGACAGTTTTGTCAGATTTTCTATTACCCTGATGATAATATATGATTGTCTAGTTTAACTTTCCTTGATTATGATATATTATGCTGTTTAACTTATGTAGTCTTTATTATTTGTGTGATCTTCAGCAAAAACGTTGCATTCTTCTCAAACATATACATAGGGGGTTATTCAGAGTGATCCGAAATGGAACTGGGCACAGAATTTCAGCGAACGGGGACATTTCAGGGCCATTCGGCTATTCAGAGAGCAGGCAGTTCGCCAAATTCTGGCGAATTGCCTGCATGTACGGTGCTTGTTTGAGGGCAGTGAAATCCCCCATAGAGAAGCAATGGTTCGTCTATTCAGAGAACACAAAACAGCAGGGAAAAGTTGCCGAAATGCCCTGCTGTTCAGTGGTTTCAGTTGGCAGATTTATTCAGGTGAATCCTATAAGCTTCAATGTTAAAAATATTCCCGTTTTAATCCAATGTCTAATAAACCGTTTTTATTATTTTATTCTGCTGTAAAGAGTCTCTTTATTTCTAGATTTTTTTAGGCATTTTTCTGGATTTTTTTCTAAATCGTTTTTTCAATTTTCCTTAACAGACCTTTTTATTGTCATTCATTGGATCTTATATGAAAATTCCAGACATTTTCGTTGTGTAGTTTTTTTGCAAACAGCGTTTCAAATTTCAAACTTTCAAGCGTACTGTTTTTTTTTTTTCACCCCGTTCGTCTGCTTGTCGGGTTTATCTGGCGGCTGCTCTGCGCTGTGATCGGCGGCTAGATGGGTTTTTCCGGCATATTCGGTGGGGTTTTTGCAGTGGTTTCTGCGGGTTTTCGGTGAGTGGTTGCCGAGTGTTCTGCGGGTTTGCGGCGAGTATTTCCTGCACTATGGGGGGGCTGCTGTGCTTGCTGAATACACCGCAGGATCAGCGAACTAGAATCACCGCATCGCCCCGATGTGCGGGGAACAAAAGGTCACCGAACATGCAGTGACTTTTCTATTCTCTCTGACTAACCCTGATAGTATCGAGTGAAGAGAGACACGTGGAGTCCGACACATTGTACACACATCACATTGTGACCTACTCCAGATTTATGTGTGTTGACACGACTCAACAATAGGACACAAACAACTTCAATAACAAACAAATAAAGACATGCATAGTACATTTACATACATAATTCCAATTTTAGCATCTTTTTTATTTGTGAACTCCATTTTGAATTATAATAGTTGGGCCACTGTGGCATTGGATTTACCTGTGTAGATAGATGGGTATGGACAGATAAATAGATAAATGGGGATGGGTAGATAGATAGATAGATAGATAGATAGATAGATAGATAGATAGATAGATAGAGAGACATAACTAACAGGGGGCCCAAGTGAAATGGCACTCACCCTGAGTCCAGAGGCCCACAATCGGACGCCGGAGCTTCAGCTGGGCAGCTCGGCTAGAGACCAGGGCCTCAAACGGGTGAAGAGGAATTCAACCCTCTCCCTTGCAAAAAGAGTAAGGAAAGTAACAAGTATATATTTTTAATATAAATGTTTATATAATATTTATATGTTAATATAATCATTTTTATATTTGTCGTAAATCGTATTTTAATACTATTTTATACTTATGTGAGTTTTACTTTGGAGCTTTGCGACAAGCAGCAAGTTGCTGCACTGCTCTGTGAGATAAACATAGTGCACATTACATTAAAAAAGTATTTCCTTATCTTGCAGGTGTAACAAATGAATCCTTTCTCAATGAAATTGTTATACCACTTCAAAATAGACTTGTTAGGTGGATTCACATTAAATCTGCGTTTGAAAGTACGCAGCACAGTCACAATACTGTTTGTTTTAGCAAATTCCAACACATACCAGCTGCGCTGCTGTAGGGTGACTGCCATCTTGGATTTCACTGCCCTCTGGCGGTGGGAGGAATGTACATAGATTCCGCGAAAGAGAAAATAAATTTTTTGAGCTAATGTATCTGCGGTCACCAAATTTATAAAAATATTCCAATAAGTTTTGATTTTATATCTACTTGATATCAAAGAGTGTTTTTGTGCTCACTCTATATAAAGAGAAAATATGAAGTGTACACAGCCTCCATTACTGGAAATAAGTATCCCAGCAACAGTTTTGGAAAACAATACTTTAGTCAATAAAGTGTTGTTAAACGCATCCAAAATTAGTGAACTAACCTGTTCTTCTACATTTACTCTCAGCACATAATATATGAAAAGCAACAAAGGATTCTGGAAGGATGGAACTGTCGGTACGCACTGAACACTACAACGCAATCTGCCAGAAGGTAAACCTGTGCAGATCATTGCATTAAGTGTGAAGGTGTCTGGACTTTCTGGCATGCAATAGACTGGCCAAGGAAACATTGCAAAAGTCACTATCAGCAGCACACAGATTCTGAAAGTAGTCCATGAATTACCGTAATTAAACTGAAACTTTACACAATTGCTGGTTTCATTTAAATGTCGCTTTGCATATCAATGCATGTGTTACATGTGACAAGTGTGATGATCAGTTTAGGGTGCCTTCAGGTGGCTCCACAGTAAGACCTAGAGTTATTCTTCAACATGATGATTTGTGACACTAGGATATCTTGTGTAAGCTCTATTGGGATATCCTAGGTCCCCTTGGTCTAAGACAAGATAAGTCACCTGGGACACACCAACACATGCATGTTAGACTCCTCTCTGTATATGGCTTTCGTAGATCTACATAGTCAATTATCAGCTACAATCAGTTTATCAAGACAGTTAACACATTAACCCTTAGGTGCCCACTTATGCCCACGGTCTTTGAGAGTTGGCTTTGGCACATTGGCAGGAGGCCAGCATCCACACTTCTTCAACAGGCACTGAGGCAATGTATAGTGTGGGCAATGGTGCCAAGGAGAGCGAGGGCACAAAGATGGAAGGAGCTTTGGTTACAATCACATTAAAGCAAATCGTTCATACATTCTACAGGGTGGCGCCATATAGATGACATCAATAGTACAATATTAACACCAGCTATCCGGGCTCCAAACAAATCTGCTGGTGCTTACCTGTTCGGTGAGATCTTAAGAGTCGACCTATAGGAGGCAGTCTATGGCTGCACCCAGCAGTTAAGTATAACAGGTGCACTTTAAGATTTATATCCTATTGGCATCAGTACAGAAACTTAAAAAAATCTGTGAGGGACACATTTTTTATCAACTTGAAGTGCAAAGGCAGTTCTGCATTCTGGAAATGGTGCCAGAGGCCACAAAAACAGACTGACTGGACCTCATTACTATTTCTTGGAGGGAAGGGATCTTGACTGGTTCCTTCACCTGTGGCTATTGGGCAGTGTTGCTTTCAAGAGGAAATGAGAGATTTGGCTATTCTTTACACAATAGACATACTGGTTTAGAAAAGGAACATTAAAAATTTGCCCCAAGTCTTTGGATAGCAAGCAATTACATAAAAAATGTTTTATTTCCATTATAAATCCATAATACAACCTATCTACAGTTGCAAGACAAAGTATGTGAACCCTTTGAGATTACATGGAGTTTTGCATGAATTGGTCATAAAATGTGCTCTGATCTTCATCTAAGTCACGACAATTTGAAAAACACAGTCTGCTTAAAATAATACAACACAAACATTATATGTTTTCATGTTTTTATTGAACAGAACATGTAAACATTCACAGTGCAGGGTGGAAAAATTATGTGAACCTTTGGACTTAATAACTGGTTGACCCTCCTTTGGCAGCAATAAATAACCTCAGCCAAACGTTACCTGTAGTTGCAGATCAGACCTGCACAACGATCTGGAGTAATTTTGGATCACTCTTCTTCACAAAACTGTTTCAGTGTAGCAATATTCTTGGGATGTCTGGTGTGAATCGCTCTCTTAAGGTCATACCACAGCATTTCAATCGGGTTGAGGTCAGGACTCTGACTGGGCCACTCCAGAAGGTGTATTTTGTTTTGTTGAAGCCATTCTTTTGTTGAATTACTTGTATGCTTTGGGTCATTGTCCTGTTGCATCACCCATCCTCTGCGGAGCTTCAGTTGGCAGACAGATGGTCTTACGTTTTCCTGCAAAATGTCTTGATAAACTCTGACAACAATCCGTCCAGACCCTGAGGCAGCAAAGCAGCCCCAAACCATGATGCTCCCTCCGCCATGTTTTACAGTAGGAATGAGGTTTTGATGTTGGTGTGCTGTGCCTTTTTTTCTCCACACATAGTGTTGTGTGTTTTTTCCACACAACTCAATTTTGGTTTCATCTGTCCACAGAATATTTTGCCAGTAGTGCTGTGGAACATCCAGGTACTCTTTTGCAAACTTCAAACGTGCTGCAATATTCTTTTTGTACAGCAATGGCTTCCTCCGTGTTGTCCTCCCATGTACTCCATTCTTGTTTAATGTTTTCCTTATTGTAGATTTGTCAACAAAAATGTTAGCATGTGCCAGAAATTTCTGTAAGTCTTTAGCTGACACTCTAGGATTCTTCTTTACCTCATTAAGCATTCTATGCTGTGCTCTTGCAGTCATCTTTACAGGACGACCGCGCCTAGGGAGAGTAGCAACAGTGCTGAACTTTCTCCATTTGTAGACAGTCAGTCTTACCGTGGACACATGAACATCAAGGCTTTTGGAGATACTTTTGTAACCCTTTCCAGCTTCATGCAAGTCAACAATTCTTGATCGTAGGTCTTCTGAGAGCTCTATTCTGCGAGGCATGGTTCACATCAGGCAGTGCTTCTTGAAAACAGTAAACCCAAAACTGGTGTGTATTTTTAAAGGGCAGGACAGCTTTCAGAAACACATCCAATAATATCAAACTGATTGGACTCAAGGTTGGCTCACTCCTGGCTCCAATTAGCTCTTGGAGAAGTCATTAGGCTAGGGGTTCACATACTTTCCCCACCCTGCACTGTGAATGTTTACATGTTATGATCAATAAACACATGTTGTATTATTTTAAGCAGACTGTGTTTTTCAAATTGTTGTGACTTAGATGAAGATCAGAGCACATTTTATGACCAATTCATGCAAAACTCCACGTAATCCCAAAGGGTTCACATACGTTTTCTTGCAACTGTATCTAATTTGCCGTTACAGACGGCAAAGCTTTGTGGCAATTGTATTTGCTAAATGTATTTATTTATTTTATAATTAAAAAAAATATGTATTGATAATAGGAGTAGACAAACAAATCTTTAATCTGGTAGCTAGGTCACTGAGTTTAGAGCTAAATTCCACGAGTACAACTGTACTTTGAAAGGGAAAAAGATATGAAAAATGATAGATCAAGTGTTCTTATAATGTCCTCCTAAAAACATTGGTTGTGCAAGTAAATACGTGACACAATTCGAGAGTAGTCTCTGTATACCTAACTACAAGGGCATGCAACCATATCCATATTTATTACCTCGGTGCTAAGCGCCTACAATACCTAGAAGCACAGCTATATCCAAACCAAATAAATACAAATAATTTCTGTATCTCAAGTAAAGGTGTATACAATGAGGGTTATATACTCCCTTAATTATTTCCCTAAAGAGACCAAGGTATATAAGCCGGGGATCATCAGCTACACATAATATTCTGCTGCGCTTGAGGCAATATATGATTCAATTTACTCACGAATCCACCAATATATTAGCCACAATCTCCACAGGGAGTAACCTACATAGCCAGTAAGAAGCTTAGCTGATTGAACAGTGTATCTAGCATTCATAATTTGCCATTAGATAACAGGGTAGCCATTTAGCTTCAATTTAGAAGCCCAAAAAGTACAATAATGTCAGGTTCAGTACCGGAGGAGTACCGGCCTTGCTGGTATGAGCCGGGTATGCGGTGGCGCACGTACACAGTAAGGTACAGCCTCAGGACAGAGGAATACAGGAGGGTTTACAAGAAGGCTTGGAGTATATCAGGGTCTTCAAGTGGTACCAGGGTCGGAGGCACAGCAGGGATCTATGAGAGCATGCTACGAACTTGAAGGACACGAGGGTCCAGGAAAGGATACTAAGGGAGGAAGAGGCTGAGGGAATAGGTGGGTCTCCAGGAGCAGGTAAACACACGCTTTGTCTGATAGAGCTACAATAATGGAGCTACAATAATGGAGCCCTGATTAGAGGGAGGTGTGGTCCTTTATTCAGGTAAGTACAGTATGTCATGTGTTTCTGTGCTTAACTGAATGTGTGTTGGATCTCAGTGCTGGTTATAAGTAGCACATGAAGAGTGCTGCCTAGTAATATATTTTGCAGGCACCGTTCAGTCAGCGACGAGGAGCCTGACGAATAAAAAAAACAAAAACCTGACATACAACTGTTAAAACCGCCTAACACCTGACGCGTTTTGCAGGTATCACACCAGCTTCCTCAACAGCAATCAAGTAGTTATCATACACCATGAGTTTTTATACTGTTGATCTTCAATATTTAAGGCCGGTCCATTCCCATCATACCCGTCTTGGGTCTCTCCTCCACCAAAACGCTCCCTTACAGGCATCTCAGAGGGGGAGTATACTATTCAGCAAGATCCTCGCTACAGAGTGTCGAGAGCAGCAATTGCTTCCTCTAAATTATCGTAAGATAAAGGGAGGGGCCTATGCCGTGGACTCAAAGCAGCCTTATAGCGGTAGCTGTTTTAACCCTACATTATATTGCACAAACCGCAAAATGTTAAAACACTGATCAATATATCAAGTTTTCAATCTGAGACACTCATTACAGTATAGCCATATTAATCCCTAATACCGTCGATCTACCTGCATTAAAGCAATTACCTATAACGTATAGATCCTAAACAGAATCACAGCATTAGAGAACCTGTATGACTTCAACTCCTACAATCCTTAATGAGTCTTGGACACTCATGATGTGATCATCATAGTATAATAGCCATGAAAATCCCCAATACCTTAAATTGACCTGCATTAAAGCCGTTACCTATATCCTAGGGATCCTAAACAGAATCACAGCATTAGTGATCCTGGATGACTTCAATCCTACAATCCTTAATCATACAGTTTTCAATCTGAGACACTTATCAAACCATAGTATAATAATAGCCATGCCGATGCCTAATACCTTAGATATAGCTGCATTAAAACAATTACACATATCCTAGGGGTCCTAAACAGAATCACAGCATTAGAGAGCCTTTGTGACTGCAACTCCTACAATCCTTAATCATACAAGGAAGGTATAGCTCGGGATTGAACAACGGTACCTATGCCTTCCAATAAGTGCACTCAGAACCTTGCACAATAAGTACTGTCTTACTCATCCAAAAATTGGACCAAAAAGTAATTGTTTCCTATATCATATAATGTGGTGTATATAGAGGCTAAACTCAAATTGTGTTACGAATTTAATTGTACATTCAAGGATTTGTTTTGAATCAACCTTTTTCCATTGATATTATTGCCGTATTTTTTCATTGCTTTGTTTTTATTCATGTTTAAGCTCAATAAAGACGTCTTACTTATTGCAGTTTGTATATATGTATTTCCAATTTTTTCTGGATAGTTTGTAGGAAAGTGTTGAGGGATTGGCAGGATTACGCTCTGGATACTGGATACTCTATAGTGCCCAGTGTTGGATAGTTTTATTTCTGAAGATTTTTATAAAGTGCAGGTTTCTATTGTAGGCATGTGCAGGGGATATTTTAAGGCAGGGGACAGCATCCTTGGCCATCCAGATGATTTCTCAGCCTATTTAAAGGGATATGCATGTCTAGAAAATATTTTTATAAAATTGACACTTTACACTTTTATACCTATAGAGAAACTAGAATAAATCAAAAAAAGTTTTAAAATTGTTTAAGTAACGTTTATTTTCTTGCTTTAAATTCTGTCATTTCATCTTCTCCGGCGACGCCCCTCAACTAGGGGTGTTTCTTCAGCTCCTACTTCCAGAATATTCCCCGCCTCTTCAACATCCACTACTCCACCCATCAAAGCTTCACATGAACTACATTTCTTGCTCCATCTTGCCCACAGCCCCCATGCACTCCACTACTTCACATGCTCAGCTATTACCCTCATCTAGTTCCTCTTAGATTGTAAAATTTTAAGTTCAGCCCCGCCCTCCCCTCAGCTCACAGTGCTGGAGGAAAGAGGAGCAACCCATTTGCACATGCTCAGTGCATTTCTTATGTATACCAAAGTATGCACGCTGATTGGTTAGCTTAAAGTGCCTCCTGAGGTGGGTGTGTAAAATGCCAAAAAAGAAACGCAGGTAAATATGAAAAAATATAATTTTTGCTTTTTATGTCTGCTGAAAGAGACTACTGACTCATTCAAAAGGCACTGCATTTTTTAAAAAGCACACTAGCAAAGCATGCATATCCCTTTAATGGGTGGATACGCATCATGGGATATGTAGTTCCAAAACTTCTGGAGGACTAAAGTGGCTGACTCCTGTTTTAGGGTGTGCTCACACGGGAATTTATTATATAAATATTCACAAACAGTAAGGCTGGGGTCAGACGAACGCAGTGCGAACGCGTGTGCAGCCGCACTTTATTATGGCTGTAGTAGCAGCAAATGACGTCCAATATACGAAGTACGGCCGCGCAACGCAAGCGGCAAACGAACAAATTTTTTTGAGAACGTAGAACCGCTAGTACTGACGCATAGAGTGCGCTGCATCGGCATAGCGGCGTGTGTGTGTGATTAGGAGACGTCAGATGCTGCTAATGTCCGGCCAACATCTCGTCCATTTGTTTTTAATAGCGCCGTCAAAAATCACGCACGAAAATGCGCATCGTATGACCGCTTTCGCGTCGTCCGTGGAAAAATACGTCAATGCGTTCGGACGCACTTTTTTACGGACGATGCGAAAAATGCGTTCGTCTGACCCTAGCCTAACTCTTTATGCTCTGTATCATGTACCAAGTAAAAAGCACATCTGAGGCCCACACACCTACACGTGATTGTAGATGTGGGCCTCATAGGTGGACAAACAGGGCCAAGCACTCCCACCTGCACCGGCCTATGGTCACTGTCAGGTTTTTTGCATGTGTCCTTGTGGGAATTAAATATGGGCGATATAATACAAGAGAGTGACTACAATTCCCTTGATGTTCCGTCATTCAGGGATCATAGTCACCTTCATAACATTTATAGTTCCAAACATCAAAGAAAACCTCCCCACAGTAAAATGTGTAATCCTTTCTTGTGTTACCATGGTAACCAGGAACATGGTTGCTCACCAAGGCAATGGAGAGAAAAAACATTGTGTTGCTTAGCTTGGTAACACTGATGGTTATCAATTAATGAGCTGCTCTATAAACATAAACTGTTACACAAGCTTGGGCCCTCAGGCAACATCTAGGAACACCGAAGAGATGTTTTTACTGCCCTAGTCAATGGTTACGCAGTGCATTCACATGTCATATAAATGATTTTACACCATCACACGCCCTACATTTGAGTTCATCTTTGCTAATGATAAGTAAATTAGTAAATTTAAATTCAGTAATTTGCTCTACCCTAATAATAGCATGGAAAATAGCAAGACCAATAAAGAAAGGCTCTAAAATACTTCAGCATATTATAGCACTTTGATAGACCTGTTTAATGTTTGATTCCCTTATTCATATATCATTCTTCCATCCAGATGCACTCATGGGTCCTTTTCTGCATGAAAATGTTATACAGGGTTATTCAGAGAGCGCGAAAAGCAGGAGAATGACTGGAGAATGAAAAATTCTAGGTCAAAATAGCCGATTTGGAAAGTGAGATGAAAGGGCGAATTTTTCTGGTTTGGCTATTTTGACATAGAATTTTTCATTCTCCAGCCATTCTCCTGCTTTTCACGCTCTCTGAATAACCCTGATAGTGTTTATTTCGAGTATATAATAAATTACTTATGCAGAACCCTAAAATCAATGCTATGACATACTGTGGTTTTGTAGCAGAGATAAGGTTTATGCAACTGGTCAAAGCCACTCATAGGACAGCGCTGTTTTGGGTTTGTTGGACCCTCATCAGCTAGGAGCTAGGCATGATGACCAGTTGCAGTGGATGCTTGGGACCCATAGGGCAATCAGTATCTACAAGGGTTGTAGTGGAGGACAAAAAGTGAGATAAAAATCCTCCACACTATAATTAGTGCATTTATTATTGCAGACGCCACTTGCACATCACAGCAATTCGATGCCTAGCTCCTAGCTGATGAGGGTCCAACAAACCCAAAACAGCGTTGTCCTAGGAGTGGCTTTAACCAGTTGCATAAACCTTATCTCTGCTAGAAAGCCACAGTGTGGCATAGCATTGATTTTAGAGTTCTGTGTAATAACAGACCCAGGATGCATAAAAGTGAGACAGATGTCATTTGCATATCCTACCCAGAATCCCTTGCTGCATATGGGGAATGTGGCACAGGAGCTCTGGGATGCAATTCTTCGAATTGCTGTGATATGCAAGTGGCTTCTGCAATAATAAACACACTTATTATAGTGTGAAGGCTTTTTATCTCACTTTTTCTCCTCCACTACAACCCTTGTATGTATATACTGTATATATATATATGTATATATCAAAAAATAGGTATTCCGCAACTCAAAGTCTTGTTCAATAAAAAAGCGTTTTCTTTTATTGCATCAAGTAAATCGACGTTTCAGTACAAAAACAGTACTTTCATCAGGGCAACAACAACAACAATGGTTGTTGTCCTGATGAAAGTACTGTTTTTGTACTGAAACGTCGATTTACTTGATGCAGTAAAAGAAAACGCTTTCTTATTGAACAAGACTTTGAGTTGCGGAATACCTATTTTTTGATATATGGATCTATACCCATTCCAGCACCAAAGCAATTTGTCCTGATACAGGGTGTGCAAGGATCGTGTTTTTATATATATATATATATATATATATATATATAAAATACACAAGAAGGGCAGCACTCAACCTTAACTACGCTTTCAGTGCGGGTGCATCTCAAGACAGTATAATACAACAAACCAAGAAGAGAGCACTCCAAACAACATGCACAAACAGTACAGAAGAAACCACAACAGCAGCTAAATTCATTTAAAAACAGGAGATTTAACCAGGTTTAACCCTTTAAATGCCTACAAACAATTCTTATTCCTTCAAATGCACTATAGATCTTAACCCTTGAATGTTGAGCTGTGTTGAAAATGGTGGAAGTTTAGTTTGCAATGGATGGCCATGGTTAAACCTGGTTAAATCTCCTGTTTTTAATGAATTTAGCTGCTGTTGTGGTTTCTTCTGTACTGTTTGTGCATGTTGTTTGGAGTGCTCTCTTCTTGGTTTGTTGTATTATACTGTCTTGAGATGCACCCGCACTGAAAGCGTAGTTAAGGTTGAGTGCTGCCCTTCTTGTGTATTTTGTATGAAAAGGGCTGACAACCCTTGGGCAAGCACCCCTCCCTGTCACAGGTGCTCCACCCGCAGGTTCTATTTAACCTTGATCTGCAGGGAGCTTCAGAAAGGACTGGGTCCTCAATAAGTAAGTTTATCCCATAAGAGCAGTCATTAGGTTGGTATGATAGGACCTGCCAAGGGTGGAATACATTGTCGCTGTTGGCAGGCTTACGCAATCCATGGCCATCCATTGCAAACTAAACTTCCACCATTTTCAACACAGCTCAACATTCAAGGGTTAAGATCTATAGTGCATTTGAAGGGAATAAGAATTGTTTGTAGGCATTTAAAGGGTTAAACCTGGTTAAATCTCCTGTTTTTAAATGAATTTAGCTGCTGTTGTGGTTTCTTCTGTACTGTTTGTGCATGTTGTTTGGAGTGCTCTCTTCTTGGTTTGTTATATATATATATATATATAATTTGGTATGAGGTAGGTTAGACTATAAATTAGATATGGCATCTCAGTCATGTACTTGAGCCATAAATCCAGTGTACTGCTGATTGGTTCAGGAACAGTGCTGCCACAAAGAAATCAATATGATATAGGAGTAGAGAAGCCATAAACATTGTCTGATTCCCTCTGCCAACAAATTGATTTCTCATTACCTCTTCGTTTTGCATAGGATGCCTAAATAAGCCAGGAAAATATGGCTACTAAATGGTAACTGTAAGAGTAAAACCAGAGTTTGTGAGAGTATAGAGAACAGACAATTGTGCTAGTGCCCTGTCCTATGGTGGATCCCCGCTCATATTTCACAAGGGTTTAGCTCAATTGTTCCATTACAGAGAAGACTACTCCATATACAAGTCAGACGTCTATCACCCAAAGGGCCATATTACATGGTTGGTGCTAACTTAACCAGAGAAGTTGTAAACTTACCAGAGCCATTATAGCCTATGGAGGTTTTCACTTTACAACAGCTCTGGTTAAGTTAGCACCAACTATGTAATATGGCCCACAGAGGGTGGCCAGAAACAAAATGCCAAGGAAGTCCTCTCGCACAAGAAATGCAGCAACCCCTGACGATCGTTTCAACCTTGTTCAGTATCATCGGGAGGGCATAACTGACACACCTCTAGGCACCTGGAGCAAGGAGTCCGAAGTTGAACTATCCCATGTACTTATAGTGAGCAAAAACAGAGTTAGAGTGTCAGAGTACTGAAAACGGGGACAAAATAAGTGGCCTCCTCTAAGGTGGGTCCCCGCTCATCTCTGACTAGGTTTTAGCTTGGTGGTGCCATTACGGAGAAGACTAAACGGTAACTGTAGGATCATCTTCTAGTCTATTGGAGCCTGATGTCATTCAGTAGTATAGTTTATACAGGGAGTTATTGATTAAACAGTGAAAAACTAATTTCAGATGTCAAAATGCCAAGCATGAAGACAATAATGTGTATATTCCAGACTTAATGCCAGTTTGGCTGACATTGTTTTCAGTTTGCTGCTTAGTAGATGTTGTCTTTGGATTCCTGGTAGCACATGACAGAATAGGGTAGGTGAGGCTTACAGAGAGAGGCGTGGTGCCTGTACCTGACACTGAGACTTGTTGAGCAGGCTTTGCCGTGACAACCAGGTTTCATTCATCTGACAGAAGGGCAGGCGTGCACGCTCAGGCTCACCTGAGTCCAGACACCACGCTTCTTGCTCTGAGCTTCATCTTGCAGAGATGGCAGAACACAACCTTACTGCTTCTGTTCTGCTTGAATATGACTTTGAGAAGAGCTTTGACGAACAAGTAGCCATCCAATGGATGCAGGAGAATTGGTGAGTAACATTAAGGAGTAATGACTTGAAATGTTGCATTGATGCATTCACATTTGTTGGAGCCTTTGGTTTTTTTTTAAACCGATAACGTTCTGGTCCAACAAGCTCCATTTTTTTATTAGACAATCAGCTTTAACATGTTACTTTTGTAAGGTTTACCAGGTCCCCTGTGATCTTTCGGATGCGCAATATTTCCACCTACCATGCTGTAGAAGAGGTCATGTAAAGGGATACCCTGTTTCATGTAAAATTCGTCTGCTATAGATTGGAAATAAATTACATCACAAGATCAGCAGATTTGGGAGTCCACCTTTATTATTAAACTTGTTTAATTCCTGGAAAACATCAATGCTACAATCCACATGGTGGCATTTTTTCATGTACAATCTATCTGCATGGTAAAATGATAGGTATCCAGGGTTATATGTCGGACGTGCCAATGCTCTTTACCATACCCTGTCCTGCAGTGAGAGAATATTATAGATGGTGCCTAAGACCCCCATATTGAATCCTAATACAGAGCCGTCCCATTATTCCTAGAACCTGAGCACTGAATTTATGCAGAAAATTATAGACCCACACCTTACCTGAGATGACTACCCGCTCATTTGTCCTTATGTATATGCAAAACCACTTCATAGTGAGACAGAAGAACTGTATTTTCAATATGTTATAAAAAAAAATAGCAAAATTATAAAACTATGTCTAGTTTGGCTACATTGAATGAAACTTTGACATTTTCAGTTTATTAGAATTTGGCCTCAAACATTCCCCGAATCATCTTTTGGAATCAGATACAATAAAGCACACAAAGAAATGTTTACATTTCTGATAGAAACCAGATTATTAGTGATTATATGTGTTGCTATTAGATCTCTCAGTTACACCCTGTGTGTAACCGTTGTTGAATCATGCACGCTATCAAAATGTTCTTATATGTCACATGGCTGATCATGTTACACGAGGAAGCTTTACTCTACATTAGATCCTTAACTGATGCTTCACATTGTAACAGAGTAGTTGTCACTGGTGATAAGGAAGCTTGCAGTTCCTATTTCTCAAGCTGCTCAGATAATAACATTGACACCACTGATAATCACAATACACCAATGTGAATGCCTTTTCACCATACAAATACATCACACATACTATTTGTGTTTATGATATCCCCTTGTACCTGATGCAATCAGGATCTGGGTGCTAAAGGTATAATGTTTCTTAATGAACAATCTCTGTATAATATGAAACTGAATAAGTAGCTAAAGTGGGAATTGCTGGCAACTGAGCACAAATTTGATGCTTTAAGACCAAAAGTCTTTAGGCAATTTTACAAAGTTTGTGCTAACTAAGGCTCGTGTCAGACGAGCGCAACTAGTGTGGCTGTGCGCCCGCACTTACCAGCGACTGTCACAGCCGCATGATGCAGCGACGGGCGACGGTCACACGCTTGTGCGCACGCACAAACTGCGCGCGCAGCAAGCGTCCGTCTAGGGAATGAATCCATTGATGCGCTAGAAAGCACGTCAACGTAGCTGCAAAGCACGATCCTCCATAGGAGGATCACGATTTGCACAGCTGAGGGCAGTCAGCGGCAGCGGAGAGTGGAAGGAGCGTCCGCTCTCACGGACGTTCCTTCCACTCTGCAGTGCGCTAGTCAGACACGGGCCTTAACCAGAGCTGTTGTAAACGTACCAGAGCCATTATAGGGCTAAATTACAATAATTGCACTAAAACGGGGACGCAACGGAGAAAAACCTGCCCTTGCAGGTTTCTCCTTTGCGCCCCCGTTTTAGCACGGAATTACAATGCAGGAGCTTAAAAAGCTGCCTGCATTGTTAACGGGCGCTAAGCCCCGGGATGCGCGCAGCAGCGCTAAGCGCCGCCGCGTGCATCCACTCCATGGAGTGCATAGGACATAATATGGTGCGCCCGCGTTAGAGTCACCAGTCCTAACATTAACACTCACGCAGATGAGCGCTAACATTAGCAACAAGAATATAATGTAGCCCTTAGTCTATGGAGTTATTGAGTTTACAACTGCTCTGGTTAAGTTAGCACCAACTTTGTAATACTGCCCTATAGTGGTAAAACTTGCCACTTCATGTACATTAACATTTCCAGCGAAGCTATTTAAAGTATAAATTTAAACTGAACCTGTACTGAACAGATTCACTTTCCCTATGATGTCTCATTGAGTGATGAATATTGCATTGATAATAATGTTCAATGTTATGTCTCATCCCTCAATGAGCTATGGTCTACCATAATTACCTGGAACCAGCGTCAAATACAACAATTACCCTATCATAATTACCCGGGACCAGCGTCTTCTTCCTCAGTGGGTGGAGCTGAAACCGGGTCATTGCGCAGACGTATGTGATTGGCCCTCTGTAGTGATGTTGGCATGCTGACTTGTTAGCCGGCAGTCAATTATTTGCAAGAAGTGAGTGGAGGAGTGTCATGTAGGATGGGTCTTCTGCCCACAACTGTCATTCACTGTGTTGGCACGCCATTGGAAAGGATATTTTGAAATAATAACAAATGCTAGCACATACATTGTATGTAATACTCCATCAAATGAGCCCTCTTCACATTGGGCATGATCTGACCCTTTAAATTTCCTTGTCAATTTCTGACATCCCAGCTGCAGCAAATAACTCCGAGACATGTTTAGTGTTAAATTCTCTCCAACATTTTACTCAACCGTACACTTTCCTCCTTCACACTCTATATGTAGATTACATTTCCATTACGACATCCATCATTATATGTATGTGGATTTGTTTTAGAGGTCGTCATACCTTTTAGTGGTGTATTATATAGCATGGATCAGCTGGGATTAGTAAGCGTTGGATCTGGAAATGCATTCCGTGACATAGTATGAGTCACTGCTAATATTGGTTGGATCATGGAGATTCAAGGATGCCAAAAGTAAAGAACAAAGAATATTTAGGGACGCTGTTTCCCTGACATATTCTACCCTTCCCTGGGTGTGTGACATAGGGTGTGGACAGTCATTTTTAACTGTACACTAGGGGCCTGTTCTAAGGTTGCTGTTAATTTACCCAGAGCTGTTGTAAACTTACAAGAGCCATTATAGTCTGTGGAGTTAAATTTACAACAGCTCTGGCTAGGTTTACACCAACCTTGGAATAGGACCCTAGTTGAGCATACAATAATGTTTACCTATTGGCTATAAACGTATTAATATTCCCTGATCTAACTGTAAATGATTCCTTCTGCGCACAATATAGGCTGTGTATGTGTTCCAAACTCTAATATAGGAAATGATATTACAGACTGATAGGCTTACATGCCGACCCTGATCAGGATAAAGTTTTTTTTTACCTCATATGCCACTTGTCCTAGTACCAAGCCTGATTCTAAAAACCAGTTCAGCTGGTAGAATATTGCTTATGTAATGTGTTCCTCCTCTTCTAGCAAGCATAATGCCCACACCTTTGGATTATTATTCTCAATTACATAATTTAACAGATAAAATGACATTTAAACCATTAAATACACACATTAGATTGTGAATGCATCATATTAGAATGTAAACTATTTGTATTGCGTTGATCAACTGGATATATACTCACACAAGAAAATAAATAAATGGAGGGAGTACAGTCAGGTTATGATTTCTCTTCAACAAACAGAACTGAAGAATTATTGTAGAATAATAAAAAAAATACAAAAAGCAAGGATAATGTCCAAGTGTTTTGCATATTTGTGGTCTTTATTAGGAAGAAGGATAGCCAAAGGATAGGGAAAGAGCCAACTCTAACAACAATCTCCATTTTGACATTTGCACATTTACAGGGTTATTCAAAGAGAATCGAAAAGTCACCGTTCGTTAGTGACTTTTCGTTCGCTTCAATTCGGCGATCCTATTTCGGCAACCCTGCGGTGTATTCAGCAAGCACCACTGTGTCCCCGAAGTGCAAGGAAAACCCGCCGAACACTCCGCCAACCAACCCGCCGAACGAACACTCACCGCAAAACCCGCCGAACACTCACTAAAACCTGCAAAACAGCTGGATTAACCACTCCGAACATGCCGAAGGAACCCGAGCAGCCACCGATCAGAGCGCAGAGCAGCCGCCGGAAAAAGCCAACCCCGCAGACGAATGGAGTGAAAAAAAAAAAACAGTACGCTTGAATGTTTGAAAAGTGAAAAGCTGTTTGCAAAGAAGCTACAGAACGAAAATGTCTGAAATTTACATATAAGATCCAATGAATGATAATAAAAAGGGCTGTTACAGAAAAAAGAAAAAACGATTTAATAAAAAAGTTTGCAAAAAAAAAAAAAAAATGCCTAAAAGATCATAAAAAAATCTATAAATAAAGAGACTCTTTACTTCAGAATTTTATAATCAACGGTTTATTAGATATTTAATTAAAACGGAAATATTTTTAAGATTGAAGCCTATTTGATTCGCCTGAATATATCTGCCGCACGAAACCACCGAACAGCAGGGCAATTCGGCACCTTTTCACTGCTGGTTTTTGTTCTCTGAATAGACAAAGCATTGCTTCTCTAAGGGGATTTCACTGCCTCAACAGGCAACGAACAGGCACCGCATGTGCAGGCAATTCGCTAAAATTTGGCGAACTGCCTGCTCTCTGAATAGCCGAATGGCCAGGAAAGGTAACCGTACTCTGAATTTCACTGTTCGGTTACCTTTCGGCCACAATTCGGATCTCTTTGAATAACCCTGTTAAAAGTTGCGTTTTAAACGTTGTCATCTGTAATTCACCTTAAACACGAGTCTCATAATTAAGCTTTCTCCACTCTTATCTTGCTAAGTCTAGTCTAGTTGTTATGTTTTTACTTTAAGGCTTTTTTCTTAATCATTTTAAGTGTTTGGGGAAATGATTTACAATTCCATTGAGTTTGGAATTTTAACACGTAGAGAAAATAGAAGGCGATGAGGTAAGAGAGTATTTATAGGGTGACATATCATAAAAGGTAATGCAACAATCAACAGGGTGATTTTGTTTTCCGTGTTGAATACAGAAAATTCTATTTAGCTTTCTAGCTTGTAAAATAAAGCAAACATCTCTTGCATCTATTGCATATCTTTTCCTTTGGTTGTAACCTATGATGATGTCACGATCCTGGTAGAGGGGAATAGGGTATGAGCCCAATGCTCAGTGATAAAACAAGCTGAGCCACGTAGGTAACGTGTAATGGGGGTTTATTATAAGAACACAGCAATACGAATGGGGCAGGAATGGAGGTGACTGAGGAGGCAATGCAGGGAGGAACAAGACACTGAGGGCAAACACAGCAGGAGACGTACATAAGACACGAGACAGGAAACAGAGGGCACTGGAGGCTTGGAAGCAGCAGGCAATAGGTCGTGGCAGGCGGCTGGGAATCGTGGTATAAATCCAAGCCATGGTCGGTACACGGGAAATCAATATAAGCAAAGGAAGGGAGCAGGTCTCAGGTGAAGGGCTACCAGGTAAATCAGACAATGGAGCACTGGATTATGGGTGCTCCACCTTTTATAAAGGGAACCACAGGGCTATGATTGGCAGCACCTGCTGTTAGCACACAGCTTGAGGGAAAAAACAGGACCTTGAGCTTCTTGCCACGGCAGCGGCGGTGACGTGATCCATGACAGATGACAACTGTTAACTATGTAAAAAGACATGATCTATCTATTAATCTATCAATCTTTCTTTCTATATAAATATCTGTCACGGCTTTATATGTAGTTCATAACGCTATAGCACTGTTCTTACGCAGGGTAGATGTTTCCCAGTCAGCCTGTGGCCCGTGTCCAGAATAGAAAAAAATTTAAGCATGTCACTATACTTCACCCACAATGAGTGTTCCAATGTCCATATGTAGCCAGTCCACTGTATCCTTACAATCAATGAAAGAACCGGTCACATCTGGAAGGTACGTTGCAAACAGGTGCGGGGCTTTATTGAAAATTTCAACTTTTCAGTCCCATTCGTGGACTTTTATAAATGTGCTTGATGAAGGTCTTTGGATCGGACAGAAGCATTGCATTTTCCAATAAAATCCTCCTCCTGTTTGCAACATACTAGTCTGACGTGACCGGTTCTTTTTTTTGGCTTTGGCCCATGGCAACAACGGAAAGTAAAAGCATGGTTAAAAATGCTGAAAAAATAAAGAATTGTAGTGAACTGCTGAACTGGGGAAAATTTCCCCATTATATAATCTGTTCCCTGACCTTTATTTTGACCTCAAAGTCTCATTATCTATAAATTCTCTATTACATGAATTTTCATTACTGTTGAAATCAAAATTAAACGTTATTTACATTCGTATATCCTCGTATTAGGGTGTTTTCACAGGGAACATTTATTACTTACTAACTCTGCTCCCCATTACCTGTCCTCACTAATCACCAAATACATCCCAGCCCACTCCCTAAGGTCAAACAGTGACCTACGCATAGCTTTTTCCCTGCATCACCTCTTCCCATGATAGACTGTAGGATTAACAGCTCCCATCCTCTGGAACGCTCTCTCTCGAACTGTCAGACTTTCCCCTAGTTTCTCTTCCTTCAAACGCTCCCTAAAGACTTTCCTATTTAGGGAAGCCTACGACCCGACTCACTGACACAACCAGTCCATCATTCCCACCTTGCAGTCCATCACTCTCACCTTGCAGTCCTCTCCTCCTGTTTCCACCCCAACCCTACTAGATTGTGAGTTCCCATGGGAATAGGGCCCTCGTTTCCTCCTGTACTGGTTTGTCAAAATGTTGTTCAATGTATTGTAACCCTATCTATACTGTGCCCATTGTACCGCGCTGCGGAATATGCTGGTGCCTTATAAATAAAGATTAATAATAATAATACTTATAAAATGTAAATAATCACAAACAGTTGATTTTCATGAAGTTTATCATGAACCAGAAAAGGAACATCCAAAGAAAAAAAAAAATCGAGAAGGGGACCTAAACGAACAAGCAGGACCACTTCATCCTGCTTGAACCCCCTCCAGGCACACCTATGGAACTGTTTTTGGGTGGGTGCAAGTATGCATTCTTCATGGAACAGCAGGACTGTTTTGTTTTCCTTTTTTTTGCTAGTTTCTGGATCAGAAGTAGGCTTCACTGTCATTAGTTCTATCTTTAAAGCCGCAATATTCATTTCACTGTGACAGACTAACACTCTCTCCGTAATATTGAGCAAATGTTAATAGTGACATGTTCCCTGCCTAATCCTGATAGATGCTGTCATGGGCCACACACCCAGGGCCAAATTACAATCCTAGCACTAAAACGCAGGCGCAAGGAAGGAAAAACTGCGCCCACGTTTTAACGCTGCAAAAAATGCTGCCTGCATTGTTACCGCGCGGTAAAATCCGGGATGCTTGGACAGCGCTGAGCGCAGCCGCGAGCATCCACTCGATGGAGTCCATAGGACTCCATTGAGTTCCCCCCTGCGGTCATATGACCAGCCAGATCTCGCCTTGCGAGATCTGGCCTGTCGGCGTAGTGATACGCAGGGAGAGACTGAGGGGACTTTTTCCCCCAGTCTTTCCCTGCTCCCGCCAGACGGACACATATACTATTGTAGCATTCCTTTATAAAACTTCCAGATACAAACTTCACATTAGAACTACAGTATGACTCTTTTGCTGGGTCATTATGATTTCTTTTCTCAGTCCTTTTATTTAATTAATTTATTGCAATATTCCCTCGTGCCTGAGAAACAGGAATCTCTTGCAGATTTAGTGATCTTTGGCAGCAGTGAAATCCCCCTTAGAGAAGTAATGGTTAATCTATTCAGAGAACAGCGAACAGCAGAGAATTGCCCTGATGTTCGATGGTTTCATTCGGGAGGTTTAGGCTAGGGTCAGACGAGCGTGATTTCTACGGACTGTACGTACGTCAGTACGGAATACGCAGTAGTGGCCACACAGTCCGTTTATTCACTGACGTATATTTTGACGGATGTAGGAGAGAAAATAAATTAAAAAGCAAAACCATTTTGTCCGTGAAAAATACTGGACGTATAACCGTCTGACCACGTTCCATTACTCACACACAAAGCTATGCGGACGTTGCGCACTTTGTGCGGCCGTTCTAGGAGTTGTACGTTCTTGCCTGCCTTGCGTCCGGGGGCCGCGGCCGTTGTGCGTCCGCAGTTCAGTGCGGACGTACTTCGTGTGTCGGGCTCCGATGGGCTTTCTGTCATGCTATCACGGACGTACTTTTAGGCGCAATCACGGACATGAACACGACGCTCGTCTGACCCCAGCCTTAGACGAATCCCATTCAATGTAAAAAAAATATTCCCATTTTTATTAAACCATTTATTCTTTTAATCTGCAGCAAAATGTCTCCTTATTTATTTAGTTTTAAGAATGTTTTAGGCATTTTTCGGTGAATTTTTTTCCCTTTTTTTAGAGCATTTTTTTCTGTAACAGACCTTTATATTATTATTCAAAGGACCTTATATGTAATTTTCAGGCATTTTCGTGCAGTAGTTTTTGTAAACCGCTTTTAAAAGTTGCAGAGGTTTTTTTTGTTTTTTTACCCCATTCGTTGGCTTGTTGACTTTTTCCGGTGGCTGGTCGGCGCTCTCGTCAGCGGATCATCGGCTTTTTTCGGATGTGTTCGGTGGGTTTGCAGCAGATTGGCGGGTTTTTCAGCAGTTTTTTTCCGAGCGGGCTCCAATTTTTTTCCGAGCGGGTTTTGGGGCAGTTTTTCCGATCGATGGGGCGATTTTGTGGTGGTTTTTCAGATGCGTTTGTTGAATTTTCCCTGCACTTTGGGAACTCTGCGTTGAATGCTGAATTCACCGCAGGGTCAGGTCACAGCCTGCCCTTCCAAACGGTGGCTGACATTAACCCCTGGGGAGCTGGATCACGATTCGGCGCTGAATCTTAAAATCTTACATCTTGGATGTCGGCCAAGCCTCCAGGAACTCCCCCTGAGGACTGGCATCATCATGCATAGCAGTCCTGGAGTTAACCCCTAGCTGCCAGCAATGGACCCCCTATCTCCCGATTCATGGCAGCTAGGGGTTAATGTTTTTTTTTTTTTTGCATGAAAAGTTTTTTATTTTCAGAAAAATCAACAAAGAGCATAAACAATATACATGACAAGTAAAGGAGAGTTTGACATAAAATTTCCGAAACATAGAACGAGGAATAATCCATACATCTTAGACAATTACTCCATTAGACTGTGTATTGGTAAGTACTTCTCCTAATACCGCCCCGGACATTCACAAATGCAATAGAAATCAACACCCGTGCCGCCAGTACCCTCGTGCCCTACAGGATCGGGGTATCATTCCCAAACCCATAAGGATCAGTAAGCCAGTGGGTATAGGTGATGTCAATGCCTAATTAGAGGAGCATGCCAATCATGCTATTGATAAGGATTAATTCCCGATAACATACAACAAGAACAAACACATATAGACAGATAATAAAAGAAGGAAACACCCATTAGAGATGAGGGGAGAAAAAAAAAAAAAAAAAAAAAGGGGGGGGGAAATTAAGTGAAGATGCAGAGTAGCAGAGAGATGAAGTGGAAGTCAGAAAGGGGGAGAAAAGAGGATAGAGAGAGAGAGGGGAAGAAAAGAAAGGTCAGAAAAGAGGTGGACAAAGGGCAGCAGCATGTCTATCAGAGCCCACTCCACCATATTAGAGAGGCCGAAGCACTTCCCACTCTGGCAGGGAAGTCCATAATAACCGACCGAGAAGCCCATCCATCAGTACATACAGAGGAGCCTACTCAGAGGCATGGGCCTCCCGAAGCCACTCCGTGCATTTAGAGGAAGACACAAACTCCGACCAATAATACCAAGAACGACGGAAGATCTCGTCCCATTTATCTGCGGGATATAGCAACTGTTCTGCTGACCTTATGAGTTCCATCCTTAATAGTACTTCGCGCAAAGGGGGAACTAGATCAGATTTCCAGAATAGAGGTGGTACTGACCTTGCCGCCAGTAACAATCGTGGCAGGATAGATCGTTTGAATGACTTATAAGGCAGATCTGTCTGGCCGAGCAGAAACAGCCTAGGGTCTAAAGCCAACTCCAGGCTCATCACGTGATGTACTAGCTTCTGTATTGCTCCCCAGAAAGGACGAATGCGTGAACAGGACCACCACATATGAAGGTATGTGCCTCTAACCAAGTTACACCTCCAGCAGACATCCTCGGCAGAGGCACAAAAACGCGCCGTCTGCGCTGGGGAGGTATACCACAGTGAAATCAATTTATAGGAGGTCTCTCGGAATCTAGAAACCGGGGAGCCCGACGCAATAAAGTAGAACGTCTTCGTCCAGTGTTTCTCTGGAAGGTTGTCTCCTAACATGGTGTCCCATCTTCCCACAAAGGAGGGCAATTCGGCCGAGAAGGCTTGTAGCATGGAATATAAGGTGGAGAGGCTACGTGTCAGAGCGATCCCCATCACACAATATTTTTCAAACTGGGTGAGCTGCCTCAGGAGACCCGACCTATCGGGCAGAGAACATAGAAAGGAGCGCAATTGTGCATAGTTGAAAGATTCCGCAAATGTAGGCGCTGGGGTCTCCCCCCCTCCCAGTGGGATCCACTGCCCATCCGCGAATAGATGATGTGCCCTGAGACATGAAGATGTAGTGAAGCGCAAGCGTACTGCCGCACTGACCCCACCCAAGAGCGCTGGATTGTGTGATAATGGAAGAAGAGGCGACGGAGAGGGCGATAGTGCAAAGAGGGGGCGGGCCCGAAGCCAATATCGGAGTGTGCATCCCACAGTAGGGGCCCGTCTAGATGGCAAGGGTACGTTTCTCTGGAGGAGCCATGGCAACGCCCAAAGAGGGCATTCTGCAAGTGCCCACTCCAGGTCCAACCATCTACGGGTAGAGCCCTGCTCCATCCAATCCAGCAGTCTAGTCAGGTGGTTGGCAAACAGATATAACCCCAGATCCGGCAAGGCTAATCCCCCGGAGGAAACAGGCTTGCACATGGTCGTAAATTTAAGACGGGGTCGCTTACCAGCCCAAACAAAATTCAAGAACAATTTCCGCACCTCAGCGAGCCAGCCTCTAGGAACCCGCAGAGGGATGGTCTGGACAAGGTAGAGAAGGCGGGGCAAGACATTCATCTTTAGAACCCCAACCCTACCGAGCCATGAGAGATACTTAGAGGACCATCCTCTCATGTCCTGGTGTATAACCGATAGAATAGGCAGGAAATTAAGGGAAGGGATCTTACTGACATCTGCGTGAAGCCATATGCCCAAGTAACGTAGCTTTTCCGCACACCACCTGAATGGGAACCGGCGTCCAAGGGCCGCTCTGTTCGTGCCCTGTAGGGAAATATTCAAGATCTCTGACTTATTCATGTTAATCTTAAATCCCGACAGTGCCCCATAATTATCCAGCTCCTTTACTACCTCCCTAAGGGAGACCTCTGGATTCGAGAGCATAAAAAGTAGATCATCAGCATAAGCTGAGACCTTATGATGAAGGGAGTGGCCCCGGATGCCGGTGATCAATGGATTAAGGCGAATAGAAGACAACAAGGGCTCCAGAGTGAGAGCAAAGAGTAGAGGCGAGAGCGGGCAACCCTGCCGGGTTCCATTCCGGACTTGGAAGCTATCTGTAAGAGCACCGTTTACCCGAACCCTCGCCGTTGGAGTATCATAGATAGCATCAATCCAAGAGAGAAAGGTGGCATCGAATCCAAATTTAGCTAATGTCATCCTCATAAATGGCCACAGCACTCTGTCGAAAGCCTTTTCGGCATCAGTTGACAACAGGAGAACTGGGCTCGACCCCCGATGTGCCAGGCTAATAGCGTCAATTACCCGGTGGTAGCATCCCTGGCCTCCCTACCAGGTATAAATCCGACCTGATCAGAGTCTATCAAACGGGGTAGACAATTGCGCAGTCGTGTTGCTAAAATGCGCGTCAGGAGCTTCAAATCACAATTTAACAGGGATATCGGGCGGTAACTGGCACATAGCAACGGATCTTTCTCCGGCTTGGGTAATAGTGAGATAGAGGCTGCCAAAGTGGCCTGATGGAGACGAGCGCCCTCCGTCACTGCATTGAAAGTGGCGAGCCAATGTGGAGCCAGGGTATCTCTAAAGCTTTTGTAATATTCCGAAGGGAATCCATCCGGCCCAGGGCTTTTATTGTTCTTGGCCATCCTTATAGCCTCCATTAGTTCCTCCATCGTAATGGGGAGACTCATGGTCTCAGATTCCGCTCTGGACAAGGTATGTGAGACCGTGCGGTCCAAGTATTGGCGAGTCAATGATGTCTCCCGGGCCAACTCGTCATCCGACCGGATGTTGTACAAGGCCTGAAAAAATTTGCGAAATTCTGCAGCAATACGGGCTGGGTGTGAGGTAATCTCAGAGGCCGAGATACGGACCCGAGGGATATACGCCCTTTGGCGGCGAGCCCTAAGCTGTTGTGCCAGGAGGCGGCCGGGTTTGTTCTCATGGAGCGCAAAGAAGGCTCTGGATTTAATGGCTTGCAGTTTAAGGTCAGCGTTCAGGTGATCCGCCAAAGACTGGCGTGCCTGGAGGAGGCGTTGGAAGGTCTCGTCCGCCCCCGAGGCAATATGTTCGTCTTGAAGCCGCTGAACATCAGCGAGCAAAACTTGAAAATGCGCTTTGTTCCTGTTCTTAAACGCTGTACCGCGGCTAATGAAGAACCCGCGAATGCAAGCCTTATGAGCCTCCCAAATTGTGGTGAGAGGAACATCAGGCGTAACGTTATCTTGAAAAAAGTTAGATAAGAGTGTCTGCGCATCCAAGAGGACCTGCGGGTCAGATAGTAGAGAGATATTGAGCCGCCAATTACGCTCCTTGGGCACACACAAGGGTGAGGAGATCGAGACAGAGACCGCGGCATGATCCGACCAGGTGCGAACCGCAATCGCCGAGTCTCTGACCAAAGTGAGCTCATGTGGAGACATGAAGAAATAGTCCAACCTAGAGTACGAGGAGTGAGCTGCCGAATAAAATGAAAAGTCCCGTTCCCGGCCATGAAACGCCCTCCAAACATCTACTAGCTGATATGAATCCAATAAGCGGCGCATCTGGCGATGCATGCTATCCGGAATAGATGATACCCCGCTCGACGTATCCAGGCGTGGATCCAAAGGGACGTTAAAGTCCCCTGCCAGTACCAGAAGACCCTCCCGAAATGCTGCCAGTTTACGAAGAATGCCTGAGAGGCAACGACACTGTGATTTATTTGGCAAGTACACGGATGCAAATGTGTAAAGTTTCCCCGCTATCATGCCTTTGGTAAAAAGGAACCGCCCCTCCTCATCTCGGCGCGTCTCAGTCTCCACGAAAGGTACATCCGCTGCAAAGATGATAGCAGAGCCTCTAGACTTTCCCCCAGTGTAATTACTATAAAAGCCCAAAGGAAAGTTACGATCAGCCAGGGTGAGTGTAGAGTCCCCGCGAAAGTGCGTTTCCTGAATGAAAATTACCGAAGCTCGAAGGGCTCTCAGTTCTCGCAAAATCTGACGTCGCTTCTCAGGGGTATTCAAGCCCCGCACGTTATAAGAAAGCAAGCTAAGCGGCTTATCCCTGTAAGCTGCCATTATGAGGGGCAGTTAGTGTTGGATAAAGATAAAGATAGAGTGTGAAACGGGGAAAAGATTACAAGAAGGAGGATAAGAAAGGGAGAGAAAGAAAAAGATGGAATAGAAAGAGAGAAAAGAGTGCAAAAGAGGAGAGAGAAGAAGAGAAAGAGAATAGAGGAGAGAAAGAGAGAAGAAAGAAAAAGAGAAGAGAAAGAGAGAGGGAAAGAGGGAAGAAAGAAGGAGAGAAAGAGAAAAAAAAAAAAAAAAAAAGGAGGGGTGTATTAAAATAAAGAAGATAAAAACACAAGACAAAACAGCAGACAAACAAAAAAAAAAAAAAAAAAAAAAAAAAAACACGAGCACAGAAATTCGAGGGAAGTAGTGGACCTAGAGGATAAAGGCTAGGGATGTGAAACACACCGCCCTAAATGGTCCTCTAGGGAATAATACACCAATCCTCGAGGGGGTGGGTCATGCAACCTGTCTGCAGCCGCAGACTATTTAGTATAATCAATCCCATAACAAGAACAATCCCACAATCACAACCTAGGTCAAACAAAAGATAATACCATAACAGGGTAACTAGGTAATATCGGAAGCCCAACATGTTTTCCCGACCCACAAATCAAAGAGCATGGATAAATATCTTAAAAAAAAAAAAAAAAAAATTTCCTTTCCCTTTTCTCTTTTTTTTCCTCCTTTTCATTTTTTTTTCTTTTTTTTTTTTCCTCTTTTTCCTCCTTCCCCCCATTCCCCCCCCGACATCGCCCACCCTGGTGCTCCCTGTCGTTCATAACATAAAATCGATTAAATAGAGCCTTCTGCGGTAAGGCACAGAGATGCATAAAGATCCAGCACTCATTATTAATGTGCAATCTCACCAGATACCTCAGCAACCATGAAAGTCCAGATACAATTCTAGTATGCCCAAACGTAAATTAAAATTTTCCGTTAAAGTCCCCTCCATTGTGCCACAGATAGGGAGTAACGTGCTTCAGAATTATTAACCTCCACCCCTTATTTCTTTTCCCTTTTACCCTGTTTTCTCTTTTTTTTTTTCCTTTTTTTTTTCCTTCCTTCTCTTTTCCTTTTTTCTCTTCTTTTCCCCCTTCCTTTTTTTTTTTTTTTTTTTTTTTTTTTCCCCTCCCTCCCCCCCCTCCCTTCCATTCCCTTCCATTCCCTTCCCTTCCCCCCCTCCCCTATCTTCCTCCCCCTTCTCCCTCCTGTCCCCTTTCCCTCCCTTTGGTTTCCTACAGTTGACTCCCCCACCCCGACGTTCTTTTCCTATCCCCCCCCCTGTCCCTTTTCCTAAACCAGATGGGCACCCAAAGGTAGCGTAATCAGTGCAAGAGATGTCCATGTAATCAAAGGTTGTCGTCCCGGTTGCGAATGCAGAAAGGCCAAAATAATTCATGTTGTCTAAAGAAAAAAAAAAAAAAAGAAAACAACCTCCTATGAATCATGAGACGAGAGACCACTGTCCGGCATAGAGCCTAACCAGCGCGCTTCAATTCAAATATACGTGGGCGGGAGTTTGAGCGCCTAAAAGACGCCAAGGGCGCGAAAAACACCCCCGCATGGCGAGATATATGTTTTTACAGCCAGAATGTGCTTATTGTCCAGCATGCTGTCCGGATGAAACAAATCTGGCATAGTGTGTCATAGGGTAGAACCGGGTAGAGCATATAGATTAGAAATGTAAGCAAGTATGTATAAACGCCAGAAATAATAATAAGGAAAATAAAATAAAAAATAAATAAAGAGAAAAAATATCCATACTCAGAGTCCGTGTCCCAGGAACAAAATGTGTCCTTTTTATCGCTTCCCCTCTCTACCTGCTCGTCTGGGCTCAGGCCTCGTTCCAGGCCACCCGCAACTCGCCCTCGTGGATGACCCCCATCACCAGCCAGGAAGAGGCAGCCCGCCTTGGGGCCTACTGCACCCCCTCACCACGCGGGGCAGGTTCGACCAGATGACGGTGTCGGCTCCGCGATCTCCGCGGCCTAGGCACCATCTCCCTACCCTGGCCAGGGAGGGAAAATAGCTCCCAATCAGGGATCCTCACGTCCTGAAGGCCCAGGGCTGCGGCGAAGCGCGGGACATCAGAGGGTGTGCGTATTGAGTGGGCAACGTTATTCATACGGGCTGACAATGAGAATGGATAGCCCCATCTATATGGGATCCGTGCTTCGGATAGGGCTTGTGTCACGGGCCGTAATGCGCGCCTGGCTTGGAGCGTAGTAGGGGAGATATCATGAAAAATCTCGATATTACCTCCATCGTAGGACCATGTGCGGCGGGCGCGAGCTTTCAAATATATAGCCTCCTTCAGGGTGAAATCCGCAAAGAAGCAAATCAGATCTCTCGGTGGCATTGTGGAAGAGGCCGGAGGAGGCCGCAGCGCGCGGTGAGCGCGAGGTAGATCCGCCGCCGTCACTCGTTCCGATCCCAGGAGGTGGTTAAAGAGGCCCGGTAGATAGACATGCACGTCCAGAACCCCCTCCGGTACTCCGCGGACACGGAGATTTTGCCGTCGGGACCTGTTATCCAGGTCATCAATACGACGCCAGACCTCGGAATGCTGCGGAGAGTTAGTTAAAGCCGCCGCAGGTGGTGCGTTGGCCGCCTGCTCTAGGCGCGTCAGCCGCGTGTCCATCGTCGATACCTCCCCCCGCACCTCAGCGATGTCCTGCTGCAGCCTCTCCCGTACCTCCGCCACTAGCGATTGCATGTCCGCCCGCGTGGGCATATCCGCGAGCAGCCGCTCAATTCGTTGGGTGGCTGCGCCAAGGTCCGGGAGCGAATATTCCGGGGAAGAGGCCGAAGAAGCCATGTCCGAGGAGTCGTCTCCCTCCTGGGGCGTTGGCGGCCGGGGTCCAAAATACGAATCCAATCTTCCCGCTGTCGATCTGCGCGGAGTCCCCGGGCGAGACTCAGCAGGTTGATGCCGTTTGCCACGACCCATACCAGGTTTTCTTATTGGAAAAGGCGTATTGTTTGTGGGATTGTGAGGAGCTCAGACACTACGCAGCCATCTTGGTTGAGCAGCAGACCACGCCCCCGGGGTTAATGTTTGATATCGTTGGATCGGCCAGAGCATGGCCTTTCCAATGATACCAAACTTGACCATGTAAAATGTTTTTTTTTTTTAAAAAAAACATTAAAAATAAAAATAATAGTTTTTTTAACAAGTGCACCCCATAGAAAATATAACCGCAAATGCTCGCTTGTTAAAATGTGAAAAAAAACACTTTACACATTGTAAGTTATTGAAAATTCAAATTGTATTGCATTTTTTGTTATAATATACAGACAGGACATAACGTGTACATATAATAATGACATATTATGAATCTGCCGAAAAGAACGATATATAATATATCTGGGATATGTATTAAAATAAGGCTTCAAAACGCAGTTAAACATGATGAACGAAACCGGTAAAAATGACCTCAGCACAGAGGCGGGAAATGCCTCAGCAGCGAAAGGGTTAAACTGTATAACTATTTTTTTTTTATTTTAAGAAAGTATTTTACCAGGAAGGATACAGTTGTGTTCAAAATTATTCAACCCCCACTGAAATTGAGTGTTTTGGCCAGTTTGACATTGATTTTGATCATTCAGTCATCTTGCTTACAATTAAATCAAAGAGGCACGTGTAGGTCAGACAAATGTAACATAACATTTATAATGAAATAAGCACAAATGTCTTTTCTGTGCTCACATCATTATCAGTTTTATTCAACCCCCAAGTGACATTCAATCTTAGTACTTTGTACAACATCCTTTTACAGTTATAACAGCTTTTAAATGTGAAGCATAGCTTGACACAAGTGTCTTGCAGCGATCTACGGGTATCTTCGCCCATTCGTCATGGGCAAAAGCCTCCAGTTCAGTCACATTCTTAGGCTTGCGCACTGCAACTGCTTTCATTAAGTCCCACCAGAGGTTCTCAATCGGATTTAAGTCAGGTGACTGCGATGGCCACTCCAAAATGTTCCAGCCTTTAATCTGCAACCATGCTCTAGTGGACTTGGCGGTATGCTTGGGATCATTGTCCTGTTGAAAGGTCCAACGTCTCCCAAGCCTCAGGTTTGTGACGGACTGCATCACATTGTCATCCAATATCTCCTGGTACTGAAGAGAATTCATGGTACCTTGCACACGCTGAAGCTTCCCTGTACCTGCAGAAGCAAAACAGCCCCAAAGCATGATTGACCCCCCGCCATGCTTCACAGTAGGCAAGGTGTTCTTTTCTTCATAGGCCTTGTGCTTCCTCCTCCAAACATAGCGTTGATCCATGGGCCCAAACAGTTCTAATTTTGTTTCATCAGTACACAGAACACTTCTGTGGTTTGTCCACATGACTTTTGGCATACTGCAGTCGACTCTTCTTATTCTTTGGAGACAGCAAGGGGTGCGCCTGGGAGTTCTGGCATGGAGGCCTTCATTACGCAGTGTGCGCCGTATTGTCGGAGCTGAAACTTCAGTACCCACATCTGACAAATCTTTTCTCAGTTCCTCAGCAGTCACACGGGGACTTTTCTCCACTCTACGCTTCAGGTAGCGCACAGCAGTCGAAGTCAGCATCTTCTTTCTGCCACGACCAGGTAGCGTTTCAACAGTGCCCTTTGCCTTGAATTTGCGAATGATGCTTCCTATGGTCTCTCTTGGTATGTTTAACATCTTTGCAATCTTCTTATAGCCATTGCCCTTCCTGTGAAGAGTAATCACCTCTTCTCTTGTCTTCCTGGACCATTCTCTTGACTTCACCATGTTTGTAACCACACCAGTAAATGTCTAGAAGGAGCTGAGTATCACAGTCATTTTAAAGCTGCCTAATTGGTGCTTATTATGCTTTATTGCTGCTCTGTGACATCCACAGGTGTTTTCAATACCTGATTGAAAACACTTGAATGAACCTCTGTTCTTCAGAGTGGTAGTCTTCAAGGGTTGAATAATTGTGTCAATGAAGAATTCACAAAAGAAACATTTACTACTGTATTACAAAACCAATTGATGTCATTTTAGTTGCATATGGTTCTTTAAAAAGTCCTTGTAGGATTTCATTCTGAATACAATTACAAATGTACACTAAATTCTCTAAAACCCTTTACAGCATTGGGGGTTGAATAATTTTGAACACAACTGTACATTGAGATTTCTCTCGTTTTGAAGTATATCCTGGGTGGCGAGTACATACCGTTAGGTGTCTTGCCCAAGGACACTTACTGGAGAGGTGCTCTTGCCAGGATCGAACCCATGTCTCCACAGGCTCTCTACACGCAGAGCAGTGATGTTACCTCTACTCCACCCAGCCAATGTAATTGGATCTACAACACTTGATTGTTTAAAAATTCAATGGTCAAAATATAGTAAACATATCGACATCATGGGCCCCATTACAACCATTAAGCTAACAGCTCATAAGGGTAACACATGCTCCCAAGGCACACACGCGCTGCTGCCGGTATCAATAAGTGGCTCCCAGTTATTACAGCTTGAGCCATTGATACAGCTAAGGCTAGGGTCAGACTGAGGCAGTGCGAACGCGCGTTCTGGCGCACATAATCACGGCCGCACTAGCAGCAGATGCCGGGCAATGACAGCCAATATACGAAGTACGGTCGCACAAAAGTCCGGCCGCGCAACGCAAGTGGAAAATGAACGCATTTTTTCGAGAACGTTAAACCGCTGGTACTGACGTACAGAGTGCGCTGCGGCCGCTAGCGGCGTGTGTGCGTGATTAGGAGACGTCAGACGCTGCTAGTGTGCGGCCAACATAACGTTCAAACAGCCGGATTTCCCTAGACTTCTTTTTACCCCATCGTCATGAAATACGTCCAGAATTGCGCATCGTCTGACCACTTAAGCGTATTCCGTGAAAAAATGCGTGCGCACGCATCGACGTACATTTTGACGGTGGCTGCAGAAAATGCGCTCATCTGTCCCTAGCCTTAACACGGACGTAATAGAGTAAGAAGGAGCCACTAAAGGTAAGATCATTGGTCTATGCAGATTTTTTCATGTAGTGGCTCCCTGTCACTGACATGCTCAGAATTGGGCCCGATTTTTTTAACATAGGTAACAGTTATCTTTTATTGTATTGTACATACATCTAAGGTGCCAGTTTAGTCAACATTATGTAACCATCAAAACATTACCAGTTGAAATGGAAGATAAGCCATGGACTTTCTGTGTTTTTTGAAGAGATGATAGAATAATTCTCATCATTAAATTATTCAATGACTGCTTAACACAGTGGTTCCCTTACCTGGTCCTCAAGTAACAGTAACACCTAACATGCATGAGTGTAAGGAGGAAATGAATCCTGCAATCACCGAGCAGCAAATCCTATTACCTGTGCTGTGCTTCAGATATCTGGAAAACCTGACCTGTCAGGGGGTACTTGAGGACCAGGGTTTGGAACCATTGGCTTAATGGAAGATAATAAACCATTCTCTTTGTGTGGAAATTCAATTTTGAGTTCTTTTTTCACCCACAGGAGCAAATCAATCTTCTTTTCTCTTCTGTATGCTGCTTTGATATTTGGAGGTCAACGTGTCATGAAAGAGAGGAGAGGGTTTGAGCTCCGTAGGCCACTCGTCCTCTGGTCCTTCACTCTAGCTGTTTTCAGGTAAAAATTTGACAAACATATCTTTTTACATGACCATTCTCAAAAGAAAATAATATACAGAGTGATGTACTTTTTATTCATTGTTATACCCATTTTTGAGTTTTACTTCAAATAATGTCATCATGTTAGGGTTAGCATCGAATTGGCAAAATGAATGATTTTTAAACAGTATTTAATCCCAGTGGAGGCTCCTCCATAAGGGCAGCTGAGTCTGTGCCCTACCATTTGTTTTTACAACAAACAAAAAAAGAATGTAGGCTATATCATTTATTTTCTGTTGTTTTTTGTGCCATTTAGCATGTGCCTAATTGATAAAATGTGAAATGTCCCTTTTAGCAGCTTCCTGGCCTCCTCAACAGTTGCTAGTGTAGTATAGCAACCGCTCGGGATCCTTGGTTCCAACCAAACAACACAGTCCTCTAGGGAAGAAATAGACACAGACTCGAAGCTTGTGCAAATGGGAGGTCTTTTATTCCAGCATACAGAAGCAAACACCGCACTTGGCTTTGGAATCACTATTGCAGGTGATTCAGAAAAAAAACTACAAAAGAAAACCTAACTCAAATGAGAGTTCTTACTAAACATCCAGCGCTCCTAACTATCACGAAACCATAATCTCATAAACAAAAGAAAAAACACAGCATCTCTTTAGAAGTGTTACTGCTCCACACCCTGCTCTGAGCAGTCAGATTAAACACACTTCTGTCCAGCAGTCAGCAGCCTGGGACTTTACCTGTGGCTTAATTGTTTAATTAGCAACAAGTGTGTGAGAGGATAGAGACCATGCATGCAGGAGCCTGGGCCCTAAATACCTTCCCTCAATTACTCTCCCAGACATCCTGTTACCCAACACATGCACAGGTCCAGAAATATTGGGTCATCGACACAATTCTAACATCTTTGGCTCTATACACCACCACAATGGAGTTGGAATGAAACAAACACAATGTGCTTTAACTGCAGACTGTCAGCTTTAATTTGAGGGTATGTACATCCAACTCAGGTGAACGGTGTAGGACTTACAGCAGTTTGCAGATGTGCCTCCCACTTGTTAAGGGACCAAAAGTAATGGGACAGAATAATAATCATGAATCAAACTTTTCCTTCTTAATACTTGGTTGCAAATCCTTTGCAGTCAATCACAGCCTGAAGTCTGGAACGCATAGACATCACCAGACGCTGGGTTTCATCCCTGGTGATGCTCTGCCAGGCCTCTACTGCAACTGTCTTCAGTTCCTGCTTGTTCTTGAGGCATTTTCCCTTCAGTTTTGTCTTCAGCAAGTGAAATACATGCTCAATGGGATTCAGGTCAGGTGATTGACTTGGCCATTGCATAACATTCCACTTATGTCCCTTCAAAAACTCTTTGGTTGCTTTTGCAGTATGCTTTGGGACATTGTCCATCTGCACTGTGAAGCACCGTCCAATGAGTTCTGCAGCATTTGGCTGAATGTGAGCAGATAATATTGCCCGAAACACTTCAGAATTCATCCTGCTGCTTTTGTCAGCAGTCACATCATCAATAAATACAAGAGAATCAGTTCCATTGGCAGCCATACATGCCCACGCCATGACACTACCACCACCATGCTTCACTGATGAGGTGGTATGCTTAGGATCATGAGCAGTTCCTTTCCTTCTCCATACTCTTCTCTTCCCATCACTCTGGTACAAGTTGATCTTGGTCTCATCTGTCATTAGGATCTTGTTCCAGAACTGTGAAGGCTTTGTTAGGTGTTGTTTGGCAAACTCTAATCTGGCCTTCCTGTTTTTGAGGCTCACCAATGGTTTACATCTTGTGGTGAACCCTCTGTATTCACTCTGGTGAAGTCTTCTCTTGATTGTTGACTTTGACACACATACACCTACCTCCTGGAGAGTGTTCTTGATCTGGCCAACTGTTGTGAAGGGTGTTTTCTTCACCAGGGAAAGAATTCTTTGGTCATCTACCACAGTTGTTTTCCATGGTCTCCCGGGTCTTTTGGTATTGCTGAGCTCACCGGTGCGTTCCTTCTTTTTGAGAATGTTCCAAACAGTTGTTTTGGCCACGCCTAATGTTCTTGCTATCTCTCTGATGGGTTTGTTTTGTTTCTTCAGCCTAATGATGGCTTGCTTCACTGATAGTGACAGCTCTTTGGATCTCATCTTGAGAGTTGACAGCAACAGATTCCAATATTTCTGGACCTGACTGTATATACAGTATATTTATAATCTGGTTTTGTCTTCGACTCTGTCCATAAATCTAATAAGGGCTCTATGGGAGATCTAAATTATCATAGACCTCAAGTAAAAGTTGTTTAAGCTTCCCACTGCTGCTATTTGAACTCCGATGGCATCAAACAAACCCTGACAAAAGCCAATATTTGCGGCATCAGTGTAGATCATATTTGCTTCACACAGCAGATGCCTGCCTTAACCACTTAATGAAAAGGAAACCACAACAACATTTACCTTCATGTGCTAGATAGCAATAGTAAACAGTTTTTTTTCATACACTGAGGTTTTGTATACTCTGAGTTATTTTGAGTTAGGCTGGGGTCAGACGAACGCAGTGCGAATGTGCGTTGAGCCGCACTTTATTACGGCCGTAGTAGCAGCAAATGATGTCCAATGACAGCCAATATACGAAGTACGGCCGCACGAAAGTTCGGCCGCCCAACGCAAGCGGCAAACTAACACATTTTTTCGAGAACGTGGAACCGCTAGTACTATCACACAGAGTGCGCTGCGTCGGCATAGCGGCGTGTGTGTGATTATGAGACGTCAGACGCTGCACATATCTGGCCTACATCACGTCCATTTGTTTTTTATAGCTCCGTCAAAAAATACGGCCGAAATTGCGCATCGTATGACCGCTATCGCGTCTTTCGTGAAAAAATGCGTTCGGACGCATCAACGCACTTTTTGACAGTAGACATGAAAAATGCGTTCGTCTGACCCTAGGCTAAAATGGGTAGGATTAGTGGTCAGTTTCTCATGTTTTTTTTAAGTAAATAATAATAAATTCACTTTTAGGGTTTTTTTATACTAAATAATGGTTTATGCATGCATCTTGTGGCTAAATTCTGGATTATGCTTGTAGTTATTGAATTTACCATCGAAATGGTAATTTTATTTGCTTCATTAATAGGACTATGTCTAAATGATTTGTTTCCTATATATTTCCACATATTTTGGAGGTAGTAGCACCATATAGACATATTCCTATTAACCCCTTAAGGGCCAAGGGTCTTTAAAGTCAATGGGCCACATTACGTTCTCCGCGCTAAAACGGGGGCGGTAGGGAGAAAAAACAGCGCCTGCAGTTTTCCCCCTTCCGCCCCCGTTTTAGTGTGGAATTACATTGCAGGCACTTAAAAAGCTGCCTGCATTGTTACCGCGCGCTACGGCCCAGGATGCTCGCGGCAGCGCTGAGTGCAGCCGCGAGCATCCACTCGAAGGACTCCATAGGACTCCATTGAGCCAGACGCCGGCGGTCACATGACCTGCTGGATCTTGCCTCGCGAGATCCGGCCAGTCAGAGTAGTGATACGCAGGGAGAGACTGGGGGGACTTTTTCCCCCAGTCTTTCCCTGCTCCCGCCGGACAGAGGAGGCGGTTGGAGCCGCGGTCCTCGCCGCGGGACAGGAGGTGAGTATAACATTCTGTTTTTTATTTTTAGGCTGGTGTTAACAGATTCTGCAGAAGCGGAATCCGTTAACACCAAGTCCTCACTCTGGTTAACTTTCCGCTAAGCAGAGCCGGACGTTAATCAGCGTTAGGACTTTGTAATCCTAACGCTGATTAACACTTTGCGCTCCCCATGTTAAGTATAGGGAGCGCAAAGTACAGTAACCTCGCGCTGAAAAGCGCAAGGTACCAAACGCAAACGGGTTACTTAACCCATTTGCGTTTGGAATGTAATATGCGGTAGACACCGAGGCTAATGTTAATGCTCACGCAGGTGAGCGTTAACGTTAGCGTCAAGATTGTAATGTGGCCCAATGCATTTATGATGTAACAGTTATGTCATTGGTCCTTCGGTTTTTAATGATTAAAAACATTCATGTTTCCATTCTGCCGCACCACCAACTTGAAATATCACCAACCACCACTGTGTAATCCCTCGAAAGAAGATCAGAGAGGGATATATGAAGACAGAATGCGTAGTTATAAGGTCTGGCAAAGATATACTATTTGACCCCCATGCTTTAATATATATTTCTGAGGTATATAAAGTAGGGGAACACTTCCGTTTCCCGTTACGTCTGCTATTATAACACACAGTATATAAAATGAATTAAGAATGCAGAAGAAAATGTATATGAGAGCACCTGGTGTGATTGCCCCAGTGTTGGCAGTTATTAGAATGCAGTTGCTAGTCACTCTTAGCCTAAAAATGAGCAAACTCTAAGGATTACTGACACGTATGGCAGTTGATGTCATATGTTATGACACACTGCTTATCTCTTTCAGGCCATAAACTGATCAAGTAGGAACTATTCATGTATATCACGTGATATATTATCAGTCACTATACCACGTTTTGCAGTTAGTCACACCCCCGCACCATTATCTGCATAATACTAATCCAAATGTTAAATCATATATATGTTTCATAATAAGCTGTTGTGGTCAATATTTTGTCTACATGTGTTTTTGTGCTTTTCTTCCATTCACACATACGTTTGAAGTACTCTCTCTCTGTTCTCTTCTCCCTTATCATGAATCTCATTCTTGTACATTTTGATTTGTTCTTCTATATTTTTTCCTCCATCAAAACTCTACCAGTCTTCTTCTTTTTTACAGCAGTCGTTTTTTCATCAGTTTTTAGTAGAATAGTGAGCGTAGCATGTGTGACCACAGATTTCTCCATCACTGGTTAATTTTAGTCCTCGATTTAATTCCTTTGGATAAGGAATTCCAAATGCATGAACTACAGGCGTCACCATTAAAAGTGTTTAGGAATTTTTGCAGATAAATGATTTCAAGTGTTTCTAGCAGATTGTAATCATTTGAAAATATTTATCCAAAGGAATTAAATCAAGGTCTTAATCCTGGATGAGGCTCTACATGGAGTACAGATGCATAACATTATACAGTATACTAGGAACTTTGAGGTTAAGGGTAATTTAGAGACACAGTATCAGATGTGGGATGTTTTAGGCATATATTTTTCAGGTGAGGCTCTGCATCCCAGAGCTCCTGCGCCACATTCCCCATATGCAGCAAGGAATTCTGGGTAGAATGTGGCACAGGAGCTCTGGGATGCAATTCATCGAATTGCTGTGATGTGCAAGTGGCTTCTGCAATAATAAACACACTTATTATAGTGTGGAGGCCTTTTATCTCACTTTTTGTCCTCCACTACAACCCTTGTTGATACTGATTGCCCTATGGGTCCCAAGCATCCACTGCAACTGGCCATCATGCCTAGCTCCTAGCTGATGAGGGTTCAACAAACCCAAAACAGCGCTGTCCTAGGAGTGGCTTTGACCAGTTGCATAAACCTTATCTCTGCTAGAAAGCCACAGTGTGGCATAGCATTGATTTGAGGGCTCTGTGTAATAACAGACCCAGGATGCATAAAAGTGAGACAGATTTCATTTGCATATTCTACCCAGAATTCCTTGCTGCATATGGGGAATGTGGCACAGGAGCTCTGGGATGCAATTCATCGAATTGCTGTGATGTGCAAGTGGCTTCTGCAATAATAAACACACTTATTATAGTGTGGAGGCCTTTTATTTCACTTTTTGTCCTCCACTACAACCCTTGTATATATGTTTATTTATTTATAAAGGATTTTACCAGGAAGGATACATTGAGATTTCTCTCGTTTTCAAGTATGTCCTGGGTTTAAAAACATTGAAATGTTACAGTTGTTACAGAAATACAAAGTAATACAACGCAAGATATAAAAAAACCACAAATAAACAGATAATAAATATGTAGGAAATATAGTCACTATGTTACATGTTTACAGGTGCATTCCGTATTGAGCGATGTTAATAGGGAGCTCTTGAGTGACTTAAGACTGGGGGAAGATTTGATGGCGTCTGGGAGGTTATTCCATAACTGAGGTGCTCTGTAGGAAAATGAGGATCGAGCCACTGTCTTTTTGTATTGTATTTGTAAGTAAGGTGCAGGTCCTGGATCGGAGGTTATAGGATGACGGAACTGCTAGAGGAAGCAGCCTATTCAGGTAGGGTGGCAGCTTCCCAGAAAAGCTCTTAAACACCAGATTGGAAAGGTGAAGGGTACGTTTAGACTCCAGCGACGGCCGGTTTAGCTCTTTTAACATGTATATATATTTATTTGAGGTGGCGGTGGTTTAAGTGTATCTGGTTGAAGTGAGCAATGATTTTTGTATATATATTTGAAGTGAGCAATGATTTTTGTATATATATTTGAAGTGAGCAATGATTTTAGTATATTTCAAGATTAAAGGTGGTTTAGGTGTATCTGTTTGAGGTGGGGGTGTTTTAGGGATATCTTTTATTAGCTGTGGGGTGTTTTCAATATAGCTGTTTGAGGTGGGGGTGTTTTAGCTGTGGGGTGATTTCAATATAGCTGTTTGAGGTGGGTTTGGTTTAGGTATATCAATTTGAGGTAAGGGGTGATTAGGCGAATCTGTTTGAGGTGGCGGGTTTAGATGTATCAATTTGAGGTGGGGTGATTTAGGTATATCTGATTTGGGGGTATCTGTTTGAGGTGGGGTGGTTTAGGTATATGTTTTTGAGGTGGAGTGATTTAGGTGTATCTGTTTGAGGACAGGGTAGTTTAGGTATATCTGTTTCAGGTGTAGGTGATGTTGGTATATCTGTTTGATATGAGGGGTGTTTTGGGTGTATCTGTTTGGAGTGAGGGATCATTTAGGTATATGTGTTTGATGTGAGGGGTGATTTTGGTGTATCTCTTTGTGCTAAAGGGTGATTTGGGGATATCAGACCTGTTCATCCTCCCATAGTGCACTGAATTATAGAATACAATGTTTTCTCTACGATAGCCTTGACTGCACTCTCCTGGGTTAGCTAACCCATTACATAAAGTGTCCCCTCCAAAGTGTACTCCTCTGGCACTTTTTTCTGTCCACACTCCCTGACGCTTTGTAATTTGCTTATCATGCTTTTCTTTTGTTGCTTACCAGAGTCTGCTTAGATCCAAAGTATTGGAAGTCTAGTCTCTCTTCCTATTAATTAAGCAATGGCATTTATCAGTAGCCATGATAACAATGCTCTTAGCAACCAGGGACAATACGCTGTGTTGACCCTTTAAGGTAGAACCTAAGTGGTGACCCAGTTGATTTTGGGATAGTAGATCCTCTGCATTCTGTAATATCCAATAAAGGAAACACAAAAGCAACCTGAGAATTTCCCAAATAGGGATTAAACCCAACCAATTAAGAATAGAAAGGGTAACACAAGGTTATCAAATAAGAATCCTGGGTACAATCTTTATTGGATCTATAAAAATGACATAGCACGCAAAACAAACGTATAACATGTGATTTCACATGGAGATATCTACAGTTGTGTTCAAAATTATTCAACCCCCAATGCTGTAAAGGGTTTTAGTGAATTTAGTGTACATTTGTAATTGTATTCAGAATGAAATCCTACAAAGACTTTTTAAAGAACCATATGCAACTAAAATGACATCAATTGGTTTTGTAATACAGTAGTAAATGTTTCTTTTGTGAATTCTTCATTGACACAATTATTCAACCCCTTAAAGACTACCACTCTGAAGAACAGAGGTTCATTCAAGTGTTTTCAATCAGGTATTGAAAACACCTGTGGATGTCACGGAGCAGCAATAAAGCATAATAAGCACCAATTAGGCAGCTTTAAAATGACTGTGATACTCAGCTCCTTCTAGACATTTACTGGTGTGGTTAGAAACATGGTGAAGTCAAGAGAATGGTCCAGGAAGACAAGAGAAGAGGTGATTACTCTTCACAGGAAGGGCAATGGCTATAAGAAGATTGCAAAGATGTTAAACATACCAAGAGAGACCATAGGAAGCATCATTCGCAAATTCAAGGCAAAGGGCACTGTTGAAACGCTACTGGTCGTGGCAGAAAGAAGATGCTGACTTCGACTGCTGTGCGCTACCTGAAGCGTAGAGTGGAGAAAAGTCCCCATGTGACTGCTGAGGAACTGAGAAAAGATTTGTCAGATGTGGGTACTGAAGTTTCAGCTCAGACAATACGGCGCACACTGCGTAATGAAGGCCTCCATGCCAGAACTCCCAGGCGCACCCCCTTGCTGTCTCCAAAGAATAAGAAGAGTCGACTGCAGTATGCCAAAAGTCATGTGGACAAACCACAGAAGTTTTGGGATAGTGTTCTGTGGACTGATGAAACAAAATTAGAACTGTTTGGGCCCATGGATCAACGCTATGTTTGGAGGAGGAAGAACAAGGCCTATGAAGAAAAGAACACCTTGCCTACTGTGAAGCATGGCGGGGGGTCAATCATGCTTTGGGGCTGTTTTGCTTCTGCAGGTACAGGGAAGCTTCAGCGTGTGCAAGGTACCATGAATTCTCTTCAGTACCAGGAGATATTGGATGACAATGTGATGCAGTCCGTCACAAACCTGAGGCTTGGGAGACGTTGGACCTTTCAACAGGACAATGATCCCAAGCATACCTCCAAGTCCACTAGAGCATGGTTGCAGATTAAAGGCTGGAACATTTTGGAGTGGCCATCGCAGTCACCTGACTTAAATCCGATTGAGAACCTCTGGTGGGACTTAAAGCAGTTGCAGTGCGCAAGCCTAAGAATGTGACTGAACTGGAGGCTTTTGCCCATGACGAATGGGCGAAGATACCCGTAGATCGCTGCAAGACACTTGTGTCAAGCTATGCTTCACGTTTAAAAGCTGTTAGTACAACATCCTTTTACAGTTATAAGTACTAAGATTGAATGTCACTTGGGGGTTGAATAAAACTGATAATGATGTGAGCACAGAAAAGACATTTGTGGTTATTTCATTATAAATGTTATGTTATATTTGTCTGACCTACACGTGCCTCTTTGATTTAATTGTAAGCAAGATGACTGAATGATCAAAATCAATGTCAAACTGGCCAAAACACTCAATTTCAGTGGGGGTTGAATAATTTTGAACACAACTGTATCTCCTATGTTACTGACCTATGGTCACTGAATCTGACTAGTCCCTAAAACACGCATATAGAGCTGGCTGAGAGTAATTGACCCGACCAACCAATTATTCCACCTTATTAATAATAATAATAATTTTTAAAAAATTCCCTTTGTCTTCTTTTGTCCTCCTATCAATGGGACTGTAGTAGACTGACTGTGTACCTGTTGCGCTGATTGTTCCTGTTTAGGCATAGATAAGTATATTACTAAAATAATAATATTAATATCAGATAAATAATGGTATCCCTACCAGAAAAAATGTTCCCTATGTCCCCTATACCATGCCCCGTTTTTGTTTTTACTGTTTGGTACCCATAGCAATGAGGACATTGCTATGCTTTTTCATGTGTACATTGTTTCAGGTAACTATTAAATTCCTCTATTGAATAAGGGCAAGGCATTATTCTGTATGAGACAAGTTGATCTGTTTGCAGTTGCCTGTGATTTCTATTTTACAAAGCCTTCATCACCATTTTTGTCTGTATTGTGTATGAAGTTTACTAGGGTATGGTTTCAGGTAAATCGCTTAGATGTGGTGATAATTACCATTCATGGGTGCTGTTGCATACATACTAATTGAAACAAAAGGAAATGTTCTTTAATTATGTCATCCTTTGTATCATATCCTGCTCTAGGCCAGGCTGGTGGCAATCTAGTACATCACTTTACCGGTAATTAATAAAGGGTAGTAGTGCCTTACCTTACTTGAAAATAACTCTGAAATGCAATGACAGGCGATCAGCATTAAATAGTCTCATGTTCCTTTTTGGTATTGGATGACACAGTTCTGAAACTTATCAAGGATTGCATGAATTAAGGTTCATGTATACAGAAAATTTAAATGCAACACAAAGCACATGTTCTTTATTCACCCTTTGGTAAGTAACAGTGAGAAATCAGACTGCAACTTTTTTTTAAACATCAGATAGCAGGGCCGGCCCAACCATGGAGCGGTACGGAGCAACCGCTCCAGGTAGCAGATTTTGGGGGAGCGGCATATTTTGCCGCCGAGACCCTGCACTGTTTTTTAAACAGCGCCGCTATCTCATGGCTGTCCCGCACTGAGCTTCCAGACTAACTCCCTGTCTGGGCGCCACCTGCTGGCATCACCGGACCATTGCATGCTGGGAAATGTAGTTCTAGCCTGGTTTACTTCATATTTCAGAGAACCAGTTTAGAACTACATGTCCCAGCATGCAATGCTCCAGTAATGCCACCAGGTGGCACAAAGACAGGGAGTTAACCTGGAAGTTCGGCGCCGAATTTCACAGATTGGGGGAACAGCGCCTGTGAAGGGAGAGAAGTAGGTGCTGGGCAGCATATGGAGACAGACAGAGCCTGCTGGTCAGCACGTCTCTGTCTCTGTGTCTCTCTCTCTCTCAGAGCTCCACTGCATTAAAATGCACGGTAATGTGTATCAAAGAGCTCCACAGCAATAATACTCTGCTGATACACACCACACATTACTGTGCGTTGTAATGCTGTGGAGCTCTGGATATGCTTTTACATGCCATGTGTTTGTTTTTTTATTTGGGGGGCAGCAATTCATCCATCACTCCAGGCAGCACAGTGGCTTGAGCCGGCCCTGTCAGACATGTTTAATAGCTGAAATCGACATGATGCTGCACTAAAATATGCATTTTCTGGCATTTCACAGGCCAGTGTTTTTTTTCAGACCTGCAGAATTTTTCTATTTTTGACCTTGGCTGACTTTTTTCAATTGTATCACCCGATATTTCGAAATAAATATAAGCTAAAACTCATGAATATTGTGTTTCAAAATACCTGCAGATGGAATTAAATCAAGCCCTTAGCCTGTCCAAAGATTTGTTCACTCTATATATGTTTAACACCACATCCACCAGAAAAGGCTGAATTGTTCACGGTGGTGCTCAGAGCGCCCCTTTATTTTAGAGCGCCTTTAAGGTACCTTAGTAGCAGGAATAAAGCTAAGTTGCAAAACCCCTGAAATATTTTATTTGCAAGCTCAGTTTTGCTCAGGAGGTTGTCGCAGATATTTGAAGATATTTTATTCTTAAAGTAACTTTCCTTAAGCTCGTGGGGCCCTGCTGGGGAAGTATTCTTTACTTTTTTTAACCTGCTGATGGAAGTTCATCTCTACCCCATCTGCAATAGTATAAAGCTGGAGATACACTGAGCGCGAAGCAACACGTGGCGCCTGTAGGCGGCTCGGTGCATTGAGATGCGCTCAGTGTAGCCAGTCTTTTTCATCTCCCCCACTCAGTCCGCATCACGTTGCGGCGCTGAGCGTCAGGAGATGAAAAAATTAAACTTCATCGCACCACTGAGCGGCGCCATGATAGGGGGGTGGGATCTGCAGCACACGGTGCATGTGCGATCCCCAAGACAGGACCTTTCATCTCCCCTACGCATGCACCGTGTGCTCCTAGCGACGCTCCGGGTCTGGTCTGAGGTCTGTGTGTGGGCATATATGAAAGAGGTCTGAGTGGACATATATCAAAGAGGTCTGACTGGGCATATATGAAAGAGTTCTGACTGGGCATATATCAAAGAGGTCTGACTGGACATATATCAAAGAGGTCTGACTGGGCATATATGAAAGAGTTCTGACTGGGCATATATCAAAGAGGTCTGAGTGGGCGCATACTGTATATCAAAGAGGTCTGAGTGGGCATAACTTAATGAGGTCTGTATGTGGGCATATATCAAAGAGGTCTGAGTGGGCATATATTAATGAGGTCTGTATGTGGGCATATATCAAAGAGTTCTGAGTGGGCATATATCAATGAGGTCTGTGTGTGGGTATATATACAGTCATGTCCAATTGTTGGCACCCCAGACATTTTTCCAGAAAATCAAGTATTTCTCACAGAAAAGTATTGCAGTAAGACATGTTTTGCTATACACATGTTTATTCCCTTTGTGTGTATTGGAACAAAACAAAAAAGGGAGGAAAAAAAGCAAATTGGACATAATGTCACACAACTCCAAAAATGGTCTGGACAAAATTATTGGCACCCTTTCAAAATTGTGGATAAATAAGATTGTTTCAAGCATGTGATGCTCCTGTAAACTCACCTGGGGCAAGTAACAGGTGTGGGCAATATAAAAATCACACCTGAAAGCAGATAAAAAGGAGAGAAGTTCACTTAGTCTTTGCATTGTGTGTCTGTGTGTGCCACACTAAGCATGGACAACAGAAAGAGGTGAAGAGAACTGTCTGAGGACTTGAGAACCAAAATTGTGGAAAAATATCAACAATCTCAAGGTTACAAGTCCATCTCCAGAGAGCTAGATTTTCCTTTGTCCACAGTGCGCAACATTATCAAGAAGTTTGCAACCCATGGCACTGTAGCTAATCTCTCTGTGGGTGGACGGAAGAGAAAAATTGATGAAAGGTTGCAACGCAGGATAGTCCGGATGGTGGATAAGCGCCCCCAAACAAGTTCCAAAGAAATTCAAGCTGTCCTGCAGGCTCAGGGAGCATCAGTGTCAGCGCGAACTATCCGTCGACATGTAATTGAAATGAAACGCTATGGCAGGAGACCCAGGAGGACCCCACTGCTGACACAGAGACCTAAAAAAGCAAGACGACAGTTTGCCAAAATGTACTTGAGTAAGCCAAAATCCTTCTGGGAAAAAGTCTTGTGGACAGATGAGACCGAGATAGAGCTTTTTGGCAAAGCACATCATTCTACTGTTTACCGAAAATGGAATGAGGCCTACAAAGAAAAGAACACAGTACCTACAGTGAAATATGGTGGAGGTTCAATGATGTTATGGGGTTGTTTTGCTGCCTCTGACACTGGGTGCCTTGAATGGTGCAAGGCATCATGAAATCTGAGGATTACCCAAGGATTTTGGGTCGCACTGTAGAGCCCAGTGTCAGAAAGCTGGGTTTGCATCCGAGATCTTGGGTCTTCCAGCAGGACAATGACCACAAACATACGTCAAAAAGCACCCAGAAATGGATGACAACAAAGCGCTGGAGAGTTCTGAAGTGGCCAGCAATGAGTCTAGATCTAAATCCCTTTGAACACCTGTGGAGAGATCTTAAAATTGCTGTTGGGAAAAGGCGCCCTTCCAATAAGAGAGACCTGGAGCAGTTTGCAAAGAAAGAGTGGTCCAAAATTCCAGGTGAGAGGTGTAAGAAGCTTATTGATGGTTATAGGAAGCGACTGATTTCAGTTATTTTTTCCAAAGGGTGTGCAACCAAATATTAAGTTAAGGGTGCCAATAATTTTGTCCAGCCCATTTTTGGAGTTTTGTGTGACATTATGTCCAATTTGCTTTTTTTCCTCCTTTTTTTTTGTTTTGTTCCAATACACACAAAGGGAATAAACATGTGTATAGCAAAACATGTCTTACTGCAATACGTTTATGTGAGAAATACTTGATTTTCTGGAAAAATGTCTGGGGTGCCAACAATTTTGGACATGACTGTATATCTGAGGTCTCTGTGTGGTATTGGTGGATCCCTACTCTCTATACATAGCGCTCCCTGCGTGTGTATATAGATATATATTTTATGAGAGGTGGACGGAGGAGTGCTATATGATAAGGGTTACCTTTTTTCTTTTTTATACAATTACGATTAAATTGTCAGTAATTTATATGTATTTTATTCAATAGAAACTTTTTTTGCCTATATGACTTTGTGAAACTAATGTATCGCAGTATATATTGCATTAATACATAATTTTTTTGCATTGTACAAGATTATATCACAGCGAATATTTAGCCATGTTCATCCCCAAGCACGTCAGGGACTGCTGGGAAAAATTAATAACATTTCCTATTAGATGCCTCAGCTTTTAAGATGGTTAACATAAATCATCAAACATACATTTATGTTACTGTATAAAAATACTGTTTTTTATTATTTCAACTAAAGCTGTGAAAGTGCACTGTCTTAATATAAAAGGAAAATGAAAGATAATCTTGATTTGCATTTCTCTTCAGATGATGATATTTTTGTATCAACCTCAATTTTATACAAGTATCACAATTACCATTAAATTGTTTATTATCAATGTGTGCCATAAATGAACAACAGGCCTTTCCCCCATGTCATTATTGATTGCAGCTGCCGCTCACTTTCCAATCATTACATATAAAGTTTATGGATTGTAATCCTAAAACTTTAATCTATTGACATATAAATCTGTTTAAATAACCAATTAAATATGATTTATTTAACTTCCTATACATATCTTCTGTTTACAGTATTATTGGAGCAATCCGGACCATCTGGTATATGGGGAATGTACTTATTTCCAGAGGCTTCAAAGAATCTGTGTGTGACAGTGGGTTTTACAGTGGACCTGTTAGCAAATTCTGGGCTTACGCTTTTGTCATAAGTAAAGTGCCTGAACTTGGTAAGTGCTTCATGTTCAAAGACATTGGTCTGCATCTTGCATCAAGTGAAGATATATTCTCCAAAACATCAATAGGGGAATAAATCTGGAATAAGATATCCAATGTTATTGTTTTATGGCAGCGTGATAGCTCATTAGTTAGCGCTCTTGCAGCAAGATCGCCTATCGCCGATACCGTGATTCATACAATGTAGAGTAACAGTAGAATAGATACCCAGGAACAGGGGCGTCGCTAGGGGGCGGGGGTGTGACCAACACCGGGTGACACCTCCCACTAGGGTGACACCCTAAATTTTTTTTTTTTTTACACAAAAATATTTTACCAGGAAGGATACATTGAGAATTCTCTCATTTTCAAGTATGTCCTGGGTAGGCAAGGCCTAGGCTAGCACTTTCCAGGGGGTGGCAAAAATAACACCACAAAGAGGATATTCACAGAGCACCGAAATGACGCAGACATTTCAGTGTTCTGTTGTTCTCTGCACTTTGGGGAATCAAATTTCCCTGGTGAATTCACCACTGGGTCCCTGAAGTGCAGGGAATCAGCCACCGAATGCTGCCGCAAACCCGTCGCCTGCTATTTTAAAAAGAACTACTGAATGAAAATGTCTGGAATTAACATATAAGATCCTATGAATGATAATAAAAAGGTCTGTTACAGAAAAAAAAGAAAAATTGCTATTAGAAAAAAAAAAGGATTTTTTTTTTAAAAAAAGCCTAAAAGATACTAAAAAAATAAAATCAACAAATAGATTTTTTTACTATGGATTAAAGGAATAAACAGTTTATTAGATATTGGATAAAAACAGGAATATTTTCAACATTGAAACCTATGGTGTTCGTTCGCCTGAATAAACCTACCAAATGAAAGCACTGGACATCAGGACATTTTTTTGCTGTTCAGTGTCTCTGAACAGATTAACCATTACTTCTCTCTGTGACTTTCACTGCCTTCGAACAGGCACCGTACTTGCTGTCGGTTTGCCAAAATTTGTGTATGAGCATATCACAGAGCTCCACAGCAATAAACCTCACAGTAATGTGCGCCGTGTATTATGAGCATTCAGTGTTATATGGGAGTACTGACTTATGAGTAAAAGTAGTTTAAAAAACCCGTAAAACTCAGGGGGTGACACCATACGTTACCGCACCGGGTGACACCAACCCTAGTGACGCCACTGTCCAGGAATATACTTTCATACCACGAAATGATGATTATAACAGAATATAACATGCAATTATAATACAGATTATTTCCAACTATGCGCACTGATACTTGCAAGTGAGTGCATGTGTGTGAGGCCATGGTTTTTCAACTGACTTACAATGAATTTCAAACTGTTCTTTCACAATTCTGTGAGTTACGCCAAAAAAACGCATTTTCGCAAGCGGCAAACTAACGCATTTTCGCAAGAACGTCAAACCACTAGTACTGACGTACAGCGTGCGCTGCGTCCGCTGCGTCCGCATAGCGGTGTGTGTGCATGATTAGGAGACGTCAGACGCTGCTCATGTCCGGCCAACATAACGTCCAGACACCCAAAGTTTTCTGGTTTGGATCCATAAAAATCACGGCCGACATTGCACATCGTATGACCGCTATCGCGTCTTCCGTGAAAAAATGCGTTCGGACGCATCAACGCACTTTTTGGCGGTAGACGTGAAAAATGCGTTCGTCTGACCCTAGCCTAACAATGAAGTTCAAACTGTTCTTTTACAATTCTGTGTGTTATGCCAAAAATATATTTTGAGTGGATAAGTGTTTGCCAAAGCAAACCTATAAAAACCACAGATGTTAGAGATAATATTCAAAGTTAATGCGTTACCTGTATCACAGAAGCTCTAAACATTTAGCAAATGTCATTTTTAATCAATAGCGAGAATTAATTAACATATGTGTTTTTGTTTTTTTTAATTCAAGATTTTTATTTTCAGAAGGAAAAGGTCACAAATCGACCGACAAAATCGGCCTCACAGGGCCGGGTAGAAAACTCTCAGAAAGAACATAGATATCATATAGAAAATAGGGGGAGGTGGTCTGTAAAAAATCAGCAAGTGTCGAGAAACAAGGGGTCGGGGTGAGAACAAGAAGTCGCCAAAAATACTTAAGAGAAAATAAAACCAAAAAGTCTCATGTCCCCAGCCAGGGAGTGTCAGTGAATGAGAACGAAACAAAATATTGTCCAAAGCATCTCTGGGGCATCTCAAACCTGTCACTAGAGTTCTAGAGAAGAAAAAGAAAGAGAAAAGAAAAAAAAAAAAAAGGGAAGAAACGGGGGGGGGGGGTTAGAAAATCACATCAGGGTCTCAGAGACGAAATCGACAAAACCGTAGGCATTCAACCGGGGTCCAAGGCGGGCGAACCTGAGGTGCCGACCGTGGCAGTAACCGATCTCCTGCCAATCCCCAGGGAGTCAAAAACAGGCCACGCTTCTCCAGGATCTCCAAAAACGTGCCTCCTGCACCCCATCTGTATCAAATATCTTTAACCCAGAGACAGGCCACTACCTCCCTAAATCTCCGGCGTGCCACCAAGGTCAAGAACGGAATATCATTGTAGAGGGATACCTTGGATGTTTCAAAAGGCAAGACCCCTCGAGCCGCGGGTAGTGACATCAGTCGTTGCTTCGTGGAAACTTCCCGAGACATTGCAATTATATCTCTGGACGCTGACTCAGGAGCCGCCGCCGACTTCCGAACTTGAACAGCCAGACCAAAGGTCTCCGGTTCTCCAGGGGAGAGTTTCAGCAAATGGGCCGCCAGACGATTAGTATACGCCAGGACCTCCTCAGATTGTACCGACTCCGGCACCCCTCGGATGCGAACGTTGCGCCGGCGGTGTAGAGAGTCCAACACCTCCACCGTCTGTGACAAGGTCTCGACTTGTAGTTGGAGGGAGTCTACCTTGCGGGAAAGGCGAGTATGTGCGTCCTCGACGATCTTCGTACGGTCGCTAATGGTCACCAAGTTCTCCTGCACCAGGGTCACCTCGGCCTTAACACCAGCCACATCGGCACTCCACATGGCCCGCATCTCATTCATCTTTTTATATCACCTCAATTCTTTTTATATCACCTTTAGTGGAAAGTTGTACATCTTCCCCTGGGGCAGCAGCCAGGAAGGCAGATGAGGCAGACTGGATGGCAGCAGCATCAGGAGACACTGACAAAGCGGCCTGTCGACGAGCTGCCTTAGCCGCTCGTTTCGCAGCGGTCTTCCTAGATTTCTGGTCCTGCGGCGGGGGTTCAGAAGAGAGTTGATCTGCCTCTTCTCCACTCTCCCTCGACCAAGTAAAGCTGTCTTCGTCAGAAGAGCCATATCCCGGAGGCAAGACGGAGGAGGAGAGGCCCGCAGAACTCGACCTCCGGCCGCCTAGCGAGTCGCGGATGTCCTGCTGTCTGGAACCGGGCATCAGATCAATCCCCTTCGCAGTCTTCTTACCCATCAGGATGTGGCACTCGGTCCGTGCAAAGTACCCCACGATAATTCAGAAGGTGCAGGGAAGCCCAATCACCTCCACAGGCTCCTAAAATGGCCGCTCACGTTAGGGCGTGGGCTCTTCACCGGAGTCTCCTGCTCTCAGCGGGTCTCCTCCTAATGCGAAAATGGTCTCTCCGATATAACCCCCAGGTCAGCCGAACTTCCTGTGGCCGGTAGGCAGGATAGCACCGAGTAAATTCGTGCGTATCACTCTAAATGACAGTCTCAATGCCAGAGCTCCTGCAAAACGCGGCCGCTCACGTCCGAGTCTAGCTCCACCCCCAACATATGTGTTTTTAACCATTTCCTAGAATATTTTTATTGCAGATCATACATTCCTACACATTTTAGAGCTGGGCTGGTTGTCTTTTGCTTTATTGTTGTTGAATAAGTATGGGAAGAATGTTGCAGAATATAAAAATAACGCGCACTGTAGAAGTCTTTAACTGATGAATATGTCATGCTGCAATAGATGTGTGGAATATTGACACTAATACACACGTACACATACAGGTCTATTCAATAAAGGGGAAACTCAGAACTGGCAGGAGAAGTGAAAATTCTAGGTCAAAATAGCCAAACCTGAAAAATTCTCCCATTTATCTCAATTTCCAAATCGGCTATTTGGTCTAGATTGTTCTCTTCTCCTGCCACTTCTCCTGAGTTTCACCTTTTCGTGAATAGACCTGATAGAATAAGCAAGAAGACTATGGCATACACTTGTAGTCATTCATAGATCATTTTCAATCAATTGCATTGTCATAATAGTTCCTTTTAAAGTGCACCAATCGTGCCCAAATATTTTTTTTAATGTTTTTCCAAATTTGTCTTAACAATTTGGCTAACACAATGTAAACAGATAGATAGTTTTGTCAAAAATGACTTTAAAGAAAGCTTCCTGAGCTTCCTGTTTGCTGTCAGTACTGCGGCATGCCACATGCTGTTTATGGCTCTGCAGTTATAATTGCTTGCCCAGGCTGAACAGAGCTGTGAGCGCCAATCATCTAATCTTTGGTATAATAGTTATTTTTTATGTTTGATGCAACAGTATGATTCTATGCGAAAAAGCAGTTTCTCGTTAAATGAACTTCAAGAGTTTATTATATCCAATTCTGAAATCATGGAACACTGACTTTTTTTTTGCTGCTTGTGGAACCAGTGGCGTCACTAGGGTTGGTGTCACCCGGTGCGGCAACTTATGGTGTCACCCCCCCTAGTTTTAAAGGTTGTTTTTTTTTAACTACTCTTTCTCATAAATCAGTACTCCCATAAAACACTGAATACTCATAATACACGGCACACTTTACTGTGAGGTTTATTGCTGTGGAGCTCTGTGATATGCTTACACACAAAGTTTGGCGAACTGCCAGCAAGTACGGTGCCTGTTCGAAGGTAGTGAAAGTCCCCATAGAGAAGTAATGGTTAATCTGTTCAGAGACAACGAACAGCAGAGAAATGTCCTGATGTCCGCTGGTTTCATGCGGCAGGTTTATTCAGGCGAACACCATAGGTTTCAATGTTAAAAATATTCCTGTTTTTAGCCAATGTCCAATAAACTGTTTATTCCTTTAATCTGCTGTAAAAATTCTATTGATAAAAAAAAAATTAGTATCTTTTAGGCATTTTTCAAAAAATCCAATTTTTTTTCTAATGGCAGATTTTCTTGTTTCTGTAACAGACCTTTTATTCTCATTCATATGAACTTATATGTTAATTCCAGACATTATCGTTCAGTATTTTTTTTAAAAAACAGAGGGCGACGGGTTTGCGGTGGCATTCGGTGGCTGATTCCCTGCGCTTCAGGGACCCTGTGGTCATCCTATAACCTCCGATCCAGGACCAGCACCTTACTTGCAATACCACAATACAAAAAGACAGTGGCTCGGTCCTCATTTTCCTACAGAGCACCACAATTATGGAATAACCTCCCAGACACCATCAAATCTTCCACCAGTCTTAAGTCACTCAAAATTTCCCTGTTAACATACCTCAATACAGAATGCACCTGTAAACATGTAACCTAGTGACTATATTTCCTACATATTTATTTTCTGTTAATCTGTATATTTGTGTTGTTAATATCTTACATTGTATTACTTTGTATTTCTGTAAATGTAACAATTCAATGTACTTGAACCCAGGACATACTTGAAAACGAGAGAAATCTCAATGTATCCTTCCTGGTAAAATCCTTTATAAATAAATAAATAAATAAATAATTCACTGGGGAAATGCGGGGAACAACGGAACACTGAAATGTCTGCGTCATTTAATTTTTTTTAGGGTGTCACTCGATGCGGGCCGCACCCCCAGCCCCCCCTTGTGACGCCACTATGTGGAACCTTTTTTTTTACACTTTGTTCAGAAATCAGTTTAGAGCAGGAAATTCTGACAGATATTTAGACTTTTTGCATCCTTAGCGCACTGCACACATGAATGAGTGACTTTGATTAATATGGGTGTATATCAATAATAAAAGGAGCTAGGTGATTGTAATGCAGACAAACAGGTCTGACAACTCTACTTCTGCTCTTTCATCCATTTTTTTTATTTTTATAGCTGGCATTTGCCTCCAGTTTTTTACTGGGTGAAAGGAGCAGCATGCTAACCTTTCAACATTCTCCTTTTTAAAACAGCCATCATCACTGAAACGTTTTAAATAACCATGTTTGTGTGCTTTCCCTATTGAATCATCCGTTAAAGTGATTCACTGACTTTAACTGTAAATAAAACACTAGTAGGCTTCATGTTCCAAATCATTTCCAAGAGAACGAGTTCTTATGTAGCAGTTGTGTGTTCTGAGGAGTCACAGACACAGGCTAAGCATTTTAGGACCATTATATGCGTATAATATAATAAAATATTGTCCAGCACTACTCCTTAACAGTCAAATTGAATTTATTTAAAAGCTAATATTTCAACCAGGATCAGTCTTGATTAAGTAATTCTCGATGGCAATGTTGCCTTTTAAATAAAGTGAGTTTGACTTTTACGGAGGAGGGCTGCCATTTTTTTTATTTTTCCTGGCCAAGTCGGAATGTGGCAGGATTCTTAGTCATGAGTGCAGTAGGTGTGAAGGTACATTCCCTTTTTTCCTGATCTGCTACTATAGAGGTTATTCACAGAAATCCGAACTTGCCCCAAAAAATGCACTGAACAGTGAATTTCCCTGTATGGTGCATTTTTGTGGGTATACAGCAAAACAGGCAATTTGCCACATTTTGGCGAATTGCCAGCAAAATACGGTGCCTGTTCGATGGCAGTGAAATCCCCCATAGAGAAGCAATGATTAATCTATTCACAGAACACCAAACAGCAGTGAAAAGTTGCCAAAATGCCCTGATGTTCGGTACTTTCATTCGGCAGGTTTCATCAGTCAAATCCCATAGGTTTCAATGTTAAAAATATTCCCAATTTCATTCAATATCTAGTAAACCGTTTAAATTTAAATAATTAATTTTTCGTTAAATAGTTTTTATTTTTTCTGTAACAGACCTTTTTTATTATTATTCATAGAACCTTATGTTAATTCCAGACATTTTCGTACAGTAGTTTTTTGCAAACAGCGTTTCAAATTTGACATGTTCAGTCGCGTTTTTTTTTTTGTTACACGTCTGGTGGTGGCCTGTCGGCATCTTTCTACCGGCGCTGTGCTCGGCGGGTTTGCGGTGGCTGTCCAGTGGGTTGGCGGTGGCTGTCTGGTGGGTTGGTGGTGGTGGCTGGTGGGTTTGCGTCAGCTGTCCGGCGGGTTGGTGGCGTTTTTTTTTATTTGTTCGCCAGCCAATTTGCCGCACTTCGTGGACCCTGCAAAGGATTCTGAATTCACCGCAGGGTCAGTGAATCCTACTCGCCAAAGTGCGGCGAATCAGAGAGCACCGAAATGTTGATGACATTTCAGTGCTCTCTGAAAAGTTCTGTATGTCACCATAATCCATATCATATAAGTAAGGGGACAGAGATGGTCAACTAGTCAAGCAGGATAGATATGTTTGTCACAATCATAACCTTATCTCTAAAGAAGCTGTGGCGGCTTTTAATGTGCTGATTACTCATTGTTAATGATTACTCACTACAGCCATTGATACAATCTCTTTTGATGTTGTGTCTTCAGAAACTAGATTTTACGGTTGAATTAGGCTGGGGTCAGACAAACGCATTTTTAACTTGCGTTTAGGCGCACTTAATCACGGCCGTAGTAGCAGCAAATGACGGCCAATATACGAAGTACGGCCGCACGAAAGTTCGGCCGCGCATCGCAAGCGGCAAACGAAGGCATTTTTTCGAGAATGTAGAACCTCTAGTACTGACGTACAGAGTGCGCTGTTAACCAGAGCTGTTATAAACTTAAAACCTCCATAGGCTATAACGGCTCTGGGAAGTTTACAACAGCTCTGGTTAAGATAGCACCAACAATGTAATATGGCCCTAAGTTTGGGAACTCTCTAAGATTTCTGGTTGCCAATAACCGGTCGCCTATAATCAGAATGTTGTACATAACCTGCAACCCCACACTCAAATTTGGTTTAAAGATAAGCTGGGTTTTAGGGAATCACTATTGTAATAATTAAAGTATAATTCTGTTTACTTATTAACGAAACTTATGAATAAAACCTAATAAAAACTTTTCTGTGTTCAGCTGAAAAGAGAACTCTGTACCGCCTGAAAATATTTTGGAAGAACTGTTTTCCCTAGTGTTCCTGCTCGACATAGGATGCATTTAGATTCCCTGTCTCTTTTGTGTGTATGAATACATTAACAACTCAGGAAAGTAGAGCATAATTGACTTATTCAGCAGTTCTATTCATCATCTAATGTCAAATGCCGGAATACGTTGGTAGTCTGCCATCTCCCTGGCCATTGTAATGCAACAGCAAAGTTTGTGATGTTTTGTTAAAGCAACTACTGTATCATGTACACAGGGTTAATCCAGAAACAGCAGAAGGAGCAGACAAGAAAACATGTACTGCACCAGCCAGGGTTCTAGCAGTCCTTGGGTCACCAACCACTAATTGTTCCAGAGAAACAGTAGGACCAGTCAATCAAGGCATGGTATAAAGTTGCTCTCTATTACAAAACTGCAACTTTTCAGACTTAATGCAGGACCTTTCAGGCTTTCACAAGTGATAACTATCTTATGAGAAAGGTCCTCTGTTAAGACTGAAATGCTACAGTATCGTAATAAACATCCACTTCATATCATGGCATAACTGAATGGTTCTTCTGTGCACACAGGGTGACAGGAGTGAAGACTAAACATGAATATATTTTCTCCCCAGGGGTAAGACTAATCTTGCATTAAAAAGATATGATCATTTTCATGGTTCTTTTTATTTCCATACAAAATCATTTATACCCATTTTTGGTAGTGAAGGGAATAGCTATCAGGAAATATTCAATTAATTAATTCATTAATTTTCTCTTTTTTTAAAGGTGATACCTTGTTTATTGTTCTGCGAAAACAAAAGCTGATCTTCCTTCACTGGTACCACCACATCACTGTGCTACTCTACACCTGGTATAGCTACAAGGACACAGTGTCAGGAGGAGGATGGTTCATGACCATGAATTTCACAGTCCATGCTTTCATGTACTCCTACTACACTTTAAAAGCAGCCGCGATTCGTGTGCCACGTTTCTGTGCAATGTTCATCACCGTCACCCAGATCTTACAGATGTTGATGGGCATAGTGGTCAATGTCCTGGTGTACACATGGCATCATGACGGGAGCTGCAAAAGTACAACGGAGAATATATTCTGGTCAACGGTTATGTACACTAGTTACCTGGTGCTATTTTGTATTTTTTTCATTAAGGCTTATTTTAAGGAGCCAGAAAAACGGAAGAATGAATAAAGAAACAATAGCATCAACCTGCTTGTAGCAGTTATCGTGCCATTATCAATACATTTCCAACTAAAATGTGACCAGACACTGTACTTTTTTATAATTTTTTTTATCAAGGTGATAAATATTTATACTGAAAGAAAAAGTTTTGACTATTTTTTCCAAATGTACAAATATTTAATTGCCAATAATACATGTGTCATTGTGACAGTTAAAGCAAACTATGCTATACAGGGATACCCTGCTAATACAGCACGTTGGGCACTGGAGCAGCACCATAAAAACTAAATCCAGCATAAAGAGGAACAAGTGTTTTTTTCACTCATCACTGTGTTTAAAACTGTATCTCCATCTCCTGTTTAAACCCTGCTCCTCTCTATTGCATCTCTCCATCTGAATCCTGCTCACCTCTGTATTACATCCCTCCATCTGAATCCTGCTCACCTCTGTATTACTTACCTCCATCAGAATCCTACTCGCTTCTGTATTACATCCCTCCATTAGTATCCTGCTCATCTCTGTATTACAACCCTCCAGCAGAATCCTGTTTGTCTCTGTATTACATCTTTCCAGCAGAATCATTCTCCTCTCTATATTATATCCCTCCACCCGAGTCCTGCTCTTCTCTGCATTACATCCTTCCATCTGAATCCAAGGTTGGACTTAAGCTGCAAAGCATAGTATTCCTGTATAAGTTTATAGTAATACTTTTTATAAAAAGCTGAACTAGCGGGAATATAGAAAGATGGGCACATTTTTCCTGGGATGTCACATAAATTGTATTAAATGTAAGATTAAGACAGGCTATTGCACGGCAGACTTCATTTGTGTCTATAGTAGACCATGTATATAAACAAAAAAAATGCAACTTGCTATGTTCCGTCAGTAGAAAACTCATTGTTCTCAATGTCAATTATGTACTTAGGAATTTGCTAGTAAAATTTGTCTTGGTGACGTGGTGTTTTGAGACTTTAAGAAGAAACTTGGAATATTGAACAAAAAATAACCACCAAAAGATAGAGAAGACTCATTAACATTAGATAACCCATTGACCACATGGGTTCTTTCAGGTGCACAATGTGAAACAATCAGAATAATGCTTTGGGGTTAACATTGCCTATATCTTTGAAGGAATTCTTCCTTGGATATTATTTGTATTTCTATTTTTAAGCTCAATATACCAACTAATTGGAGGAAAATTGTTGTCAGTCACCATGACTAAGATTGATTAACTGGTCCTGAAATAAGGGACGGTATACAATGTAATTACACAAGCATTCATGGAATCTAGTAATTCTTACAAAAGACAAACAATATTTCAGAGTAAAATATACAGGTTATTATGTGATCAATTACCCTTATTTATTTTAACAATGCATACTATTTGCTATGCGCTGACACTAATGCGCTGTGTGAAGAATTGTAAATGCAACACATATAGAATTGTTAATCTGCTTTATTTTCTACATAAAAAGAGTCGCCAATCTCTCAATTAAAGTCCCTGCTTCATATATATATATATATATATAACACTTGAGAATTCCTGCACTCTTGGACTAAACAGCAATGCCTGGTGCCCATCCGGCTCAGATAGTCGTAGAATACACAAGGTATGGACGGCACTCACGGTCTTCCACAGTTTCAAAATTTATTGTTAGAAAAGATCGACGTTTCAGTCCACTATCCGTGGACTTTCATCAGGATATACCTGGTATATCCTGATGAAAGTCCACGGATAGTGGACTGAAACGTCGATCTTTTCTAACAATAAATTTTGAAACTGTGGAAGACCGTGAGTGCCGTCCATACCTTGTGTATTCTACGACTAATATATATATATATATATATATATTACCCTTCTCTATATCTTCCCAACATACCAGCTGGTGCTCTGAGCTGTGTTAAGTTCGTCACTGAAGAAAATGGATACTCTAATGGTACAAGTATCATTTTCTGATGAAGGAAACCAACATTGCTGTATAACGTTTGTACATTTTTAAATGTATATTTTGTACATTTATCAAGCCTCCTGGTTTTGTCCACTACATGCTCCATACATGTTCAGAAACCATTATATTCCTAAATATCAATGATGCTGAGAACTGCTATATGAATCGTTTTATGCCTGTGGCATATCTTCAAATACTTTTTTTAACCAATAGATGCTCCCTATGTTCAAAACCAGTTATATACCTAAATATCCATGATACTGAGAACTTCATCATGAATTTTTTTATTCCTGTGACCTGTCTTCAAATAAATGTTTTTTTCTAATGCTGTTCCTGTGAGTTAATGGCCGTTATGTTATAAAGTGATTAAGGGCCTGAGGTCCAAAGGTCAGGTTGCTAGGCTGGCTGCTCCCTTGCTAGCATTTTGAAGGGATCCAATTCCCTGTTCTTCATCAACTGGCTATGTAATTTTTCCTTAGATGTAGTATAAATTAATTTCTTTTTCTAAGCTATAATAATCCAATTTGGATGCAATGATACATATACAAGGTTATTCAAAGAGATCCGAATTGGGGCCGAAAGGTAACCGAACGCTGAAATTCAGCGTTCGGTTACCTTTTTCTGGCCATTCGGCTATTCAGAGAGCAGGCAGTTCGCCAAATGTTGGCGAATTCCCTGCACATACGGTGCCTCTTCGAGGGCAGTGAACTCCCCATAGTGAAGCACTGCTTTGTCTATTCAGAGAACACAAAACAGCAGTGAAAAGTTGCTGAAATGCCCTGCCATTCGGTGGTTTCATTCGACAGGTTTATTCAGGAGAATCCCATAGGTTTCAATGTTAAAAATATTCCCGTTTTAATTCAATATTTAATAAACCGTTTATTATAATATTCTGCAGTAAAAAGTTTCTTTTATTTTTAGATTTTTCAGGATCTTTCAGCCATTTTTGGGGATTTTATGGTGAAATTTGTTTTCCGTTTTTTTTTAAAATCGTTTTTCTTTTTTCTGTAACAGACCTTTTTATTATCATTCATTGGATCTTATATGTAAATTTCAGAAATTTTCGTTCTCTAGTTTCTTTGCAAACAGTGCAAACATTCAAGCGTACTGTTTTGTTTTTTTTGTTCACTCCATTCGTCTGCGGTGTCGGGTTTTTCCGACGACTGCACTGCGCTGTGATCGGTGGCTGCTCGGGTTTCTCCGGTGTGTTCGGCGGGGTTAATCCAGATGTTTTTGCAGGTTTCGGTGTGCCTTCGCCAGGTTTTGCGGTGAGTTTTCGGCGGGTTTGCGGTGGCCTTTCCCTGCAATTCGGGGACCCTGTGGTGCTTGTTGAATACACCGCAGGGTTGCTAAAATGGGATCGCCAAATCGCACCGAATTGAAGAGAACGAAAAGTCACCAAACGTGCGGTGGCTTTTCGATTCTCTTTTAATAACCCTGATAGTTTCCAAGGTCCTTCCACAGCACCAGCACGACCAATGTTCACATTGAGCTCACATAGGGTCACGTTTCATTCCTGTCATGGATAGCAAGAAACCCTGCACGTAGACAAAATACAGTTAAGCGAGGAAATCCCTAACCTGAGAGGCCGGTCCTTAGAATGGCCAGATCTAATCTGGATAGGGAATAAGAACAAGGACAATATGTAGATGTACTGAACCCACAGGTACAACAGAGGTATCGCAGTACAAGTATAACAAATAACCTTTCAGGGAATATAGAGCAAAACCAAAGTCTAGATACCATAGCCAGGGTCAGTACACAGAATCAAAATAAACCAAACAAGCAGATACCAGAACTGAAAATATTAAGTCAAAAGAAAACTGAGGGATCACGATCACAGATATGTAGGAATGTGCCAAGGGGTCACTGGAAACCATGGCATAACAATGGTTGTGCTGGTGCTGTGGGTGGAAGGACCCTGGAAACTATTTGTATATTGCATCCAAATTGGATTATTTTAGTTCAGAAAAAGAAATTAATTTATATTACATCTAAGGAAAAATTACAGAGCTTGGTCAGTTCCTGCTATTTAAAGCCCTCCTGGGTCTATGACCAGGTGCAGAAGTCACAGGTGATAGGTGTCCAGAACGGCACCCTCTCTGCCCAGGAGGTCTAACTGCAGCAGCAGAAAGCACAGCACCGCCAGCAGGCATGACAACTCCATGGACTGTGTGTGAATATACAAGCAGCGTCATACGGTACACAATACTGGTATCTACGAGTAGCTCCCAAATATTACAACTCAAGTGGCTAATACAGAAGCTCAGTCAGAATAGAGACGTTAATAAGGAGCCACAAATGGAGAAAGGCTCATGCATGGTTTATCTGTTTGTTAGACCCTATTAATGACTGCTTTGGAATTTCGCCTTTATTTTGTGCAGGGTTTTTTTCAGAGTATATTTGAACATTATTTATATTCTTAAAAGTTTGAGACAGGGTTTAATATTTTGGTTTTGTCACAAAGGAATGACCAAACTTGCCTGAAACATGTCAGCCCTTTCCTGGTGGTGTCAGATACAATCACTGATTGTAGAATAGGGAAGGCGTTATCTCCATGATGATTTAATGTAGTATAAATTAATTTATTTTCCTAAATTAAAATAATCCAATTTGGATGTGCCTATACATCTTCAAACAGTTCAAAATACATAACATTAGTGATGTATTCCCCGATATTATAGTGTAACGGCGAAAACAGATCAATGACAGACAATTACATCATTGGTGTCATTTCCGATAAATGATTGCTCCACCTCATTCCTTTTCCAGATTCTGGAAGGTGAAGGTCTTACAGCGGGATTAGACTACATGGGCCCTCCAGGTGTTTTGGATCTACATCTCCCATGAGCCTTAGCCAAGCTTATGAGTACCTGAGCATCATCGGAGATGTAGTTTCAACATATCTGGAGGGCCAAGGGCCAAGGTTGCTGACTCCTTGTCTACAGGTCAATACCTCCTGCTGTATCAGGCAAAGTCATGGGATTGACATAAGGGGTTATTCAGAGAGCACCTAAATGTCGCTGAAATTTCGGTGCTCTCTCGTTCCCTGCACTTTGGGGAATCAAAGTTCCCCACCCTGTGGTGTATTCAGCATTCACTGCAAGGTCCCCAAAGTGCAGGGAAAAGCCGCATAAAAACCCGTGAAAAAAATGCTGAAAAACGATCCGAAGTATCGGGTCACTCTAACAGCCGCAAAAAACATGCCCAACACGTCTGGAAAATGTTGCCGAACCGCCGAACAGAACGCAGAGCAGCCGCTGGAAAAAGCCGACAAGCTGACGAACGGGTGAAAATAAAAAAAAGAAGTGTAAAAATTTAAACGCTGTTTGCAAAAAAACTACTGAATGAAAATGTCTGGAATTTACATATAAAGTCCTTTGAATGATATTAAAAAGGTCTGTTACAGAAAAAAGAAAAGCCCTTTAAAAAAAACCTTTGTTTTAAAAATCCCCAAAAATGCCTAAAAGATCCTAAAACTCTAGAAATAAATAGACTTTTTACTGCAGATTAAAATAATAAGCGGTTTATATAGATAATGTATTAAAACGGGAATATTTTTAACATTGAAATCTATGGGGTTCACCTGAATAAATCTGCCGAATGAAAACACCGAACAGCAGGGCATTTCGGCAACTTTTCACTGCTGTTCGGTGTTCTCTGAATAGATTAACCATTGCTTCTCTACGTACGCGCAGGCAATTCGCCAACATTTGGCGAACTGCCTGCTCTCTGAATAGCCGAATGGCTCCGAAATGTCACCGTGCGCTGAATTTCCGTGTTCGGTTACATTTCAGTGACATTTCGGACATCTCTGAATAACCCCTATTGTCTACGATGCCGGGCCACTCAAATCAATGCATGAAAGAATATATATGTATATATATCTTTTCCTCTGGATTTGAACAGGTGTCTTTGTATCAGCGAAGCCCGTGACCAGCAAAATAGGTATTTTATGGATGTCTCTGTTTAAAATGACTAAACCTCACAGCTTTAGGGAATGTTTAACAAGCCCTGATAGTTGACGAGATCACGCGCTGAGTATTATAAGTTTTGAAATTGGTGTAATTAGTAGTAAAGATTGCAGACAATGTAATAAACCATATCTGTGTAATAAATTCAACTAATTACAGTGAAAGAGTGCCCGACAATTTTCTTTGCGCTGCTTGAGATGCTGCAGGGTTAAACTTGAAAGCATGGAAAATATTTGGGTTGGGTTTTCTTTCTGTTACGCAACATCAACAGAGAGTCCCATGGTGTAGGGAAATAGTATTAAGTTAAACACAAGAAATGTCATGTTACCTCCAAACCAATACCTTTACACACCCAGAGCAGCCACAGGCTTTCATTTTTTTCCATTGGCATTTTTAAATATATTCATCGAGCATTTTCAACTTGAAGAGATATTTCTCCATTGACACTTCTGGATTTCTGTTTCTAAGAATCTGACTGGTCAATGGGCTCGTTTTCTCGTTATACAGTCAGGTCCATAAATATTGGGACATTGACACAATTCTAACATCTTTGGCTCTATACACCACCACGATGGAGTTGGAATGAAACAAACACAATGTGCTTTAACTGCAGACTGTCAGCTTTAATTTGAGGGTATGTACATCCAACTCAGGTGAACGGTGTAGGACTTACAGCAGTTTGCAGATGTGCCTCCCACTTGTTAAGGGACCAAAAGTAATGGGACAGAATAATAATCATAAATCAAACTTTCCCTTCTTAATACTTGCTTGCAAATCCTTTGCAGTCAATCACAGCCTGAAGTCTGGAATGCATAGACATCACCAGACGCTGGGTTTCATCCCTGGTGATGCTCTGCCAGGCCTCTACTGCAACTGTCTTCAGTTCCTGCTTGTTCTTGGGGCATTTTCCCTTCAGTTTTGTCTTCAGCAAGTGAAATGCATGCTCAATGGGATTCAGGTCAGGTGATTGACTTGGCCATTGCATAACATTCCACTTCTGTCCCTTCAAAAACTCTTTGGTTGCTTTTGCAGTATGCTTTGAGTCATTGTCCATCTGCACTGTGAAGCGCCGTCCAATGAGTTCTGCAGCATTTGGCTGAATGTGAGCAGATAATATTGCCCGAAACACTTCAGAATTCATTCTGCTGCTTTTGTCAGCAGTCAAATCATCGATAAATACAAGAGAACCAGTTCCATTGGCAGCCATACATGCCCACGCCATGACACTACCACCACCATGCTTCACTGATGAGGTGGTATGCTTCGGATCATGAGCAGTTCCATCTTCAACCGTTCCCACTCTTTGTATACCAATTGGGCTCCATCTGGGGAATTGGTCAGCAGAATTTCCCGTTGGTTCCCATTCAGGGCCTTTATGGTTAACGCAATTAAAGGGTCTCTAGCCTGATCAGCTCTCAGGTCCTGTTTTAAAAAAGTAGGCAGACTTTCATCCCTCAACTGCGTAGGGTTACAGTAGAACTCCGGAACAGCCGCAGCCATAACTCCTATGGCTTCCGCTTCAATCCCTCCCTTGACCCGGCGCTCTGCTCCTTGACACAAAGCTTGTACCCTGTCTGGGGTTAACTGAGTCCATTCTGTAGTGTAGGGTCTTCTCGACAAAGCATCAGCATCTCGATTATTCACCCCAGGGCGATACTTCAGGCTGAACCGAAACCCTGACAGAGCGCCCAACCACCGATGTCCCGTTGCGTCCAGCTTCGCAGTGGTAAGGACGTTGTCACGGATCCCCCTGATTACCAAAAGTGTGGTCCCTTTACGCAGACCGCTCTCTACCCTTCCGATCCTTGAATGGTCGGCAATACTAAACAGACAAATAACCAGACAATATATAAACAAGGGGTAACACCAGACAGAGGTATGGAATAGAGTATTGTCACGAATCTTTCTGACTACTAAGATATAAATCTCTTTATGCAGCTCCCTTTCTACTCTTCCGATCCTTGAATGGTCGGCAAAGCTATAAAGGCAACGAAATAGGTAACAGACAAAGAAAGGGAAATACCAGACAGGGGTACAGACCAGATCACAAGTTCTCCCTAGGACTTTAGTAATAGCAGAGGTAGTCTGATGTGTGCTTAGGGTGCCACATAGACTGACCTCGGTACCAACGTTAAGGGCAGAACCTAGAACAGAGTAAATGCCAATGCCAGGAGTCATACACAGGAGGGTTCGTTTGCCAATGCCAAGGGTCATACACAGGAGGGTTCGTTTGCCAATGCCAAGGGTTATACACAGGAGGGTTCGTTTGCCAATGCAAGGGTCATACACAGGAGGGTTCGTTTGCCAATGCCAAGGGTCATACACAGGAGGGTTCGTTTGCCAATGCCAAGGGTTATACACAGGAGGGTTCGTTTGCCAATGCCAAGGGTCATACACAGGAGGGTTCGTTTGCCAATGCCAAGGGTCATACACAGGAGGGTTCGTTTGCCAATGCCAAGGGTTATACACAGGAGGTAGCCAAAATCACACAAGAGCTCTGCGGGAGGTGAATACCACGTCAGGGCACCGGTGTATGGGAGAGACTGGGTTTTAAACCCGGCGGGTCCGCGTCACAGCGCCAGGCCCCGCCCCTCGGCGTCCCACGTGAGCGGGCCCGGAAGCGCTTACATTCGGCGCCTGGCCAGCGAGCAGCGAGGAAGCTGCTGCCAGGCGCCGCATCCCCTGGGTCCCCGTGACAGAACCCCCCCCTCCAGGGGCGGCCACTGGACGACCCCCAGGGGCACGGGGGTGTGCCAAATAGAAGGCCTTCACTAGCCTAGGAGCATGGACTTCCGCAGCCGGTACCCAAGAACGATCCTCTGGACCGTACCCCACCAATCGACCAAATACTGCAAGGACCCCCTAGACAGCCTGGCACCCAGAATGGCCTTAACTTCGAATTCCTCCTCGCCCTCCACAGAGACAGGAGGCGGTGGAGCATGGACTTTGGTGTATCGGTTACATAACAGCGGCTTCAGAAGGTTTACATGGAACACATTGTGTATTTTAAAATGGGGGGGTAACGCCAAAGCATAGGAGACAGGGTTGAGTCGCCGTAGAATCTTATAGGGGCCGATATACCTAGGAGCCAACTTCATGGAAGGCACTAAGAGCTTGATATTACGTGAAGACAGCCAAACCCTGTCCCCAACTTGATACACGGGTGCCTGCCTCCTGTGTCTGTCGGCCTTAGTTTTCTGGATGGCACTACTTTCCTCCAGTGCCCGTCTCACTTTCCCCAAGTCTCTTTCAATGATGCCAGTTGTTTATCTAAAGCAGGAATCGTGGTATCAGGAAACGTGGCGGGGAGCACGGGAGGATCAAAGCCATAAACAGTGAAGAAAGGAGAATGACCTGTGGATTCACTCACTGCGCTGTTAATAGCATATTCTGCCCATGGTAGCAGATCTGACCAGTTATCTTGTTGTTCTGAGATGAAGCACCTGAGATATTTCTCTACGTTTTGGTTTGCTCGTTCTGCTGCTCCATTGGTCTGGGGGTGATAGGCCGAAGAGAAAGAGAGGTCTATCCCACGTTCTTACAAAACCCTCTCCAGAATCCGGAGATGAATTGGGTCCCCCTATCAGAGACTATCTCCCGAGGGACACCGTGAATGCGGACCACATTGGCAATGAATATGGGCACCAGTTCAGCTGCCGAAGGTAGTTTCTGAAGAGGAACATAGTGACCCATCTTGGAAAATCGATCTATGATCGTAAGTATCACTGTATTCTCTCTTGACTCAGGTAGCTCTACTATAAAATCCATGGCTACATGTGACCAGGGTCGTTCGGGGATCGGCAAAGGCTGGAGCAAGCCAATGGGTGCTGTTTTGGGACTTTTCTGCCTTGTGCACACTTCGCACACGGCAATGTAATCTTTGACATCTCGGCGCAACGTGGGCCACCAGAGGAGTTTACTGATACTAGACACAGTCTTGGTGATACCCATATGCCCGGAAGTTTTATTGTCATGATAGATGTTGAGTACCTCTTCTCTTTCGTTCTCAGGTACAAAGAGTTTCGCAGGAGGTTTTCCCCCAGGAGCTGCACCCTGGACGGTCTGCAACCTTTTCATTAGAGGAGACGAAACACTAATCGTGGTAGCGGCTATAATCCTCTCCTGGGGTACAATGGGATGCTGATCTTGGATATTATGTTCATAAGACTCATACTGTCTCGACAATGCGTCTGCTTTAATGTTTCTGGACCCAGGTCTATAGGTAAGTACGTAATTAAAACTTGAAAGAAACAATGACCATCTCGCTTGTCTGGAGTTTAAACGTTTGGCATCTCCAATGTACGTGAGATTCTTATGGTCGGTTATGATAACAATGGGGTCCTTAGACCCTTCTAATAAGTATCTCCATTCGGCCAAGGCTGCGATGACTGCTAACAATTCTCTATTTCCAATGTCATAGTTCTTCTCTGCCGGGGACAACTTTCGAGAATAGAAGCCGCATGGATGCAAGGGTTTGTCAGGAGCCTCCCTTTGGGACAAGACTGCACCAAGACCTAGTTCGGAGGCGTCAACTTCTAATTGGAAAGGCAGAGCCGGATCTGGATGCCGGAGAACAGGGGCAGTAGTAAAGGCTTGCTTTAGTGTCTCAAAGGCTTGAGTGGCTTGAGGTGTCCATTTCTGATTTCCCACCCCTTTCTTTGTCATAGCCGTGAGGGGGCCACCAAGGCCGAAAAATCTTTAATGAACCTTCTGTAATAGTTCGTGAACCCCAGAAACCTCTGAATGGCTTTAAGTCCTTGGGGTAAAGGCCAGTCAAGAATAGCTGAGAGCTTCTTAGGATCCATTTGAAACCCCCAGGAGTTATAATATAACCAAGGAATTGCACAGTTACTATGTCGAATAGACATTTTTCTAGCTTACAGTACAATCCAGCCTTCAATAGTTTTTTCAACACTTGTTTACGTGGACATGATGAGTGTCCACATCAGGAGAGTATATCAGGATATCATCCAGATATACTATGACGAATTCTTGCAGAATTCCCTTAGAGTGTCATTTATAAGGTCCTGAAAGACGGCTGGCGCATTACACAACCCAAAAGGCATCACCAGGTATTCGTAATGCCCGCTACGTGTATTAAAAGCCGTCTTCCATTCGTCTCCCTTCTTAACCCTGACCAGGTTGTACGCTCCGCGTAAATCAAGCTTAGTATAGATACGAGCCCCTTTTAATCGGTCAAACAATTCTGTTATGAGGGGTATGGGATATGCATTTCTTATAGTGATCCTATTTAAACCCCTATAGTCGATGCAAGGTCGCAGATCTCCCTCTTTCTTGGAGACAAAAAAGAAACCTGCTCCTGCTGGAGAGGAGGACCGTCTAATGAATCCTCGTTCCAGATTCTCCCTTATATATTCCTCCATAATGTCGTTCTCCTTTGCGACAAAGGGTATACGTGACCCCTAGGAGGCATCGTACCGGGGAGCAAGTCAATGGCACAGTCATATGGACGATGTGGTGGTAGAACCTCAGTCCTGGCTTTAGAGAACACCTCCTTTAATGCCAGGTAACATTCAGGGACCTCTGTGGACAAAGGAGGGGCTGTGGCAATATTGAGGCTACCAATCACATTAACTGTGCCTAGGCACTTAGACTGACAACTCTGACCCCAACATTTTATGTCTCTCTGGACCCAATCGACTACTGGGTTGTGCTCTGTTAGCCATGGAAACCCAAGGACGACAGGACATGAGGGTGATTCAATGATTTGAAATCTTATTGTCTCCTGGTGCAAAACTCCTATTTTCATACATATATCGACTGTATCGTGAGTGATATGAGGACATGCCAGAGGGTTACCATCTATGGCCTCCACCCTTAGAGGCCTTTCCCTGAGAACCAGTGGTATGAGGTTTTTGGCAGCAAAATTCTTATCCATAAAATTGCCTGAGGCCCCAGAGTCCAAAAACGCCTCAGTCTTGAGGTGAACCCCCTCCCAGGTTAGGGAGACCGGTAACAGAATCCTGGATTTTTTTTTCTCATTATCCACAAAGGAGGCACACAGAGAACCGACAACCTGGGTGTCTCCTGTTCTGAATCCCACTCTGCTATGTTCAACCCTGCCAACCCTGGGTCTCTGAGGACATTGAAGGCGGAAGTGATCTGCCCCTGCACAATAAAAGCAGAGCCCCTTTTCTTTTCTGTGAGCTTTTTCTGCTTCTGAAATACCTGTCCTCCCTATTTGCATGGGTTCAACGACCGGTAAATCTGTCTTTACATTCTCCGAACCACCTGATGTACTGGGGTGTCTGGGTAACGAGGGTAAAGGAGGCAAGACCCTTCTGGTCTATCTCTGGTGTGTCTCCTTTCCCTGATTTGATCGTCCATGGCTATACAGAAATCTATCAGGTGGTCCAGACTTTCTGGTAATTTTAAGGGAGCCAGTTCAAACATAAAAGCCTCGTTCAAGCCTTCGGTAAAGGCTAAGGTTAAAACGTCGTTCGGCCAAAGTACTTCAGAAACCAAAGTCTTAAACTCTATGGCATAATCGGCAACCCTCTTATTACCTTGTTTGATATGAAACAAGGACCTACCCGCATTGGTAGCCCTTCTAGAGGGATCAAAGGTACGTTTTAACTCAGAGGTAAAACCCTCATAGTCATAAATGATGGGTTTCTTATTTTCCCACAACGGCGTAGCCCACAATAAAGCTTTTTCTGTTAAATGATTAATCAGATATCCTACTTTGGCTTTATCAGACATACAAGAACCTGGATTGTTCTCAAACAGAATCTCGAGTTGAGTCAAAAACCCCCGACATAGGCTTGGTGTACCATCATAGCGTAGGGGTGCCTTCATACTAAGCCTATGTCCTTCAGGGGAGACCGACTGACCCTAGGTAACACTGGATCTGGAGGATTTGTGGTACCTGTATTGGACCGATTTAGCAGGGTTTGCAGAGCGAGAGAAATCTGGTCCATCCTATGGTCCTGTTCCTCTTGTCTGGCTGCGATACGTGCCAGCTGGTTAGAGAGGTCTGCGGGATCCATTGGCCCTGACGTAATGTCACGGATCCCCCTGATTACCAAAAGTGTGGTCCCTTTACGCAGACCGCTCTCTACCCTTCCGATCCTTGAATGGTCGGCAATACTAAACAGACAAATAACCAGACAATATATAAAAAGGGGTAACACCAGACAGAGGTATGGAATAGAGTATTGTCACGAATCTTTCTGACTACTAAGATATAATCTCTTTATGCAGCTCCCTTTCTACTCTTCCGATCCTTGAATGGTCGGCAAAGCTATAAAGGCAACGAAATAGGTAACAGACAAAGAAAGGGAAATACCAGACAGGGGTACAGACCAGATCACAAGTTCTCCCTAGGACTTTAGTAATAGCAGAGGTAGTCTGATGTGTGCTTAGGGTGCCACATAGACTGACCTCGGTACCAACGTTAAGGGCAGAACCTAGAACAGAGTAAATGCCAATGCCAGGAGTCATACACAGGAGGGTTCGTTTGCCAATGCCAAGGGTCATACACAGGAGGGTTCGTTTGCCAATGCCAAGGGTCATACACAGGAGGGTTCGTTTGCCAATGCCAAGGGTCATACACAGGAGGGTTCGTTTGCCAATGCCAAGGGTCATACACAGGAGGGTTCGTTTGCCAATGCCAAGGGTTATACACAGGAGGGTTCGTTTGCCACAAGGGTCATACACAGGAGGGTTCGTTTGCCAATGCCAAGGGTCATACACAGGAGGGTTCGTTTGCCAATGCCAAGGGTTATACACAGGAGGTAGCCAAAATCACACAAGAGCTCTGCGGGAGGTGAATACCACGTCAGGGCACCGGTGTATGGGAGAGACTGGGTTTTAAACCCGGCGGGTCCGCGTCACAGCGCCAGGCCCCCCCGCCCCTCGGCGTCCCACGTGAGCGGGCCCGGAAGCGCTTACATTCGGCGCCTGGCCAGCGAGCAGCGAGGAAGCTGCTGCAGGCGCCGCATCCCCTGGGTCCCCGTGACAGACGTAGGTAAGAGGATTGTTATCCGTCTTTATCACAACTCGGCTCCATGACAGTGTGGCTTGTCTCCACAGCTACCACGCCCACTTCAAGGCTAGGAACTCCACTTGTGGGTAGGATAGTTTTTTCAGAAGGCGTAAGACTCCGGCTCACATACGCTACAGGCCTCAGCAATCCACCATACTCTTGGTACAGGACTCCACCTAGACCTTCTCTGCTGGCATCCACATGTAGTTCGTACGGCTTGTGAGGGTCTGCATAGGCCAAGACAGGAGCTCAAGTTAAACTCTCTTTCAGCTTCAAGAAAGCACCTTCGCATTGACTAGTCCATTCTCCCTGGATAGACTCTCGAGCTTTCCTTGGCCCTGGAGCCGACGGATTTCGGTCAGAGGCCTTGTGGCCTTCTTCTGTGTTTTCTTTCTGTAGGAGCTTGTTCAGTGGTTGAGCTATTTTGGCAAATCCTCCTACAAATCTTCGATAATAGGAGCAGAACCCCAAGAAAGATCTAAGTTCAGTAACGTTTCGGGGTCTAGGCCAGGAAGCTATGGCCTCCAACTTCCGAGGATCTGTCGAAATGCCTTCTGCTGAGACCACATGTCCCAAATATGTAACAGACGGTAAACAGAATTGACATTTCTCCAGAGACAGTTTCATTCCCTCTTCATGGAGCCTCTTCAAGACCTTCTCCAACCGTTGTTCATGTTCTTCCAGTGTCTTCCCGAACACAATTATGTCATCCAGATACACTAATACTTCGATCAGGTTCATGTCCCCGACTGTCTTCTCCATTAACCGTTGGAATGTGGCTGGAGCTCCCGTAAGGCCTTGAGGCATTCTGTTGAACTCAAAGAACCCCAATGGGCAGATGAACGCAGTCTTCTCTTTGTCTTCAGGATGCATTGGTATCTGGTGATACCCACTTCGCAAGTCTAGTACACTAAACCATTTTGCTCCAGACAAACACTGTAAGGCATCTTCTATCCGAGGAGTAGCATATTGATCTGGGATGGTTCTCCGATTCAGCGTGCGATAGTCTATGCATAGACGGACAGAACCATTCTTCTTCCGGACCATTACTATTGGAGATGCATATGGGCTCCTGGACTCTTGAATCACCTTGGTTCTTTGCAGTTCATTCAGCTGTTCTCGTAGATCATCCAAGTCTCCCAGCGGAACTCGTCTTGACCTTTCACAAAACGGCTTGTCTTCTTGTAATCGAATGCGGTGCTCAGTACTTTTAGCTAGGCCCACGTCGAACTCATCTTTCGAGAACAAGTCCCTCCACTTTAGGACCTGGGACTGAAGACGTTTCTTCCATTCAGGTGAGATGGGAGCGTTTTTGGGGTAGAACCTTTCATCTGGAATCTCTTTATCCACTCCCCCTCCTAAATCGGTAGGAGAGAGAGGTGTAGCAGACGCTACTTGCCCGATAGGCATTCGTGCTTTTAGGACTACTGGAGAATCAGACACATTACATACACTGACGGAGACTCTTCCTCGTGTTCTTTTCAAAGCTTTAGTGGAGATTATTTCAGGGATTACTTCTTCTCCGGCTTCACTCCCATGATTAAAATTGGTTTCCAGTACCACATAGGGGCCTGGTTGCGATCCGTTCAACTTAGTTACATAGTTACATAGTTATATAGGCTGAAAAAAGACATGCGTCCATCGGGTTCAGCCTCTCCCACATAACCTACTGCTGTTGATCCAACAGAAGGCAAAAAACCCAGTCTGAAATATGCAACATACTGGGAAAAAATTCCTTCTTGACCCCAGAATGGCAGTCAGATTTCTCCTTGGATCAAGAAGCTTTTACCTACATATTAAATATTATAACCCTTAATATTCTGTGTCTGCAAGAAGTCATCCAGTCGTTTTTTAAAAGTCTGTACAGACTCTGACCCAACCACCTCAACAGGCAGAGAATTCCACAGCTTTATTGTTCTCACCGTAAAATAACCCTTCCTATGCTTTAATCTAAATTTTCTTTCTTCCAGTCTAAATGGATGACCCTTTGTCCTATGTATAGTCCTGTTAATGAATAGGTTATCAGACAATGGTTGATAATGGCCCCGTATATATTTATATAAGGTTATCAGATCCCCTCTAAGGCGCCTTTTCTCTAAACTAAACAGGTTTAAGCTTGTTAGTCTTTCCTCATAACTTAACCCTTCCATCCCCCTTATTAATTTAGTTGCCCGTCTCTGCACTTTTTCTAGCGATATAATATCTTTTTTTAAGACAGGTGCCCAAAATTGCACGGCATATTCAAGGTGCGGCCTGACCATTGATTTATACAGAGGCAAAATTATGTTTTCATCCCGTGAGTGAACTCCCCTTTTAATGCATGCCAGTACTTTGCTGGCCTTGGCGGCTGCTGTTTGACATTGCACATTGTTACTTAGTTTGAAGTCTATGATTATTCCCAAATCCTTCTCCTGCTTGGATTTCCCTAACTCCGTACCATTTAGGGTATAAATTGCTTGTGTGTTCTTCACTCCAAAGTGCATAACTTGACTGAAGCCCGGAAACTCGTTACTTCTCCTGATTGCAGAACCTTCTCTGTTCCTTCCAATCTCCACAGGCGCCCCACTTCAGCAGGTGCCTTCTGTTCTTCGACCATTCTCTGATAGACTGGACGTAACATTGGGTGTACTCCTTTAGTAGAACCTTCTTCCAGCACGATAGGTGTCAGGAGACATCGCACCAAATCAGTATTCGTCCCCACTATCATGGAACTCCTGTTTGCCCCTGAAGGCCGAGGACACACAATGGCCAATGCATCACAACCTCCGGACTGTCCGATGACTTCGGATCCGATCTCCAACTTCACCTGTAGATACCCATCATAGGGGAGTTTCTCAGTTCCGATACCCCAGATTTCCAGATCCTTCAATTTCTGTAGAGGTATGTGCATCAAGTGTTTCTCATAGAAATCTCTGTAAATCAATGTCACTTGAGCCCCTGAGTCCAACAGAGCTTTAGTGTAGACTCCCTCCACTTGGATTGGCACAATAGGGGAAGTACCTATCAGCTGGTCAGGAAACTTGGTGGTGGCAACAGGACATTAGGCCCAGTTTGTTGTACCCTGGCCTTCTTCTTGGCCCGTGTAGGCTTTGGGTGTGCATTGCTTCCCCATGACGTAGGACCGGATGCTAAGGGAGTGACTCTTTCAGTCCTGGCAGGCTCAGCAGTTGGCCAGACTTTGGGCCCTCTCGCCCTCTTAGTCCTGGCTTGATTTTTGGAGCGGGTTTCAGCCTTTGGGCACCTAGGTTGCTCCTTCACTTGTGCCCTCTGGCGTTTCCCGCCGGTGAGGTAGATCACAGCCCTTCCAAGGCTTTCAAGAACTCTTCTACTCCATTTCCTTCAGGCTTTTGGCTTTTGCATTGTGCGCGGAAATGGCCCATTTCCCCACAACTGAAACATCTCTTCCTTGAAGACGGAGACGCATTTACTTGCTGTGATTCGGTTGAAGGACCCTGGCCAGACGCCACAGCAACTCCAGTTGTCTGCATGTCTGTAAGGAACTTCTGCATCTCGGTCTGTGTCTCTGTCACCTTCAACAATACTCGGCACAGTTCAGCATGCGCCTGTTGCAATTCATCTTGAGCTTCTTTTACCTTCTTAACAGTTTTGTGCAACTCACCATGTGCAGAGAGGTTCAATTCTTTTGCAGCCTTCTCTGTGGTTTTTAAAAGCGATCAGATGCTCTTGTTCGTCCACTTCGGATCCATAGGTGTCTAACGAGTCACTTTCAGGCTGCAAGCGTTTGTTATGCCTCACAGGTTGCGCGTAAGCTCTTTCTCCTCTCCTGAAGGATTTTTCTTCCAGTAAAGCCTCTTCCTCTCTGACAGCTCGGATCAGTTCCAGGTACTTCAATTCTCGATTACCTTCCCTGCTTCTCAGCTGTAGCATCACCGGATCTAGAGGTTGAGCGCCCCTCAGGATCTGCTGTATTCGGATCTTATCTACTTCGGCCGGTTCGGCCCCTTTCTTGAGGAGCATCTGGTGCAGAATCTTATCTAGGCGCCTCATATATTCCGTCATTCTCTCACCTTTTCGCTGGTAGGTGTGTTCATACTGATACACGAGCTCTGCAGCCTTTTCCGTTCGCCCAAAGACTTCCTCCAAAACATTTAGATAATCTAAAGCAGTGCAGTTTTGCTTACTCAATTTTAGGTTTCTTACAGCCTCTGACGCAGGTCCCTTTAAGCTCTCAGTAATCCTTTGCTTTTTCTGAGCTTCATTGACGTCCCACTCATCCAGAGCCTGCATCACCTGTTCTACCCATTCTTCGAAGGTTTCTTCTCCCGCTGGAGTTGGTACGTTTCCTGTAAAATTTCTCAACCGTCGATAACCAAAGTTAGTGTGCGGAGGGCTTGTTCTTTGACATTTAGCCAGCAAATCTCCAATAGCCACTATAAATTCAGGCCCTATCATGGCCAGCGGACTGGGCATAGGAACACTCGCGGATTCGCCACGTGGCGCACTTGGCTGAATCAGTTGGACTTCCACCTCATCGGTCAGCTTCACTCTCGCGCCCTGAAAACACACTGTTCCACTTTTTCTCCACTCAAAAAGAACATACGTGTGAGAGGTATCTGGGTTCTTTTTAATGTCCAGGATTAACCCCCGATGATCAGGTGTCAGCGTGGCCACAGCCTGGCGAATCTGATCTTCGGCCCAAGTGTCTGCAGGAATATCCATGACTATACACAATTCTATCTGACTACTGTGCTCCTCACACCATTTGGCAGCAGTGTCTGGATCCATATTTAACCCTTTAAATGCGGTTTTTCCAGAGACTGGATCCCGGAAACGAGCCCCCACGTGTAGCGCTCACTCCCGGAGGAGCCGCTGAATTTAAACCTCGGGTCAGTCTCCCCGCACTAGGGAATAAATATACTCCAGCACCGCTGTGGATTTTATAAATTATATAGTTTACTGAATAAACTGGCATATAAAGAGTAACACGGTATACGTATATATATTTACAGTAGTTCGTAATGCGAGAAACGCGTAGCGGAAAAGGAAAAGGAATTTTAACCCCTTTGTGGTTGGAGTGTGAGTCCCGTACAGGTTGTGTCCCAAGAAAGTGTAAGTGTATGCGTGTATTGGTACCTGGGTACAATATTCAACTGGCCAGTGAATGATTTCAGGTGTATCTTCGACTAGTCACGTTGGGGCCCTGTAGGTTTTGACAAAACCGCAGCGTGCTTTTTATTTTACGTTGGCCGGGAAGGCCTCTCACCCATCCGCCAGATACTCTGCGCTCCGCTCGACCCAGGACGTCTCTCCGCTCGAGTTTGACTGGGATTCTGAGCCACCGGATCCGCTGTCTTGCTTGTCTGTGTCTGCCACAAGATGTCCAGCTCACCGCCTGCACTCCCTGTTAGATCGTCTACGGTCTCCTAACTCGGGGTCCTTCAGCTTACTCTGTATCTGTGTAGGGTTACTAGCGGTGGATCACTAGGTCTTCGACCAGTGAAAGGGGAAACCGATCTCCAGCTCTGCTAGGCCGCACCTGCGCTCTGGCCTGGTCGCGATCGCTATCTCCCTCACTTGCGTCTTGCTCTTCTCACTCCTCGGCGCGCTCTGCCGGTTCTCTCCACGAGGCTGCGGATGTCAGTCTCTCTTTTTCCAACCCACTTCCTGTTCCCGCCCGCAAAGCATGCTGGAAAATGTAGTCCCAATGTCCAATGTCTTACATCGCGCTTGTCTCCCTCTGGTGGCCAAAGGCAAGTACTACAACGACAGTAAATTAAAACCAGTGCTACAAATGTTTCTGGATCTTATCTACGAGGTTGTCTATTGTGCAAGGCTTGTTATAATAAACTCATTCCTTCAGATGGAACCACAAAGAGAAGTCCAGACTATAGATTGTCGCCATTGACTCACTTGTGTGGCATGTTGTGCTATCTTACTGGGCGTAACGCTGTGGCAGTCCCAAAGAGCAATTAATTTTATTCTTTTGGAGTGCTATTCTTGTGGCTTCGCTGCCACCAATTGGCTGCTTCCATCAAGCGCAGTGATGGGATGTGCTCAACATACGTGGAGGTGCTTTTCCGGAAACTCTCATTAATTTCCTTTCATTCTTTTATGATCTGTAACAAAAACTTTGGTTTTGGGTCTAAATGAATCACCCTGTGCATGCCATAACAATTGGTTCCAAATTACGCTGCTAAGAAGAAGACAGTCAAAGCTAAGCACAGCATGATTCCCATCTAGAGCTTCAGAGTTTTCAAGAATCATGCCATTTAAATGAGATGTATGCATTGTATTGGTAGGATAGCTTGTAGACGTTTGCACAGGCAAAAATTTGGTTCGTAATATTCAGTTCATATCAAGAATAGCAATTATTAATTTCTGTTTTCTGGTCCAGAATGTGCTTTGTGTACAGTATGTTAAAACCCATAATTACTTGAACTGTCATTCATCAATTCAGCGACAGCAGCTACAGACTGTGCGCTTAGGTGTGTCTCAGTTCTTGGAATTTTGCCTATGGTAAACCCGGTCAAAGTCCAAAGTGTGATAGAGTAGGTTTATTGCTGGAGAGTGAGAGGAGTTAAGTTACATCAGTTCCATTGAGTAACATTTACACTTTCTATGACCCAATGTATTGTTCAATGAGCAGCACTCTGTCAAGTGTATGAGTCCGCAAACGGAAATAGTTAAACATTGCCAACAAGCTTAACTTGCAAACCTACCAGACAATAATGTTCCTGATTAAACTTATACATCAATAGCTCTCGCTCTGTAAATATTCACAGTATATATATATATATATATTACTGGTAAAATTTCCTAAATCGATGTTTGCAACATGAAAATAAATAAACTGACCCCAGTTAGGATTATGAAATGGTCTGAATCAGTTACTATCTACCCCCTACAAATTAAAAAAAGGAAAAAAGGCATTATATAAAGTCTGTATTAGGGATAAGCGTTCGGTTCGGATCTGTTCGGAGTTCGAATCGAACATCGGCTGTTCGAAAGTTCACGAACTTCAAACTTTTTTGGGACGTTCGCCAAAAGTTAAAAAAAAAAATAATTGAAAAAAGTATAAAAAAATGCTTAAAAAATACTAAAAAATCTAGAAATAAAGAGACTCTTTACTGCAGAATATTATAAGCAACGGTTTATTAGATATTGAATTAAAACGGGAATATTTTTAACATTGAAGCCTATGGGAAAAAACATTCTTGTTACTAAAACATCAGACAGCCTCGGCCCTCTAATCAGGCACTGTAGAGGCCAGCATGCGGCCGTCGGATGACAGAGCTGCGACTGTGTGGGCTAGCCGCCCGGGTGCATGTGGCAGAGACAGGCGGTGCAGGGAGGGAGCCACTGCACCTGCGGCCACGGCAGATCCCCCCCACAACCAGGATCCAGGGAGCCCCCACTGACCACCACGCTAAGGTAAGGCGACACATTTCTAAAAAAAATAAAATCCGAGGACATTTTTAAATGTCCCCGGGAACATAAAATAAAACTTTTTTTTTCTTTCTCTACCTTGCTGAATGTATTTAATTATATATATTAGATACATTCAGCCAGGTAGAGGGGGGTGGCATGTGGGCTGCAGTGGTTCGTTTTTTTTGTGTGTATATTTTTAGAAAATGTATAGGGGAAGGTAAGGGCAGGTATGATATATATATATATATATATATATATAGATAACGACCAAGCAAGGAGCGCTCACGGACTTAGAAAAAATAATAAAAGAAACTCTTTATTGGAAAGTCATTAAAAAACCGACGTTTTGGCTCAAACAAGAGCCTTTATCAAGGATCCTTGATAAAGGCTCTTGTTTGAGCCGAAACGCCGTTTTTTTAATGACTTTCCAATAAAGCGTTTCTTTTATTATTTTTTCTAAGTCCGTGAGTGCTGCTTGCTTGGTCGTTATATTATACTTTTGAGGATTTCTGGCACCACGGCACCCTTCAAAGAGAGTTCTGAGAAGGTGGACTGTTATATATATAGATAAGATATAGATCTATATTCTTATAAATATATATATCCAGACTTGCATTACACACACATTTTGGCAACTAATTGCCTCCCCCCCCCCCATTTGGCTGATCCCTCCAGAAGAAATGTTGAACCCGATAGAGCAGAGAATAATATATATATATTCTCTGCTCTGTCGGGTTCAACATTTCTTCTGGAGGGATCAGCCAAATTGGGGGGGTGGGCACATTTAGTTGAGATTGTCCACATGCCACCCCACCATGTGCGTATGTGTATATATGGTCTCAGGTCTGTGGGTGGGTGTATATATATATATCTGCGTGTTGATATATCCGTATATGTCTGTGTGTGGTATCAATGCATCCGTACTCTATACACATCGCTCCATATCCCTATAATATATATGATCGGTGTTACCTTTTTTTTTATATTTTTATATTATTCCTATTAAATTAACAGTAATTTTTGATGTATTTTATTCAGTAGAAACTTTTATTTGCCTGTATAACATGTGCTTTGTGAAAATAAAACGGTTTTGTGTGTACATTTTAATTTAGTTAGTGGATTCCTGTCCAGTGCGGTGAGAAACAAACGTAATGCAGTGTAGACACGCTGCGAGGCGGAGCGGAGTGAAGTCAAGCCTGCAAAATGCTTGCTTCTCTTCGCTACGCTGTGCGTCGCTACACGCTCAGTGTGTCTCAGCCTTTATTCCCGCAACGCTAGCTTACCGAATCAGTTTGTATACTTGTTACTGACCCTGCTTGTTCTGAGGACCCGATCTGTTGCCAACTTTGCCTGCCATTTGACTATTATCTCTGTGTATTCCCTGCCTGTTCTGTTTGCTTCCTGTTGCTACTGGTGTGTGCCGATTCTCACCATATACAATAGCGCAGTACAAGTGCCTAAACATTGCTGACCCGGTTTTGTTATAGCTGCTGATGTAACTGAATAGATCGGGGATCTCTTCTGCATTACCAAAACCTCCACCACTGCACTCTTCCACAATACCTCAGAGGGGTTACGGTGTGAAGGCACTTGCTGCCACCAAAGGCAAAATATTTGGGAGCACTGACGCTTGTACCAGATTCATATCATTTTAATATTTGACCGCAGGGTCCACCACTGCACTCTTCCACAATACCACAGAGGGGTTACGGTGTGAAGGCACTTGCTGCCACCAAAGGCAAAATATTTGGGAGCACTGACGCTTGTACCAGATTCATATCATTTTAATATTTGACCGCAGGGTCCACCACTGCACTCTTCCACAATACCACAGAGGGGTTACGGTGTGACGGCACTGTTGCCGACACTAAAGGCCCAATTTTAAAGCACCTATTGTTACTTTCATCCAAAGCCTGCATAAGTTTCACCATAATTCAGCCAAAAAATCACTAAACTTGTTCTGCGTGTCCTAAAACATCTCCTCTTTTCATACAGGCTGCCGCCCCAAGCAGTTGTTTATGAATAGATTAAAGGAAAACCATTTACCGTCATTTGAAATGTCATTTTTTTGTTTTTAAATGTTTCTATACATCCTACAAATCCGACACTTCACGGGCAGGTTATGGGGACCTCCTAGGCACGATATTTGGAGGAATTTTTCGTTTTTATTCTTAACCTTTATTTCATGGAAAACTCACTGTTCCTTTAAAAACTTTTTTTTTTAACTTTTTGTCCTTGTTTCCTGTCCCCCAGGGCACTACCCGGACCCCCATACACCTTTTATGGCAAATATCTAGCATATATGCCCTCTTGGAGGGCACTCTAAAAATTGAACGTTCGGGTCCCATTGATTTACATTGAGTTCGGATCGTGTTCGAGTTCGAACTCGAACTTTTGAAATTGTTCGAGTTCGAAGTCGAACCGAACACGGGGGCGTTCGGCTCATCCCTAGTCTGTATGTCTGCAAGGCTTGAGGAAGGCGCCGAAAAGATGCACCAGTGTCCTAAATAAAAGCACAGTGACAGTTTAGCAGTATTGCAATCTGAAATTGAAGTGTGGATTTCTTGGTTATTTTTGCAAAGAAAAATATTACTGTCAGATGGTGGACTCTGTAGTGGATGATGGTAATGGCATTCATAGCTTGCAGGTCTTCTGGAACACCGGTATGCAGGCTGGAGATAGGTATGACGGTGGATGGTGGGCTATGTAGTGCAGGATAGTACCAGCGCTCAAGCTTGCAGGTATTCTGGATCGCCGGTTATACAGGCTGGAGAAAGGCAATGCAAGGTTGTAGACGGTGGGCTATGTAGTAGATAATAATGATAATGGTATTCACAGCTTGCAGATCTTCTTGGTAAAAGGGAGCCGCTGAAATGAAAGTATCGACAAGATAACCCATACCTCAGGGTTCAACAGCCTTCTTTCTCCAGATGTTTTGGACCTACTATTGCCATGATGCTCAGCCACTTATCAGGATGAATGAACTGTGTGGGGAATGTAGCGGCAAAGCGTCTGGAGGGACATGATTGCCTATCCCTGCCATAGTGGATCCCTATTACTGGCTCCATTATGAGCAAGTCGGCTTGACCCATAACAAGAGAGAGCTGTTAATTGATACAGGCAGCGCTGCCACTGGAGTCCATAGAACTTCATAGAGAAAAGTGAGACTCTGTACATCCTGCGTGACTTTATGTAAGTGGTCTTCGCTTATATGATCTCACACAGAACTCAAGCTAGCTCTGCAGAAGAACTCTGGGAATTATTTGTTCTCGGGGTTCTTCGGCATACAACCAAAGGAGGTGGAAGATCACCATTCTCTGCACCGTGATACCAGAGGTAAGTATGGGATTTGTACATGTATTTATTTTGAAGTGTTAAGTGAGTATGCAATGAAATCACTGAACATCAAGACGTTCAAGCTGGTATTCTTTTAGGGATGTGCGTTTCGGGTTTCGGTATTTCAGAATTTTCACGAAATTTCCCGATTCGTGTCTTCGGATTCGGCCGAATTTCCGAATCGGATCGGACCCGAAAACCGACAGATCCGAAAAGTTTTCCGAGCCGAAACGAAAAATTTTCGGATTTTTCGAATGGACTTGAAATGTGTCAAATCGAAATTTATTTTTGCTCTATTCATGATTTCGGTTCCATTCGTGATTTCGGTTCCATTTCTGTAATTCTGGAACATCATATATTTAACTATTATCGGTTATATCGCTGATTCTGTAAATTTTGTATTTGTAAATGCGTATCACTTGTTTCTTGTGGCATTCGGGTCAGTTTAGCGTTTTTTAAATCGTTTTGTTCATTTTTTTTGCTTTCATACAATTTTAATATGATTAAATAAAGTTGTGAAATGTATATTCATAAGAAAAAAAGGATCTTTATTTAATAAAAAAAAACACGATAGAATCGCCAGAATTATCGTATCGACAGAATGAATTATCGGATCCGAAAAACAAACCAAAAATTTATTATAAAAAAATATATAAAGTATAAAGAAAGTAAACCATAGTAGTTTACGTCAAAACGAATAGAGTTAGACACTTTGAAACGAGGAGAACAGACGTTCCGAAAAAACGAAAATTTCCGAAATCACGAAAAGTCGATACAAAAAACGAGCAAAGTGACCCGAAAACATGAAAAATGGTCGATATTCCGAAAAAAAATGTACACGAAAAACGAGCCGAACCGAACCGAATCGAAACAGAAATCGGTCGAAATGAGCCGAATCGAACATTTTAAACATCCGAACAAATCGAACCGAATCGGACCGAAAAAAAAATTGGTGCACAAGCCTAGTATTCATTTTTGAAAAGGGTCTTGAGATGAGAATAATCAGCTATTGAGGAATAGCTCATTATTATCTTGCTTCTGGCTTTTTATGCACTTCCCATATAAATTATAGCAGCCATATATAAACTATAGCAGCCATTATCCTACAGTAAGCAGATGTTAAAACCAGAAGCAAAGTTTAAGGCTGGGTTCACATCTCAGCATTTTTCAAACGTGCGCAATACGCGTGTTTTTTACATTGCATTGCATTGCAGCGCGTTCGCGGCTATGTCCGAAATTTCACCCAACAGTGAATTTCCCCGTAAGGTGCAATTCAAAAAGCAGCAGTTCGTCAAATTTTGCCGAATTGCCAGCAAATACGGTGTCTGTCCGATGGCAGTGAAATCCCAATAGAGAAGCAAAACACCGAACAGCAGAAAAATGTCAGAGAAATGCCCTGATGTTCGGTGGTTTCATTCGGCAGGTTTAATCAGGCGAATCTCATAGGATTCAATTTTAAAAATATTTCCGTTTTTATACAATATCTATTAAACCGTTTATTCTTTTATTCTGCAGCAAAAGTCTCTTTATTTATTTATTTATTTATTGATCTTTTAGCCCTTTTTCTGGAACTTTACGGCAACATTTTTTCTCAGATTTCTTTTAAATAGCGTATTTTTTTCTCTGCAACAGACCTTTTTACTATTATAATAATAACAGCATCCTGCCAGGCTCCTTCGGCTGGCCGCGTTCCAGCAAGCGGTTGCCGGCATGTGAAGGTTGTAACGCGGCCACTGGGACCTTAAGCCGAGCTCTCACAAGATCTTGCAGAGTTTGCGAAGCGCGGCACCATTGGAGCTGCGTTACAATCTTCAAATAGAAGGCGGCCAGCTGGAGGGGCCTGCAGAATGCTGTTAGTGCATTCTGCCAGCTGCCCCAGTGTCTGTGTCTGAGGTCTGGGATATATATATATTATATATCACGAGTATAGTAGTAAGTAGTGAAACCTTTATATTGAACAAATGTTACATTTAAAAAACAAGCTTTTTAGAGTCTCGCTCTTCCTCAGGCTTGGAAGCAAAATTTACCAATGAGGAGGAATCGGGGTCAGAGTTCATCGGTCCTGACTTCTGCTTCTTCTTTCCGGATGCTGGGACCAACTCACCACTGTCACCCGCCGCAAAATGGGCGGCTGCGATGGCAGACTGTGCAAGGGCTGCTCACGGACACCAGTGGCTGTGTGCAGGCACCTTGCCAATCCCTGCACCCAAGCATGCACTGCCCGCCTCCGCCGCCGAATCCTTAATCTTCAGTTACGAACGATGGTAACTGCTGCAGCGTGCCTCCCAGTCCCAGATACATATCACGAGGCTGGGAACAGCACGCTGCTGTGTGCGATGCATGACGACGTCATCACGTTGGAGGGAGCGACACTGTTCCCAGCTTCGTGATGTGTATCTGAGAGGCACGCTGCAGCAGCAGGTCGGCCGATCGTAACTGAGGATTAAGAAATTGGAGGCGGCAGCCGGCAGTGCATGCTTGTGTGTTTACCCGGGCCCCGGCCCCCACCAACTCTCGGGCTACTAATTAAACTGTTTTAGTTTCTGCAGCGGCCCAAAAATGGAGAAGCCTACTGGGATTATTTTCCATTATCCCGGTAGGTCAGTCCAGCCCTGCATATATATCTGATGTCTGGGTGTGCGTGGTCAGGGTGTGTGCAGGCAGTGGGTAAATGGGGTGTCTGGCCATACATTTCAATATCAACATAAATTGGACAGGCTTTCAGAAAAATCCTAAATTATTTATTGAAAAGCAGTCACATGACATTAAATAAAAGTATCGGTAATGTGAGACCTCAGAAAAGTATTGGTACTCGTACTCAGTCTTAAAAAAATGGTATCAGTGCATCCCTAGTTATTATCATTACGGTGCAATTAGAAGCTGAATGCACTGATTGACAGGCAGAAGGCTCACTCTACTGGTCAATTTTGGAATAGCATTTAAACTGCAATGAAAAGTCTCCAAGACACATTTCATTCTCAGTTATAGCAAGTTACTGTGCATCAGCTGCTATTTATGACATATTGTAATTTTAGGAACATATTTTAGACCAGTGTTTCCCAAAACTGTCCACCGGGAGTACTAACAGGCCACATTATATGGATTACCTTGGGGAAATGCAGACTGAATCCTGCAATCAGTGAGCAGCAAATCATATCACCTGAGCTGTGCATCAGATATCCTGCAAACCTGGCTTCTTAGGCCAGGGTTATGAAACACTGTTCTAGAACCCATTTGCAAACAAAATTCATTTGCTATCCTACAGAAACATTCCATGATGGAATTAATTTGATCTCATGCACTGGATCGTTCTTTTGAGCATCGATTTAACTTAATGCAATCACGTTACTGCAGGGAACAGGGGACAGGCAGGGTTCTGCATGTTCTGCCTTGGCAATTACCATCTGGTAACATGTCTTTACAAAAAGTGATTTTCAAGGAAATGCAACATATGTAATAATCGTGTGGGTTCCTATTTCCAATTATCTTGTAGTTACAGGGTGACAGTAGTGAGGTCTAATTTGCAATTTCATTTTTCAACAGGGAAAGCGTCAGTTCTACTTTACAATTATGTGGAAGTGGGATATATGGGCTTTTTTCATTTGGTTTTGTCAGGACTACTGGGGTGCAAGGCTTAACTACTGACCAGGGTCCAACCGGTGACCCTCATTTGGGTAATTCCAGCACGAGCATCATTTCACCTCTAACTGCTAATGATTTTGACGCTGGCCCGTCACAGACTGCGTCATTTATTTTGCTGTCCATACCTGTCACCCTCAGAGCCAACGCATGTGAGTCATTCCGATCACGCATGCTTGGTGCACAGACCAATCAGGACAGGGGTGTACAAATTTTAAGACAGACTTGTCTGTCTCACGTTGTCCTACAGTGGTTCTCCTTGACCAGCTAGCGCACTTTCATACTTCCGATTGCTTTACTGTGTTTGACCAGGCTATGTTTACTCAGTTGTGTGATACTCTGTCTCACTTTGACCTTGGCTACGTTTACTCGATTGTGTGATACTTTATTCCTCTTTGACATTGGCTACGTAGACTGGTTTGTACTGTTGTTGTCTGTTCACCTTAGCTCTTTTTGGTATATTTGTGCCACTTTGTTTTCTTTCTTTATTTTATCCGACCACTCTAAGGACCGGAGGTTAGGATTGGCTGTGTGTATCCGTACATGTGTGCTAGGCCACTCTTCTGTTGCCATCATTGTGAAGCCCAGCCATATCAAAGACTGGTACCACACTTGGCAAAAAGGATTTTTGGTTTTACGTTTTATAACCTTTTAAATGCCAAATCATATATACACATGTCTGATAGTGTATACAGCATACAAAATCTAAATCTACAGCTGCTGTAGGTCCAACGGACATTTTATCAAATGGGACACAGCCATGGGCTGCATCTTATCCCTACATCAAGATGCTAGTTTTGGTAGCTTTATGCTAAACAACTGGTTAATGACACCTAACTGGCCTCCCCAAAACTGAAAATATAAATAATAAATTGTGGGTTCATCATGATAAAAAATTAGAACTAGTGCACCAGGTATGGCGAAGTACAAAGGCTTGGATATTTTTGGCTTACTTTTTTGCGATATCTTTGTTAAGAGGTTAATGAATAACTAATTAACCTTTTTTCTTAGTATTGTATGTTCAAACGTTTGGGCTCTTCGTTTTCTCCACAATATAATGGTGCATGTAATTCTTATGTTTATTTACAGCGACAGTGTGAAATATACATTTTTTTACAGTGTTTCCCCGCTCTTATTTAATTGATACTATTTGAGGAGTGCATACATTCCTTCATCCCTATAACACTTTCCAACTATTAAAAATGGAAAGAAATGAAGGTGTAAAACAGGTTTTACTTGTAGAAATCCACTAGGGGGTGATAGTGCACTACAATGCAAACTCTGAACATATACCTTCTCAGAACAGGGACTGGGTGGGAGTCATCAAAGCAAAGTCTAAACAATTGTTCAACACAGACACAGGCACTGGTGTATTTTGGCCTAGGCCAACAAGGCCCAGGCCTAGGGTGGCACTTTCCAGGGGGCGGCGGCCTTTTTACTTTTGCAAACTATTTTACCAGGAAGGAAACATTGAGATGTCACTAATTTTCAAGTATGTCCTGGGTAGGCAAGGCCTAGGCTTTCACTTTCCAGGGGGCAACAAAAAACCTCACCACTAATTGGGTTACTCACAGAGCACCGAAATGACGCCAACATTTTGGTGTTCTGTAGTTCCCTGCACTGCGGGGAATAAAACTTTGGGTCCCCAAAGTGCATGGAGTCGGCCGCTGTATGCTGCCACCGCAAACCCATGGCCTGCTGTTTTCAAAAGAACTACTGAACGAAAATGTATGGAATTTACATATAAGATCCTATGATTGATAATAAAAAGTTCTGTTACAGAAAAAGGAGAACCGCTATTAAAAAAAGGGGGGGAATTTAGCCCAAAAAATTCAGAAAAATCACTAAAAGGTACAAAAAAAAATAATCAATAAATAAATAAATAAAGACTTTTTACTGCAGATTAAAATAATAAATGGTTTACTAGATATTGCATAAAAAACGGGAATATTTTTAACATTGAAACCTATGGGGTTCGCCTGAATAAACCTGCTGATTGAAACCACCGAACATCATTGCATTTCACTGACATTTCTCTGCTGTTTGGTGTTCTCTGAATAGATTAACCATTACTTCTCTATGGGGATTTGCACTGCCTTCAAACGGCACCGTACTTGCTGGCAGTTCGCCAAACTTGTGTGTGAGCGTATCACCAGAGCAGTGGGGTACTTAGAGGAGTGGCGGAGGGTGGGCTGCCCCAGGTACCAGTGATTATTGGGGTGTCATTAGGGGGTACTAGGAGGTGCCACTGTCACTGTGTGTCAGCTTTGAGCTGTGTTCTCAAACAACGAGCAGCGGAGCATGGCGTTTGCATACGGAATAAAATCGAATAGAATAAAAATCCCCCTCTCCTCCCTCCATAGCTCCTCCCTTGCCCCGCAGCAGCTCTAGGAGAGGGGAGGGGGATGTGATTTGTGTCCAGAGAGAGAAGATGACAGTAAACGGCACGTAAAGGGGGGGGGTTTCAGCAGAATATGAAGCCCTGTCTGCTTATCTGCTTACTGCTGTTTAAAGTGGACCTTTCCTTAACCAGCACTGCAGTGATAGAAATTTATCATTGAGCTGCCTGGCTCCTGGTGAGGCTGCTTGCGTGCAGGTCACACTCGGTCCAGCCAGTCAGGTGGTACTGAGTCTCAGTACCACCTGACTGGCTGAACCACGTGACACGCATGCACGCAGCTGCCCGCCCTTTCGTTAACATGGACTGTCACTCTATTCTGGACTGAATACCCACCGGGAAGGGAATCAAAGCCACGGTGCACCCTCTGGCAGTGGCACCCCACTGCTGACAAGATGGCTCCACGCACAGGCACAGCCGTGATCCTAAAGTGGCCTGGAGGGACCTCCTGCTGAGTCTGTACACAGTCCCTGCTGACTCTGCACACAGCCCTACCGCGGACAGAGGCCGGTAAATGTAGAATAAATACTTGCTGTGTGCTCATATACGCTTGGTTTGCTGGGAGTTTTATTGCAGTGGATTCTGATGCACTCATACACACCACACATTGCATTGCTGGGAGTTTTATTGCAGTGGATTCTGATGCACTCATACACACCGCACATTGCATTGCTGGGAGTTTTATTGCTGTGGATTCTGATACGCTGACACACACCACACATTGCATTGCTGTGAGTTTTATTGCTGTGAATTCTGATGCACTCATACACACCGCACATTGCATTGCTGGGAGTTTTATTGCTGTGGATTCTGTGATACACACTGCATATTACTGTGAGTTTTATTGCCCTGGAGCTCTGGGATACGCTCATACACACTGCACATTACTGTGAGTTTTATTGCTGTGCAGTTCTGTGATGTGCTCATACACACTGCACATTTCTGTGGGTTTTATTGCTTTGCAGCTCTGATATGCTCATACACAGTGCCCATTTCTGTGGGTTTTATTGCTATGCAGCTCTGTGATACGCTCATATGCAGTGCACGTTTCTGTGGATTTTATTGTTCCACCAATTAGAGCGGCTGTGATTCCGTTTACTTGACATGCGTGGCTGTTCTTTGTAAAAATACTTGAATTTAAACATTTCAGAATTTTCTTTATCTCAATAGATACATTTGAAATGGTATACAAAATATACAAGTAGGCACTTGGTATCCACTTTTAATATAAAGAGAGGAAAAGGCGGAGCTCTAAGAGGAAAAGGTGGAGCTTAAAGAGGAAGGGTGGGGATTAACCAGGAAGAGGTGTGCCCTTGACAGGAAGGGGTGCCTCAAATTTAAATTAGGGGGTGCACGAGTTTAGTCAGGCCTAGGGCAGCACAAAACCTAAATACACCACTGGACAAAGGTAGTGCCGCTATCACCAAAAATGAAATGTCCTTATTGTGTTTATTTTATGTTGCTGATATCTTACCTGTGTTTTGTTTTTCTCTTATATGTCTAGCTAAGAAAATATTTACTTTATATGTGTCACTGGGTGCATCCGTTGTATGATCTTTTGTGTTGTAAACTGCCCCCCTCCCCTATCTTTCCGTCACTTGCTCCTCTGTGGTAATGGCCATTAGAATGGAGTCTATTGGTCCATCACTATCTCAAATCTCATTGTATTGTGTGGGATGTATCGAAAGGACATCACCAGGAGGTAGATTAGAATTTTTTTTAAGCTCCCTGTTTTATCTAGTTCAGATGCCATCTGTTATCTTGAGTAGACCTGACAACACAATACACCCCCTGCTCCCTTATCGAAACATTCCCTCCTCCACCTCATTAACTGTTAAATACTGTATTTTATAAAGCACAGTTTAGTGTAGTTTTCCTTTTTACATGCAATTACTTCAAAAAAAGAATAAAAAACAGCAGCATGTGTTTTATTAACAGGGTTATCCAAAGAGATTCGAAAAGTCACCGCACGTTCGGTGACTTTTCGTTCTCTTCAATTCGGTTCCTTTTGCTGAACCCATTTCGGTGACCCTGCGGTGTATTCAGCAAGCACCACAGGGTCCCCGAATTGCAGGGAAAAGCTGCCGCAAACCTGACGAAAACTAACGCAAAACCCACCGAATGCACGCCGAAAACCCCCAAAATATCTGGATTAACCTGCGAAAACAACGGAAAAAGCCCGAGCAGGAGCCGATCACACACAGCCGAAGCAGCCGAGACGCAGACGAGGGAGGTGAATAAATTAGCAAAGCCATTTGTATGAATGTGTGAAAATGAAACGCTGTTTGCAAAGAAACTAATGAGCGAAAATGTCTGAAAGTTGAATATGAGGTCCAGGGAATGATAATAAAAAGGGCTGTTACAGAAAAAATAAGTAAACTTAAAAAAAAAAATCTGAAAAAAAATCGGACTTTTTAAAAAAAAAAATCAGAAAAATGCTTAAAGTATCCTAAAAAATCTATAAATAAAGAGACTTTTTGCTGCAGAATTTTATAATGAACGGTTTATTAGATATTGAATTAAAACGGGAATATTTTTAACATTGAAGCCTATGGGATTCGCCTGAATAAACCTGCCGAATTAAACCACCGAATGACAGGGCATTAGGGGAACCTTTCACTGCTGGTTTGTGTTCTCTGAATAGCCGAAGCAGTGCTTTTTCATGGGGATTTCACTGCCCTCGAACAGGCACCGAACAGACACCGTATGTGCAGGCAATTCGCCAGGATTTGGCGAATTGCCTGCTCTCTGGATAGCCGAATGGCCAGGAAAGGTAACCGAACGCTGATTTTCAGCGTTCGGTTACCTTTCTCAAGCAATTCGGAGCTCTTTGGATAACCCTGTAAGTCATTTTATTTGTAATGCACAAGTAATCAGTTTACAGCTTGCGTAAGTGGTAGTGTCACTTTAAATAGTACATGTTGTCACAAGATACTTTCTAATCCCAAACAAAACACTGAAAGCTTCACATCGCTGAAAATAGTTTACCAGGTACCACCATTGTCTGCCGTCTGTATGGTATAAACTATAAAGGTAAATGTGTATGGGTGTGAAAGGGGGATACAGTAGCTACTTTGATACAGTAGGTATGCATTGAAATATCTATATTTGGTTCATAAAGACCATCTCAGTCATGACCCCTGGTGGTATAACAAGGGAAGTGCAATAAAGAGACTCAGTGGAACCCAATGGAGTTAACAATGACCTGATGATAACATACAAGTCAAATCAAATCAAATCAAAATAAGCTTTATTGGCAGGACCAAATACATTTTAGCATTGCCAAAGCATATGGGGAGGAGGGGGGTAGTGGGACATATATATGGAGGGGAATGGGCAAGTCCATGGACATTATCAGGGGTAAGGGATAATGTGAAGGGGGACGGGGGCGAGTCCGTGTTGGGGATTTATAAATCCAGGATCTCTCATGTTCCTCTCAGTCTGTGACATTCTGCGACGTATTGGGCAGATATTTTCACCGCCGGCTCCTCTTCTCCCAGTATGATGTGGAGTTTCCTCGTCTCTTCTATAGAGGTGAAGTCCGGGATGAGAGCGGAGAGTCTTTGGAAGTGAGTTTCCCTCAGTGCTGAGTACTTGGGGCACTGTAGGAGGAAGTGGACCTCATCTTCCAGGGCCTCCTGGTCACAATGCTGGCACAGTCTATTCTCCCTGGACTTGTAGGTCTGTCTATGCCGCCCTGATTCAATTTCCAGGCTGTGGGCGCTCAGTCTGTACCGGCTCAGGATCTGTCTGTCCTTGGGGTCTTGTAGTACCTCCAGGTATGGGGCCAGTTTGTATTCCCTCTGTAAGGATTGGTAAATGGTGAGTTTCTTGGAGTTTGCTATATCATGTCTCCATTCTCTGATATAGTTTTCCCTGGAATCGTTAATTAGGGCCTTTATTTGATATTTTGTCAGGTTGCCTTCATGGGGGCTTTGGATGACCAGGGTGGATATGAGTTGTTGCAGCCCACATGGTTTTGGATGGTCCTTGTTGGCCAGTAGGGCTTTATGGTGGTATGAGTTGAGGCTGCTGATGTTTAGATGGTCCCAGTATGATAGCATCCTCTTCTGTACTGCAAGAAGTAAGGGGAGTCTGCCCAGCTCGGCCCGGCAAGCATTGTTAGAGGTGCTCCGATGGACTTGGAGGAGGTGCTTGCAGAATTCCAGATGGAATATTTCTGTTGGGCTGGTGTCCCATTTGGGTTGGTCAGGGTAGGTGATGGGGCCCCATACTTCACTGCCATAAAGGAGGATTGGAGTGATGACACTATCAAAGATTTTAAGCCAGACTCTTACAGGCGGTTTTAGTTTGTAGAGGTTTCTCCTGATGGCATAGAAGGTTCTACGCGCCTTGTCTCTTAGGGCCTCTATGGCTGGTTTGAAACTTCCTGATCGGTTTGTTTCTAGGCCGAGGTATGTGTAGCTGTTGGCTTCATCAAGAGGGCAGTCATTAAGTGTGAAACAGGAACTCTTGGTTTTTGCGTTCTTCCTTTGGAAAACCATGACCTTTGTTTTCTTTTGGTTGATGGTAGTGCCCATGCCGCACTGTATTTTATATATACAAGTCTATTCAAAGAAAGGTGAAACTCAGGAGAATGACTGGAGAAGTGAAAATTCTAGATCAAAATAGCCAAAGCAGAAAAATTCCCCCATTTATCTCACTTTATAAATCGGCTATTTGGTCTAGAGTGTTCTCTTCTCCTGTCAATTCTCATGAGTTTCACCTTTTAGGCCCATGTCAGCCGAACACAGTGATCACGTCCATGTTGCCGCAGAGTTTAACGTCCGTCATAGCATAGACTCATGATCAATAGAGACCCACACACGAAGTACGTGCTCACTGAACTGCGCACGCACAACGCATGTGGCAAACTGATGCCAGTTAGGCAAGAACGTAAAACCGCTACCACGGATGCGCAGAGTGCGCCATGTCCGCGTAGCGTTCTGTGTGAGTGATGAGATGTCAGACGCAGCGCATTTGCGACGTCCAGCACCTTGATGCACACAATGGCTTTTCATATCCTTTTCAAATTTTTAGCATTTTTCATATTATTTTTAATTCTCATAATTCCCTTTTTTTCTACATCTGTCAAGAAAAACGGATTGTGTGATGTCTACAGTATCTTCCATCAGTACGTCTGTCCGTTATGTACGCACACAGAGTGCGCTCAGACTGCGTTCGTCGACTCTAGCCTTAGTGAATAGACCTGATAGACTTTGTGCCCTTTGGAGAAGAGCGGATGCCAGCCTCGTGCCTGCAGACCACAGGTGATTATAGCAAAGACTATTCATAGACTATTTGGGCATTGCCATGCTGTATATAATCGATTTGTTTTAAACATGTTTCTGTGTTAAACTTCCTAGAGTTGTTTGTTTTTTATTAGTCTAACCACCCCCAGGAACTGGCTTAAACTAGTTCTCCCTGCCCCTTGCTTTATCCTTTGTTTGTAGACCAGGGCGTGTGTGTTGGAAGTGGGAGTCTATATACACAGGGATATCCAAAGAGATCCGAATTGCTTGAGAAAGGTAACCGAACGCTGAAAATCATCGTTCGGTTACCTTTCCTGGCCATTCGGCTATCCAGAGAGCAGGCAATTCGCCAAATCCTGGCGAATTGCCTGCACATATGGTGCCTGTTCGGTGCCTGTTCGAGGGCAGTGAAATCCCCATGAAAAAGCAATGCTTCGGCTATTCAGAGAACACAAACCAGCAGTGAAAGGTTCCCCTAATGCCCTGCCATTCGGTGGTTTAATTTGGCAAATTTATTAAGGAGAATCCCATAGGCTTCAATGTTAAAAAAATTCCTGTTTTAATTCAATATCTAATAAACCTTTCATTATAAAATTCTGCAGCAAAGAGTCTCTTTATTTATAGATTTTTTGGGATATTTTAAGCATTTTTCTGAATTATAATTTTTTTTTTTAAAAGTCCGATTTTGTTTATTTTTTTAACCCTTTCAATGCGGTGGACGCGCTCAGCGCGTCCACCCGCATTGCTACTTCGCTGCGGAGGATGCGCTGAGCACGTCCTCCCTTTGCAGCCGCGATCGGCCGGTATTCCGGACGATCGCGCAGCCCCCCGGTGCGGGCTGACATCATCGATGTCAGCCCAGCCTCCGGGACCCCGGCGGTCACGATAGGCATCATCGCGCATGCGCGATGACGTCTATTTCAGGCACCCCCCGCCATTGCAGGGAAGGTGCCTGAAGGGGATGGGGGGTCCTTCGGACCTCTCCCTCCCCGCGGGCCAGCGATTAAAGGCAGGCACCGCCTGGAAGGGCACAGCCTGCCCTTCCAAGCAGCGGCTGTCTTTAACCCCTAGGGGGCTGGATCGCGATATGGCGCTAACATGCGCCGTATCGCGGTCCCCTCCCAGAGCTGGCCGACATCTTGGATGTCGGCCAAGCTTCCGGGATATCCCCCTAATGACTGGCGTCATCGCGCAGAGCGCGATGGCGCCAGTTTTGAAATTAACCCCTTGCTGCCACCTATAGTGGAGATAGGGGGTTCCAATGAACCCCCTATCTCCCGATCCGTGACAGCTAGGGGTTAATGTTTGCTATCATTGGAACGGCCAGAGCATCAGAGCATGGCCTTTCCAATGATACCAAACATGACCATGTAAAATGTAAAAAAAAAATTAAAAATAAAAATAAAATTTAAAAAATAAAATGAAAAAATTAAAAGAAAATTAAGAAAATGTTTTTTTTTTTTTTTTTCCTTTTATTAGTGCAACAATAATGTTCCCATTTCAATTATAATGTGAACAATGATGCTGCACTAACTATTTTTTCTATGGGGGGCGTTTGCTAAAAAACACGTAATTTTCCCCAAAAAAAGTAACGATTACTCATTTCTAATTTTTTTAACAAGTGCACCCCATAGAAAATATAACCGCAAACGCTCACATGTTAAAATGTGAAAAAAAACACTTTACACATTGTAAATTATTGAAAATTCAAATTTTATTGCATTTTTTGTTATAATATACAGACAGGACATAACGTATACATATAATAATGACATATTATGAATCTGCACAGTCTGCCAGAAAGAACGATATATAATATGTCTGGGTCATATATTAAAATAAGGCTTAAAAACGCGTTTAAACATGATGAGCGAAATCGGTAAAAATGAGCTCAGCACAGAGGTGTGAAAAGGCTCAGCAGCGAAAGGGTTAAGTTTACTTATTTTTTCTGTAACAGCCCTTTTTATTATCATTCATTGGATCTCATATGCAAATTTCAGACATTTTCGCTCAGTAGTTTCTTTGCAAACAGCGTTTCATTTTCACGGATTCACACAAACTATTTTGCTAATTTATTCACCTCCCTCGTCTGTGGTCTCAGCTGCTTCGGCTGTGTTCGCCTCCTGCTCGGGCTTGGTTTTCGGCAGGTTAATCCAGATGTTTTTGTGGCTTTTCTGCGTGCATTCGGTGGGTTTTGCGGTTAGTTTTCGTTGGGTTTGCGGCGGCCTTTCCCTGCAATTCGGGGACCCTGTGGTGTTTGCTGAATACACCGCAGGGTCACCGAAATGGGATCGGCAAAAGGAACCGAATTGAAGAGAACGAAAAGACACCGAATGTGCGGTTACTTTTCGAATCTCTTTGAATAACCCTGACAGTTATTTATTGGGGGGGGCGTGTTTTAGCTTGATTCAGCTGTTCATTTTAATAGGTGTAACTATTGTATGTTAATGAGCCTGCATTACTGTGAAAAAGACCTGAGCTGGGTGGAAAATAAATGCTTCCTGCGTGAACAATTCTGCGTGCTGTATCTATATACCAAGCATTGGCGGTATATAGATATCTGGTGAGCATTACACCGGGTGTCTAGCAATCCTAGGGAACGCTAATATCAGGGGTACCCAGTCATAACACTTACCATACCATCTTGGTTATAGGGATGTGTGTTTCGTTTCGTACCGATTTGTTTTTCTCACGAAACGGACCGATTCGGTCCCTCGGATTCGTTCGATGTTCCAAACCAGACCGGCGGCGGCAACGAAATACACAGCATCCGAAATATTTCCCAATACGAAACGAAAAAATTTACTTATTTTATATGGACACGAAATTTGTAAAATCGCAAGGAATTTTTGTTCTATTCGCGATTTCTTTCCTTTTCGGTTAATTTTGGACAACGTATTTTCGTATTGTTTCGAGTCCGTTTCGGTTCTGTTGCTGATTTCGTAATTTTGTATCGTCAGTCACTTTTTTCACTTGTTCCAGTGCTTTCTTTCTGCATCAATAATATATTTATTTTAAATATTTAATTAGCTTCTCCCTAAATCCCCAGTCTAAATAAAGTTGTGCAATGCATATTCATAAGAAAAAAAGGATCTTTCATAAAATAATGAATTGTCCGAAGGAACGAATCGGCAGGATTACTGTATCGCCCGAAATATCGGAGCATCCGAAATACCATACGTCTAAAGTCAAAACAAAAATCCGAGGATGGACCCTTTTGAAACGAAGAGAACAGACTATCCGAAAGAGCGAAATTCCCTGATTTCAAATCGATACAAAACACCGAGCCGAAACGAAACGAGCCGAAACGAAAATGGACCAAAACAATCCGAAACAAAACTTTTGAAAAACCGAACGTGCCGAAACAAAACGAGATGGAAAAAAAAACGCGTGCACATCCCTACTTGGTTATAGTATTGGCAGATCATTGACACAGCAATCTGAGGATCAATCAGAGCTGCTGATATTTACTTGTATGGAGAGATCAGAAGAGCCGGCCTGTAAGACACAGGCAATGGCAGCACTCTTTGGGTGATTATGACAGAAGCACTTTATCACATCACCTTCATGCACAAATGATTAGAGGAGTATAATACATATAATTACAGATTTATTACATGCATTAACTAATTCTATAATTTTTTTATTATTTTAGTTAAAAATGTGCTTTATATTAAAATGCAAACCTGTGGAAATAGGTGATGGTGCATTATCACAAATAACAAGAAAACAAATTATTGTTTCTGTTTGTTGACTATGGATGAATTTAATATGGCTTAGAGAGGATTTGCTCATAATAAGTGTAGTTTTATGTTAATCTTTTCATTTTGCCTTTCAAGTTTGGTTAAATATATCATTTTACTTTTGTTTATGTGTAAATCCTCCCCTGTAAATGTTAATAAAAATGTCAAGCTACAAAAAAGGTTGTAGCCATTAATAATCAAATAAGGTAATGTAGTCCCTTAGAGGAAGGGAGTATATTTAAAAGGAAACAAAGTAGCAAAACAAGAGGACATAGTCTTAGATTAGAGGGGCAAAGGTTTAAAAGTAACATCAGGAAGTATTATTTTACTGAGAGGGTGGTGGATACATGGAACAGCCTTCCAGTTGAAGTGGTAGAGGCCAAAACAGTGATTGAATTTAAGCAGGCATGGGATAGGCATAAGGCTATCCTAAACAAAAGATAAATCCAGGTAAAGTATCCATGTAATTGGGCAGACTAGATGGGCCGAAAGGTTCTTATCTGCCGACATTTTCTATGTTTCTATGTTTCTTGGTATACTATAGCCGACAAAGCCTAGAAATCTGGGCCGTCACAAAAATATCTGCCGCTAGGCCAATATGTTTACGCAACAGGTCAGACTTTGGAGGGTGCAAGCTGTGGAGACTGTGTGGCACAGCTCAAAAACGGTGTTGATAAAAGAGAGGCATGGGGACGTATTCAAATGCCACCCTATTGCAGACAGCAGTTTCAGCACTCCTGAAAATCTCCCTGTCCCCACGCCACTCTGTGCATTCTGCCATCATGCCCTTTTGTGCATCCAGACGTGTAGCTGTGTCCTATGTGTTCTCTTATTTTCCTAGATGAGCGTGGGAGGATTGGCGGATACTGTACAGTTGGTGGTGGGACATATCTGCTGCTGGGGTTAAATATCAGCAACTGAGTAGCAATAGTCCCTAATAATAAATGTAGGGGACCTGTAACTGGCCCTCAAGGCCCCAACCATGAGAAATGGATGGAGGCTTCAGTCCATGGAGGAGTGGACATTCCAATGTCTACCCCTAGCCTATGCATGGCAGGTGTGGGCTATTATTAGAAGGGGTGGCACACCCATGAGAATTGGACATTGGGGGGGTAAACATGTCAGGGTTCTCACCCATTCGTGGCAGGTGGACCTATTAACAGAAAAGGGGGTATATGCCACTGTCGCCCCTGGCCCATACCCATAGAAAACAGGTGGAGGGTTACTAAAATACTTGGAGTGGACATGTCCAGTCCACTCCACAGTCCTAATTCATACATACCCAGGACATACTTGAAAACGAGAGACATCTCAATGTATCCTTCCTGGTAAAATACTTTGCAAATAAATAAATAAATAAATAATAAATAAATACCTATAGCTGATTGAACTAATAATAAAAGTGGGAGGGGGATATGCCATTATCCCCCCCATTTAAACTTGTCTCTCCCACTTCTGTCTAGTGGTCTCCAACCCTCTAGCCACTCATCCCCAAAAGAAAGACGTCCCACCCCCCAAATTTAGTGGGGAAGGCCCATTAATCTAAAGAAAATATTCTTCATTTGACGTCTTTTTCTAATCTTTTTCAAAAAAGGCCAACAAAACATAATAACCCTAGCTTTACAGCTGCTACTGTTTATTTTCCAGCTTCCATGTTGAAATAAAACATTTGTTATGCCTCACATGTCAACAGGCTCCTCCGCTCGAGTCCTCAACCCCAAGAAATTGCCTAACATTGCCACCTCACAAGCAAATATGCAATCTGCAGTAATTAGCACTAAAAAAAGCCAAACACAGACCGCCATGTCCTTGGATTGCCAAGTTAACTAACAGCGCATTTCGTTTGGAAAATCGAATTTCCTCAGGTCTGAGACACAGAGACACATACAATCACATTTCTCTGGATTTAGTTACACCATATGGCAGATTGTGTGAAGCAAACCACTGAGCTGAGATACCCAAAGTCAGTGGGTCCTAGCCTAGGTTTTCACTTGAAAGAACCGGCTGCCATATTTGAAACAATGCACTGCCAAATTCTCTGTCACAGGGAACACGACCCCAGGCTCCTAGACAGTGGCCGCGTGCCCTCAGGCCCTAAAACATGGGGTCCTATTCTTCACAAGCTTTGAAACAGAAGGAACAACCGCACCCAGGCCTCAAGACAAAGAGACCCACAGCTCTAAGGCCTCAGACAGAGGATCCACACTCACCAAACCCCAAGAAAGGGCCCCATGTCCCAAGACAATAGGACGCACATGGCCAGGCTCCAGAACAGGGGCCCCTGCTCACTCATTTTTATGAATTAGCTGATCCCTGATTTGTGTGCAGATACACAGATACATACATAATTAGACAGTTCTAAGAGAAAAGTGATTCTGAAGTAAACTATTCATTTTCATGTATTTTTTTTCCACAAATATAATGAGTCTATAGAATCCCAACAGGATAATTTCCCCTTGTGGTGCCGAAGCTTGAAATGTGACGCGATAGAGTTAGGATTACAGTATCTGCATAGAACCGAATGAAAACTAAGCTGTTATGACAACTAATTGACGGTTTCTTTTGTGAGCATGACACTGGGAATCACAAAGAACCATCTCAGTTCTGAAGATGTTACAGTCAGCGCTGAAATATTAAAGTATAAAAGCGCTATCTTTTTTTTTTTTACTGAAATGTGTTTAAAGTACATTTTTCATATGCTCTAACCTCTCCCCCAGGCAAAGTGAAGTGTGCGTATTTCCAGTTATTGCCCCCTAATCCCTGCCTCACCCTGGCTGGCGAGGGAGGAGGAGGGTTTAAGAGGACCACCCAAATCGACAAATTCATTCTAGGCAATTTTCCTGCTCGGCCTCACTGCTTAATCCTTACAAATAAACTTCACTTACACTAAACACAATTAGTTGGGAGGAAGGATCAGGTTTGCTGCTCCATTAGGAAGAGGGCAGGTCAGTTATCTCAGCAATTTCTTCCTCCATTCAAACGGAGTTCTCTTTAGAGTGTGTCGCCCATTAGAAAGCTGTCAGATCAACACATTTAAGGGTTAATGGCAAAGAAATTGACCAGTCAAGCATGCCACCCATGATGTTCCTGGTTTTGTACTGACCTACTCTTCAGAAATGTTGATTGTACGTTAGAAATGACGAATAAGACAATTTTTTAGTACATGTATAAAACGTTTTGTAAAAACCAGATTGAAAAACATTAAAAAAAATACAAATGAAGTGTACATTTAGATAGAAGCTCATCTCAGATCGGATAGGATGGTCAAAAAATAAACACACTGCCCAAGCCGTTATGCTGTGTGACTCGAGCGCTGTGCTTTGCATCCAGGTTGTGATCTGGCCCAAGACCTGCCCTTTATTACAGCCCGAATAGAGTGATAGGGTTCAGAAAGGGTCAATTGGGCAAATTAGGTAAAAGGATGGGAGAAATGAGGAGCCCCAAGGAAAGGGATGATATCCTCATGAGACATTAGGAGGTTGCTCAGGGGGCCTGCAATTTCTCTTAGATACCGTGTAGTATATTCAAAGTTGGATTGAGTTTATTTTTGGTAGGGGTACCGAGGAAACCAAGAAAGGTCTGCCAATAGTGGAATCATCCTTTAGTTAGGGTTCCCTTGTATAGAAATTGTCCAATCCATCTTGAATAAAAATGTAAATTTATCATGTAATAACTAGGACATAGTCGGGGGTCAGGAAGAATCCAATGAAGAAAAAAGACACTTGTGGGCTGCAGCCAAAATCGGATGAATCCATTTAGGAAAGGGGTTGAGAATTAGCTAACCGCACCCAGGGCCATATTTAGAATTAGGCAGAGTAGGTATGTGTCTACAGGCACCTGCACAAGAGGACGCCTTGCATTATAAAAGAGGAAAAAAATGGTAAAGAAAATTATAATTTATAATCATTTAGACTCCTGTACCTCTGGAGCACTATAGGCTAGAGCAGTGTTTATCAAACCTGTCCTCAGGACCCGCCGACAGGCCATGTTTTCCAGATATCTGAAGCACAGCACAGGTGATATGATTTGCTGCACAGTGATTGCAGAATTCAGTCTGTGTTTCCTCAAGGTGATCTGAAAAATCTGCAGGGTTATTCAAAGAGAATCGAAAAGTCACCGCACATTCGGTGACTTTTCGTTCTCTTCAATTCAGGGCGATTCGGTGATCCCATTTTGGCGACCCAGCGGTGTATTCAGCAAGCACCACAGGGCCGTCGTAGTGCAGGGAAAAGCCGCTGAAAACCCGACGAACATTCACCGCAAAACCCAGGCGAATGCACACCGAAACCCGCAAAAACATCTGGATTAACCCCGCCGAACACGCCGGAGAAACCCGAGCAGGAGCCAATGAGAGCGCAGAGCAGCCGCCGGAAAAAGCCAACACCGCAGAAAAATGGAGTGAGGAAAAAAAACAGTTTGCTTGAATGTTTGAAAAGTGAAACGCTGTTTGCAAAGAAACCACAGAAAGAAAATCTTTGAAATTTACATATAAGATCCAATGAATGATAACAAAAAGGGCTGTTACACAAAAAAGATAAAACTATTTTTAAAACAAAATGGAAAAAAATTTCACAAAAGAATCCCGAAAAGTGTCTAAAAGATCCTAAAAAAAAACTATAAATAAAGAGACTTATTACTGCAGAATATTATAATCAACGGTTTAATAGATAATGAGTTAAAACGGGAATATTTTTAACATTGAAGCCTATGGTTTCCACAAGAAACCACTGAACAGAAGCGCAATTTGGCAACTTTTCACTGCTGCTTTTTGTTCTCTGAATAGACGAAGCATTGCTTCTCTATGGGGATTTCACTGCCCTCGAACAGGCAACGTATGTGCAGGCAATTCGCCAATATTTGGCGAACTGCCTGCTCTCTGGATAGCCGAATGGCTAGGAAAGGTAATCGTACGCTGAATTTCAGCATTCGGTTACCTTTTGGCCACAATTCGGAGCTCTTTGAATAACCCTTCTGGTCTGTTAGGGGGTCCTGAGTAGGGATGAGCTGTTCGGTTCGGACGGTTCGGAGTTCGACCCGAACTTAGCCTGTTCGATTAGATCGCGAACACCGAACATTTCCGGGTGTTCGCCGGATGTTCGACCACAATGCATCACAATGGACCACAATGCATTTTCCCACTGGCCTGAAGCTCGTAATTGGCTACAGCCTTGCACCTGACCACAGGTCTGGTGCAAGACAGGTTCAACAGTATGCCAATCACGGCTCAGAGTCCTGATTGGGCAAATTTTGCCCAATCACGGGCTCACAGAGCTAAGTCCCGCAGCACACTATACTACTAACACCATAGCTACAGCACGCATTTTGAGAGGAGATTTCAGAGGAGATAAATGTGTGTTATTACTGCTGGTCTGCCACGCTACTGGGGGGGTCTGGGGGGGTCTCATTTCTACCAAATATCAGGGAATTTAGGTGATGTGTGTCTTGTCACTGTGCCAGCAAGTTGTTTTGGGGTTTACAAATTTCTTTAAAACATTTGTGAATTGAGGTGATCTTCTGTGTCTTGTCACACAGCCAGCAAGTCTTTTTGGGGGTTACAAATTTCTTTAAAACATTTGTGAATTGAGGTGATCTTCTGTGTCTTGTCACACAGCCAGCAAGGCTTTTTGGGGTTAAAAATTTCTTTAAAACATTTCTGAATTGAGGTGATCTGTCTCTTGTCACACAGCCAGTACCACGCAGTATTTTGGGGCTCACTAATTTCTTTAAAACATTTGTGAATTGACGTGATCTGTGTCTTGTCACACAGCCAGTAGCACGCAGTGTTTTGGGGCTCACTAATTTCTTGAAAACATTTGTGAATTGAGGTGATCTGTGTCTTGTCACACAGCCAGTACCACGCAGTATTTTGGGGGTCACTAATTTCTACAAAACATTTGTGAATTGAGGTGATCTGTGTCTTGTCACACAGCCAGTACCACGCAGTATTTTGGGGCTCACTAATTTCTACAAAACATTTGTGAATTGAGGTGATCTGTGTCTTGTCACACAGCCAGTACCACGCAGTATTTTGGGGCTCATTAATTTCTACAAAACAATTGTGAATTGAGGTGATCTGTGTTTTTATATCACACAGCCAGTACCACGCAGTATTTTGGGGCTCACTAATTTCTACAAAACATTTGTGAATTGAGGTGATCTGTGTCTTGTCACACAGCCAGTACCACGCAGTATTTTGGGGCTCACTAATTTCTACAAAACATTTGTGAATTGAGGTGATCTGAGTCTTGTCACACAGCCAGTACCACGCAGTATTTTGGGGCTCACTAATTTCTACAAAACATTTGTGGGTGGAGGTGATCTGTGTCTTGTCACACAGCCAGTACCACGCAGTATTTTGGGGCTCACTAATTTCTACAAAACATTTGTGAATTGAGGTGATCTGTGTCTTGTCACACAGCCAGTACCACGCAGTATTTTGGGGCTCACTAATTTCTACAAAACATTTGTGAATGGAGGTGATCTGTGTCTTGTCACACAGCCAGTACCACGCAGTATTTTGGGACTCACTCATTTCTACAAAACATTTGTGAATTGAGGTGATCTGTGTCTTGTCACAGACAGTACCACGCAGTATTTTGTTGCTCACTAATTTCTACAAAACATTTGTGAATGGAGGTGATCTGTGTCTTGTCACACAGCCAGTACCACGCAGTATTTTGGGACTCACTCATTTCTACAAAACATTTGTGAATTGAGGTGATCTGTGTCTTGTCACAGACAGTACCACGCAGTATTTTGTTGCTCACTAATTTCTACAAAACAATTGTGAATTGAGGTGATCTGTGTTTTTATATCACACAGCCAGTACCACGCAGTATTTTGGGTGTCACTAATTTCTACAAAACATTTGTGAATTGAGGTGATCTGTGTCTTGTCACACAGCCAGTACCACGCAGTATTTTGGGGCTCACTAATTTCTACAAAACATTTGTTTTGCCAGCTGCTGCCTTTCCAGCTGGTGGACTCTGCTCCCTTCCGTGAATTTGCTGAATGTGCTGTACCTCAGTCGCAGGTTCCAAAACGCCATTACTTTTCACGCAAGGCCATTCCGGCACTATACCAGCACGTGGAAGACAATGTTATCCAGTCATTGGGAGAGGCAGTCAGCAACAAGGTGCATGTGACTTTAGACACGTGGTCCAGCAAGCATGGACAGGGTCGTTACATTTCCTTCATGGCCCACTGGATAACTCTGATTGCAGCTGGGAGGGATCCAAGACGGGGCTCTGTGCTGGAGCTTGTTCATCCACCACGCCTCCAGAAAGCTGCTTGTATGAGGTCTGTCTGCTCCACCACCTCACCCTCTTCCTCCTCCTTCTCTGTCTCTGGTGAAGTGGCAGTTAAACCGATGCCTGACAGGGTCTACGCAATGGCTCAAGCAAAAAGATGCCATACTGTGCTTGAGCTGGTTTGTTTAGGGGACAGGAGCCACACCAGGCCAGAAATTCTGTCAGCTCTGCATGGCCAGGTGCAGAGATGGTTAACACCACGCCAGCTTCAGCTGGGAATGATCGTCTGCGATAATGGCAGCAACCTTCTCTCCGCCCTATGCAAGGGTAAATTGACGCATGTACCATGCCTAGCACACGTCCTAAATCTGGTGGTACAGCATTTCCTAATCAAGTACCCAGGGCTGCCAGAGCTTCTCATCCAGGCCAGAAAAGTCTGCAGCCACTTCAGACGGTCATTCCCAGCAAGCGTTCGCCTGGCAGAAATTCAAAGAGAATTCCACCTTCTCACAAACCGTCTGATCTGTGACATGCCCACCAGGAGGAACTCGACATTAGCAATGCTGCAGCGTCTGCACAAGCAGCAGAGGGCCATCAACGAGTACCTGTGTGAGTATGGCACAAGGACAGGTTAAGGTCAACTTGGTTTCCCCCCCCCCCGCAGTGGCTGATGATCAAGGATGCATGCACTGTACTGTCAGCATTTGAGGAGGCAACGAGGATGGTGAGCAGGGACAGTGCATGCATCAGTGACACAATTCCTTTAGTGTTCCTGCTGGAGCACACTCTGCAGAGAATTATAGATGTGGCTCTAGAGGCAGAGCAGCGGGAGGAAGAGGAGGCCTTCCCTAGCTCTCAAGGCCCCAGTCTTTCCGCAGACAGCATTCCAGCGGGTCCTACTCAGATCAGACAGGAGGAGGAGGAGGAGGAGGAGAAGGCAGAATATTTAAGTAGTGGGGCATTGAAGATGGGGATTCCTCAAGGTAGGGTTTCGTGTGCCCAGAAACACAAGGGATAGTGCGTGGCTGGGAGGAGGGAGTGCACGATACGGTCATCCTCATTGACCAGGAAGACTCGGAAGCTAATGCCACCTCCAACGTACGCTGCATGGGCTCCCTAATGATGCAAAGCCTGCTAAAGGTCCCCAGGATTCGTGCTATCAAGGAGAGGGATCATTACTGGTTGGCAACCCTTCTTGATCCACGATACAAGGGTAAAGTTGCAGAGCTCATCCTGCTCGCACAGAGGGAGCACAGGATGAAAAAACTTGAGGACGCTCTAAAGCGACACTTGTGTAACACCTTTCCAGGCACTGGTAGATTACCAAGTGCTGACACACGTGCTTCTGAGGCTGCTGATGATCAGAGGAATAGTGGTGAAGGCCAGGGCCGCTTGACTGATGCATTTTTAAATTTTTTTAGTCCTCGACGCCCAGGGACGTCAAATGTAGGCACCCATTGCCAGCGTCTTCACCATATGGTTCAGGACTACCTAGGGGCAAGGGCAGACCTGGATACCTTTCCAGCAGATGATCCACTGGCTTACTGGGTGTTGAGATTGGATCACTGGCCAGAACTTAGCCAATATGCTATGCAGCTACTAGGTTGCCCTTCATCTAGCGTGCTTTCCGAAAGGACGATCAGTGCCGCTGGAGGTTTTGTCACAGACAAAAGAATGCGTCTGTCCACCGACTCTGTAGACCGGCTGACATTTATAAAAATGAATCAGTCCTGGATCAGCAGCTATCAATCCCCTGATGCTGAAGTAATGGAATAGATCGCGGATGTCCTCTTCTGCATTCACAAAACCTCCAGCACTGAACTCTTCCACAATACCACAAAAGGGTTACGGTGTGAAGGCACTTGCTGCCATGAAAGGCACAATATTTGGCTGCACTGACGCCTGTGCCAGATTTATATCATTTTAATTTTTTGAACCACAGGGTCCAACCCTGCACTCTTCCACAATACCACAGAGGGGTTACTGTATTATGATGGCACTTGCAGGCCTGGCACCAAAAGCACAATATCTGGGTGCACTGACGCCTTGACCAGAATCATATATTTTCAATATAGGACCACATGGTCCACCCCTGCACTCTTCCACAATACCACAGAGGGGTTACTGTATTATGATGGCACTTGCAGGCCTGGCACCAAAAGCACAATATCTGGGTGCACTGATGCCTTGACCAGAATGATATCTTTTCAATATAGGACCACATGGTCCACCCCTGCACTCTTCCACAATACCACAGAGGGGTTACTGTATTATGATGGCACTTGCAGGCCTGGCACCAAAAGCACAATATCTGGGTGCACTGACGCCTTGACCAGAATCATATCTTTTCAATATAGGACCACATGGTCCACCCCTGCATTCTGCCACAATACCACAGAGGGGTTACTGTATGATGATACTTGCTGGCCTGGCACCAAAGGCACAATATCTGGGTGCACTGACGCCTTGACCAGAATCATATCTTTTCAATATAGGACCACATGGTCCACCCCTGCATTCTTCCACGATACCACAGAGGGGTTACTGTATGATGATACTTGCTGGCCTGGCACCAAAGGCACAATATCTGGGTGCACTGACGCCTTGACCAGAATGATATCTTTTCAATATAGGACCACATGGTCCACCCCTGCACTCTTCCACAATACCACAGAGGGGTTACTGTATTATGATGGCACTTGCAGGCATGGCACCAAAAGCACAATATCTGGGTGCACTGATGCCTTGACTAGAATGATATCTTTTCAATATAGGACCACATGGTCCACGCCTGCATTCTTCCACAATACCACAGAGGGGTTACTGTATGATGATACTTGCTGGCCTGGCACCAAAAGAACAATATCTGGGTGCACTGACGCCTTGACCGGAATCATATCTTTTCAATATAGGACCAAATGGTCCACCCCTGCACTCTTCCACAATACCACAGAGGGGGTTACTGTATGATGATACTTGCTGGCCTGGCAGTCTTGCACCAAAGGCACAATATCTGGGTGCACTGACGCCCATTAACAGATAAAAAAAAATCTTTTCAATATAGGATCACATGGTCCACCCCTGCATTCTTCCACAATACCACAGAGGGGTTACTGTATGATGATACTTGCTGGCCTGGCACCAAAGGCACAATATCTGGGTGCACTGACGCCTTGACCAGAATCATATCTTTTCAATATAGGACCACATGGTCCACCCCTGCATTCTTCCACAATACCACAGAGGGGTTACTGTATGATGATACTTCCTGGCCTGGCACCAAAGGCACCAAAGGCACAATATCTGGGTGCACTGACGCCTTGACCAGAATCATATCTTTTCAATATAGGACCACATGGTCCACCCCTGCATTCTTCCACAATACCACAGAGGGGTTACTGTATGATGATACTTGCTGGCCTGGCACCAAAGGCAAAATATCTGGGTGCACTGACGCCTTGATCAGAATCATATCTTTTCAATATAGGACCACATGGTCCACCCCTGCATTCTTCCACAATACTACAGAGGGGTTACTGTATGATGATACTTGTTGGCCTGGCAGTCTTGCACCAAAGGCAGAATATCTGGGTGCACTGACGCCTTAACCAGATGCATATCTTTTCAATATAGGACCACATGGTCCACCCCTGCACTCTTCCACAATACCACAGAGGGGTTACTGCATTATGATGGCACTTGCAGGCCTGGCACCAAAAGCACAATATCTGGTGCACTGATGCCTTGACCAGAATCATATCTTTTCAATATAGGACCACATAGTCCACCCCTGCATTCTTCCACAATACTACAGAGGGGTTACTGTATGATGATACTTGCTGGCCTGGCAGTTTTGCACCAAAGGCAGAATATCTGGGTGCACTGACGCCTTAACCAGATGCATATCTTTTTAATATAGGACCGCAAGGTTCACCCCTGCATTCTTCCACAATACCACAGAGGGGTTACTGTATGATAGTACTTGCAGGCCTGGCACCAAAAGCACAATATTTGGGTGCACTGCCACTGACGCCTGTATCAGATTCATATCCTCAGAGGGGTTACGGTGTGACAGCACTGTTGGGGACGCTAAAGGACCAATTTTGAAGCACCTTTACTTTCATCCAAAGCCTGCTTTAGTTTTGCAATAATTTACCCAAAAAATCAGTAAACTTTTTCTGCGTGTCCGAAAATGTCTCCTCTTTTCATACAGACTGCCGCCCCAAGCAGTTTTTTATGGATAGATTAAATTAAAGCATTTACCGTCATATGAAACGTCATTTTTTTGTTTTTAAGTTTTTCTATACATCCTAGAAATCCGCCACTTCATGGGCAGGTTATGGGGACGTCCTAGGCACGATATTTGAAGGAATTTTTCGTTGTTATTTTTAACCCTTATTTCATGGAAAACTCACTGTCCCTTTAAAAACGTTTTTTTTAAACTTTTTGTCCATGTTTCCTGTCCCCCAGGGCACTACCCGGACCCCTATACACCTTTTATGGCAAATATCTAGCATATATGCCCTCTTGGAGGGCACTCTAAAATCCGAATTTTCAGCCCCATTGACTTGCATGGAGTTCGAGTTCGGGTTCGGACCCGAACATATGGGAATTTCGGGTTCGGGCACTCGGGGGGTGTTCGGCTCATCCCTAGTCCTGAGGACAGGTTTGAGAAACACTACTGGGCTAGAGGGACATACAAGGTGCTATTTTAAAGGCCAGAGTATTGCCTTTCCAATGATACCAGACATGGTCTTTGTAAAAAATAAAATGATAAAAGAAATAAAGCAAAAATATTTTATCTCTTTTTTTTTCTAACATAGCACTAATGTACACTTTACAATTACAAAGTGAACAGGGATACTCCACTAGTTCAAAAAGAAATTAGTGACAAATTCAATCTCTGTTGCCTTGTATATGTGATAGTTATGATTTTGAAAATTACTGCTAAAATACAGAGTTTGGCGACCTAACTCCCTGTGAGGTCGCAATCGACAAATACAGCACCAAAGAATTACTCCTAAGTGCAAATCGGTGTAAAAAACAGTGTGAGTATAGTGAACAAAATGGAAATATATAATTTTAGTCTACTACAAGTAGTAATGTTTTGGATGTATAAATTAAAAACTGTTAGCCCAGGAGGCTTGACCGAGGAATTTGATATAAGAAGTTTACTATAAAAAAAGAGGGGAAAAGGGATGGTTTTTAATACTTACAGAGTTATTTAAAGAGAATCGAAAAGTCACCGCACGTTTGGTGACTTTTAGTTCGCTTCAATTCGGCGCGATTTGGCGATCCTATTTCGGCGACCCTGCGGTGTATTCAGCAAGTTTTTTTTTTATTTCGACTATCCCGGAGTGAAAAAAAAATAGTCAAAATCTATCCAAAGTCCCGATGTTTCCGAAGCCACGAATCGGACCGATTCGTGAAAAATACGAATCGGTACGAATCGAAACGCACATCCCTATTTGCTTCTCTATGGGGATTTCACTGCCGTCGAACAGACAACGAACAGGCACAGAATGTGCAGGCAATTCACCAACATTTGGTGAACTGCCTGCTCTCTGAATAGCCGAATGGGCAGGAAAGGTAACCGTACGCTGAATTTCACTGTTCGGTTACCTTTCGGGCACAATTCGTATCTCTTTGAATAACCCTATTAGTGTTTTTATGATCAGTCCAGATTTGGTGGAATTTGGGTTAAATGGACTCATTTGAACTCTTTGTGGTATCGAAGAAACCAAAACATCAGAAAACGAAAGTAAAACCAAGTAAAATCAAGATTTCCAGAAGGATTACGGTATTGGGAACGGAGAGGGATTAAAATCGGCTTCTGGTTCCATGGTGAGAGGCGCATTGCGGTTCCAGTGGGAAAACAATTGGAGTTTTAAGCCAAACCCCGGATGCTACAAGATTTGTGACGATCAAGTGAGCCGGAAGTGATGTGACTGTGCAAGAAGGGAAAAAACAGAAGTGACGTGACCATAGGGGATCGCGAGAGACTGAACCAAATAATGGCAAACGCTGAGGAATCTGGAGGACCAATGAGGAGAAAGGAAGGACTATAAAGGAACTGGAGGACGTAAGGGGGGGTTATATACATTGTTTGCATTCTATAATTGTTTTTTTAATGGGCTTTAAGCCCTTGAAAAAGTCCTAGTGACGAAACGCGTTGGGCACTTTTATATTGATATATGATAATAATACATTTTTTAATTGGAAAACTGCCTTCCTGAGTTCGTTTCAATGGTGTATGTTCCAGATTGATTTTGGAGAAAACATACTACAGATCCACGCTGTGAGTGATATGCATTACACCGAGTGAGTTATCACTCAGGGTCACTATATTGTAGTATATTCCTTTTTTGTAGGATCAAAGAGGCTCACAATGTCTTTTGTTTTTATCTATATGTGTATGGAGATTTGGAATACCTCCAAGGGGAGCTGATCCATTCTGACTTCAGTTAAGTACCCTCTGTTACTATATTTTGTTGTATATCTGAATGTTAAGAATGCACATTCAGGTTTTTGCTTTGTGTCTCCATTTTTCAAACTTACAATGAAAAATGCAGGTTATTGTTTAAAAAAAAGCTTATTGTAGTACATTCTAGTTTGTTAAAATATTCTGGTACTACAAGTGCATACCTTAATGAAATGTGTCGTGCTCGCTCACAATTCTGGTACACGGATAGACTCTACAAAGCACCGTCTGGCCATGCTAGAGACTGTATTGTCTTTTGAATTTCTGAGGTCTACCAACATCACTCCCTAAATGTTTCCAATGAAAATAGTGACAGCTCTTTAACCTCGCCAAATCTGAGATAGATTATGATTCATGAGCTGGAGAGAGAAACTGCTTGGACGGCCTCCATGACATCAAAACTGACACATCTTTTCCATATTAATGCACGACACGCAGATAGCAAATGAAAACAAAAACACAGCTTGATATAATCCCACCTTTGCGCTTTTATCTGCTTGTAAGACTTTTCAAACTTTTAACATTTCATTTTTATAAGATCGTGATGGTCTCTGAAGGAACATGGATGAACATAGCAGGTTATGATTCAAGCTAATGTACAACATGTGAATTTTTAGGTCAATACATGACATTTTTTATTTCTGATCTGAAATGTTTGCTTTTATTACAATTTTCTATTTTTTTATCAGTACAAATCATCATGCAGTCATTGCACTTGAAACGTAACCTAGCCACACACATACAGGTTACAATGTGAATTGCTGGATAATTGTAAGGGAATTGTAAGTTTTAGGACAAAAAAAAAAGAATTTTCAATTTAAAGATTCCATGGCGTAAGACTATTTTGTCCAGTAATTTTTAGTTTTCCTTACTCTGAATCTCTGGCACCCCAGCAAAGGCAGGGTCAAATTTATAACTAGGGACAGTAGGCATGTGCCTGCCACAAGGGGGTGCCTTTCTGTGTAAAAAATATAAAAATATTTTTTTTTTTTACAATTTACAGTAATTTAGACCACTGTATCTCTGGAGTCCTATGGGCTAGAGGGGCATATGAGGTATCATTGGAAAGATCAGATTGTGGCCTTCCAGTGATACCAAATATTACCAAGTTATAGTTATGTAGAAATAAAATAACAAACTAATAATTTTTTTTCTAACGCAGAACTATTATTCAGTTTACAATTAGAAGGTGAACAGTAATGCTGCGCTAACTCACCTTCTTATTTCCCACACTGCCAGCAAGTGTGGAGCTGATGATGCAATGCATTGTTTCATCGACAAACTAGACTGTGGCACTGCAGTGAGGAGAGACAGGGGGACTTTGGAACCTGCATCTCTGAATCTGTGAAATTTCAGTGCTCTTTGAATAACGCCTCTAGTTTATTTATTTATTTTATTTATAAAGGATTTTACCAGGAAGGATACATTGAGATTTCTCTCGTTTTCAAGTATGTCCTGGGTTCAAGAACATTGAATGGTTACAGAAAGACAAAATAGTAAAATGCAAGATATTAACACTAGGGATGAGCTGTTCGGGTTCGGACGGTTCGGAGTTCGACCCAAACTTAGCCTGTTCGGGCGGATCACGAACCCCGAACATTTCCGGGTGTTCGCCGCATGTTCAACCACAATGGACCACAATGCATTTTCCCACTGCCTGAAGCTCGTAATTGGCTACAGCCTTGCACCTGACCACAGGTCTGGTGCAAGACTGGTTGAACACAATGCCAATCACCGCTCAGAGTCCTGATTGGGCAAATTTTGCCCAATCATGGGCTCACAGAGCTAAGTCACGCAGCACACTATATAAGGTTTCAACGCGCCGATTCTGCACGCATTTCAGAGGAGATTTCAAAGAAGATAGTTGTGTGTGTTGTTACTGCCGGTCTGCCACGCTACTGGGGGGGTCTGGGGGGTCTCATTTCGACCAAATATCAGGGAATTTAGGTGATGTGTGTCTTGTTACTGTGCCAACAAGTTTTTTTGGGGTTTACAACTTTATTTAAAACATTTGTGAATTGAGGTGATTTTCTGGGTCTTGTCACACTGTGCCAGCAAATCTTTTTGGGTCTCATTTATACCAAATATCAGGGAATTTAGGTGATGTGTGTCTTGTTACTGTGCCAACAAGTTTTTTTGGGGTTTACAACTTTATTTAAAACATTTCTGAATTGAGGTGATTTTCTGGGTCTTGTCACTGGCCAGCAAATCTTTTTGGGGCTCACTAATTTCTTTAAAACACTTGTGAATTAAGGTGATCTTCTGTGTCTCGTCACACAGCCAGCAATTTTTTTTGGGGCTCACTAATTTCTTTAAAACACTTGGGAATTAAGGTGATCTGTGTCTCGTCATACAAAAGTACCACGCTGTATTTTGGGGCTCACTAATTTCTTTAAAACACTTGGGAATTAAGGTGATCTGTGTCTCGTCATACATACAGTACCATGCTGTATTTTGGGGCTCACTAATTTCTTTAAAACACTTGTGAATTAAGGTGATCTTCTGTGTCTCGTCACACAGCCAGCAATTTTTTTTGGGGCTCACTAATTTCTTTAAAACACTTGGGAATTAAGGTGATCTGTGTCTCGTCATACATACAGTACCACGCTGTATTTTGGGGCTCACAATTTCTTTAAAACACTTGGAAATTAAGGTGATCTGTGTCTCGTCATACAAAAAGTACCACGCTGTATTTTGGGGCTCACTAATTTCTTTAAAACATTTGTGAATTAAGGTGATCTGTGTCTTGTCACTGGCTGCCAGCTATCAGTGCGTCTCACTGAGTTATACCAGAGTCATTTAAATCTTTATACCAGAGTTGAATCAGAGTTCTGTATATATTAATCTATATATCACTCACCATGTCTGAAAGAACAAAAAGGACAGGCAGACGCTCCCAGCCACAGATAAGAGGGCAAGCAGCCCCTGTGTCGGGAAGCTGTGTCTCTGGTCGTGGTGGACGTGGTGCATCCTCTGCAGGGGTACGCTTGTCCTTTCTAACTGGTGCTGGCCGTCTTAAGCAGCAGCAACATACAGAGGACTAGGTGGATTGGCTAACCAGGCCATCCTCATCCTCCGAGTCCTCTGCCAGCCAATTTTCTAGTGCTTTACAGTCCACCTCAGCTGCCAAAGCATCTAATGCAGCCTTCATGTCCACAGCTACTCCTGCCGTAGCCTTGCTATCACACACAGAGGAGTCAGCTGAATTGTTTGACTACAATGAGAGTGACATGCTGCTTGAGGATGCGCAGCAAGTACAGTGCTCTGATTCAATCTCTGAGGTTGAGCAAGGGAGTATAATCAACCTAGAGGAAGGGGGTGCCAGTGATGACATACAAATAGCTGGCACTCATGTTGCCCCAGCAGCTGCAGCATACTGCCAAGTTGGCTCCAGTGACGAGGAGATAGGGGGTGAAGAGGACATTGATGATGATGAGGTCACTGACTCCACCTGGGTGCCAGATCGAACTGCCTGGGTGCCAGATCGAATTTTTGTGAAAATCACTTTGAAGAAAAGGGGTAACCTAGATGTGACTATGATATTTATTCTGAAAATAAATATTAAACAAAGCATTAGCCTAAAGCATAGGAAGGGTTATTTTACAGTGAGAACAATAAAGCTGTGGAATCTGACTGTTGAGGTGGTTGGGTCAGAATCTATACAGACTTTTAAAAAAAGACTGGATGACTTCCTGCAGACACAGAATATTAAGGGGTATAATATTTAATATGTGGGTTAAAGCTGCTTGATCCTAGGAGAAATCTGACTGGCATTCTGGGGTCAAGAAGGAATTTTTTCCCAGTGCGTTGCATATTGGTGAGCGCTTCAGACTGGGTTTTTTTGCCTTCTTTTCGATCAACAGCAGTAGGTGATATGTGAAAGGCTGAACCCGATGGACACATATCTTTTTTTCAGCCTATGAAACTATGTAAATAATATGTGATCATTAATTACATGTAAGGTGAGCAAACGTGCTCACTTGATGCATTCCACTGTTTAAACTTTGTGTTGAAAGGAGATTATTACTTTAAAACTCTGTGCAGTAACCAAGCTAGAAAACACAACTTTTTCGGACAATGTACTGGCCTATAGCTGTAATACGGATGTCCTTGCCAAAAGAGAAGTCAGATCAAGAATCTCATGTTTTCTTTCAGAGGCGTTCACAGGGAAAATATTTTGGTGGCAGCCCATCTGATTCAAATCACAGTGATTTTACTCCAAATCCTTTAATAAAAGTTTCACATCATACGGTTCTGCTTTAGCCTCCAGGTTCAGGAACAGGCCTAGCGAAAGCAATTGCTAATATGGAGAGCACACATTGTCTGAGAGGAAACTTTTGAGACACATTCAGAAAACAGGCTCTCTCCCAAGGGTGCAGCTCTGAAGAGCTGCTGTTTCTAATTTCAGTAGAACAAAAAGAAAATAACATGTACAGAGAAAAATGGCTATATTTTGCGTTTCGATCACAACTCTTCACAGTCAGAACATGCTTTTACACTGGAAACAACCATTTTCTTCTATTGGACTAAACATACAATTGAATTAAACTTCAAAAAAATGGCATAATGTGATACATTGTATGTAAGTCTTGTGCGTGATACAATAAAGTATTATAAATAATCATGTTACCTCACACAAAGGCCAAAAAAATAAAAGTATCATCTGTGATTTATATCGCAGAGGCTTTAGAATATCAGTAAGGGCCATTAAATTGTAACTACATACAGAAAAAGTGGTGTCGCGCGTATGCTCGAGGCGGCTGCAACAACCAGGAGTAACAATCTAGTTCATGTATAAAATATAGCAAGGAAAAAGATGTCATCTGCGCTCGTTTCTATACAATTCCATGTGAAATGAAACACAATTAGAGGTTTTAGTTTGCTTGAATGGCCATTGAAGCGTAAGCTCACTCGCCGCCACATCACAGCACCTCTTGGTAGAGTGAGTACCTAACCAATGTAACCAAAAGCCGCTCCTCTGAGTAGCTGAACTTGGAATTGTATAGAAACGAGTGCAGATGACATCTATTTTCTTGCTATATTTTATACATGAACTGGGTTGTTACTCCTGGTTGTTGCAGCCGCTCTGGTGAGTATGGGCGCAACACCGCCTTTTCTGTATGTATTGTGACACAGTCCAGTTTTAACCACGTCTTCTAGGGCAACATAAATATGCAGAGCCACAGTCTTTTTTTTTTCTTAAGCAAGACTTTTATTTACCTCCACCTTTCACAGGCAATCAGTGGGAGAATCAGTGGATCACAGCAAACATTTCTTTCAGCAACAGAGGAATAACTTGGTTCTTTTTCCCTGTCTCTCCAGCTCTCTCTCCTGGAAGGACAGACACCCACACTCCTCAGCTACAAAAGAAAACCTTCCCTTAATAAAGCCCAACTAAATGGGACCACACCTGTATGCCATCGTTGGCTTTATTCTCCAAAACCTGGCCTGGCTAGTGAGCCGGGCTGCTGGGATAGTGGCCCGCCCTTCTCTCCACTATCCCGACCCCAGGGACCCATAACACATTTTACTGGACGCTCTCCATTGCACCAGCGAAACACAAAATATATTTTAACCATCTCCCTGGGGTTATTTTTAAACACAGTGCACAAGGTCTGGTCTCACATATCGCCCATTCAGGACCATACCCTGCTTCCTGTCACACACCCTCCCCCTCAGCTCAAGACCATCGGGACGAGCGACCACGGACATCAGCGAATGCACCCGAGACAGCCCGTCGACATTTCCCTGTAGAAGACCGGCCCTGTGCTCCACCGAAAAACTAAATGGCTGTAGGCTAAGGAACCACCTCGTGACCCTCGCATTAGTCTCCTTATTGCGATACATCCATATGAGAGGAGCGTGGTCAGTTATCAGCCTGAATCTCCTACCCAATAGATAATACCTAAGGGTTTCCAATGCCCATTTGATGGCAAGGCATTCCTTCTCCACAACAGAATAGTTCTTTTCCCGCGGCAACAGCTTCCTGCTGAGAAAAAGAACAGGGTGTTCCTCTCCCTGACACTCCTGGGAGAGGACGGCCCCCAAACCAGCCTCAGAGGCATCAGTCTGGACTATGAAGTCCTTCGCAAAATCAGGGGACACCAAAACGGGATATACACACAGGGCCTCCTTCAGACCTATAAAAGCCTTCTCGGCTTCGGGAGACCACTTCACCATCACAGGGGATCTCGCCTTTGTGAGATCAGTGAGGGGAGCGGCTATCGCAGCAAAATTCGGGATGAACCGCCTATAGTATCCAGTTAACCCGAGAAAAGCCCTCACCTGTTTTTTTTGTCAAAGGTTGTGGCCAACTCTGTATAGCCTCAACCTTCGTTGTCTGAGGCTTGACCAAACCTTTGCCAATAGTGTAGCCTAAGTACTTGGCTTCCGCTAGCCCAATGGTACTTTTTGTGGGGTTGGCCACTAGGCCCGCAGACCGAATTGCAGTGAGCACCCGCTGAACTTTAGGAAGGTGCGATTCCCAATCTGGACTATATATAACCACATCATCCAAGTATGCCGCCGCATATTGAGCGTGGGGTTGTAAAATCCTATCCATCATCCTCTGGAACGTGGCAGGGGCCCCGTGCAAACCAAATGGCAACACTGTGTATTGGAACAAGCCATCTGGGGTTGAAAAGGCCGTTTTCTCCCTCGCTTGGTCAGTGAGTGGCACCTGCCAATACCCCTTAGTCAGATCAAGGGTTGTGAGATAGCGTGCTTTCCCAAGCCTCTCAATCAGCTCGTCAACCCTAGGCATGGGGTAGGTGTCAAATTTAGAAATGCAATTCAATTTACGGAAGTCATTACAAAATCTAATGGACCCATCCGGTTTAGGGACAAGCACAATGGGACTGTTCCACTCACTGTGCGATTCCTCAATCACCCCAAGTTTTAGCATTTTCTCTACTTCAGTCTTTATAGCTTGCCTACGGGCCTCAGGTACTCTGTACGGCTTCAGACAGACCTTTTTCCCTGGCTCGGTTATTATGTCATGTCTGATTATTTGTGTCCTCCCCGGTATCGCTGAGAACACTTCTCTGTTTTGCCTAAGAAACACCTTAACCTCCGCTTTCTGGTGTACAGAGAGGGTGTCAGAGATGTTTACCTCGGGGTCTGTGATAGGGAGGTCCGTAGGCTTCAGGGCCACTAAGACCTCTCTATCCTTCCATGGCTTTAACAGGTTTATATGGTAGGTTTGCTCAGGTTTCCTCCTTCCCGGCTGGCTTACCTTATAATTTACCTCTCCTATTTTTCCCATCACCTCATAGGGACCCTGCCAGGTAGCCAAAAATTTATTTTCCACCGGGGACTAGAACCAATACCCTATCTCCCGGTTGAAACACTCTGACCCGGGCATTCTTATTGTAGCTATACCTTTGGGCCTCCTGGGCTTTCCTCATATAGTCTCTAACGAGGGGCATGACCGCCTCCATGCGGTCCTGCATTTGGGATATGTGCTCCACGACACTATGGTAGGGTGTCGTTTCCTGTTCCCATGTCTCCTTAACGACATCCAGCAGTCCCCTGGGATGCCGCCATATAACAGCTCAAACGGGGAAAAACCTGTAGAGGCCTGAGGGACCTCTCGGATGGAGAACATTAAGTAGGGCAAAAGAAGGTCCCAATTCCTGCCATCTTTATCAATAGCCTTCCTTAGCATACTCTTAAGCGTTTTGTTAAACCGCTCTACTAAGCCATCGGTTTGCGGGTGATATACTGAGGTTTTTAGCTGCTTGATGCCTAGCAATTTACACAACTCTTTCATAACCCTGGACATGAATGGAGTCCCCTGGTCTGTTAGGACCTCTTTTGGTATTCCCACCCTGCTAAACATCAGCATGAGTTCTTTTGCTATGGACTTGGCAGTGCCATTGCGGAGGGGAATCGCTTCAGGGTAGCGTGTTGCATAATCGAGGACAACGAGTATGTACTGGTGCCCCCTCGCAGATTTAACCAGGGGACCCACCAGGTCCATAGCAATCCTTTCGAACGGGACATCGAGTATGGGCAAGGGCACTAACGGGCTCCGGAATCCTGGAGCCGGTGCAGTAAGCTGACATTTAGGGCAAGAAGTACAATATCTATTGATGGCAGCAAACACCCCTGGCCAACAGAACCTCCTGAGGATCCTCTCCTTTGTTTTATCGATTCCTAAATGTCCCCCAGGATATGGTTATGGGCAAGGTTTAACACCGTATTCCTAAAGTTTTGCGGTACCAATAACTGTTTGACAATGTCCGTCCCTTTCTTTTCCACACGATACAACAGATTGTCAGACATTTCAAAGTGGGGGTACAGCAACAACCTCCCAGGCTGGGTCACATTTCCATCCACAACCTGGATATCATTTCTCACTGCCCCTAGGGTGGGGTCCTCCCATTGGCCCCTTTAAAGTTTACCGGGCCACCCGCTAAACCCAATAACTCCGCCTGGTCAGAGTTAGCACCTGGCTCATTACTCTGAGGCGGTTGGGTGCCCACTAATATTGGCATAGGACCACAGGTTGTTTCGTTGAACTCATCATCTAGATCAACATCAGAAAAAGGAAAGACATAGCCCTCCTTGATTTGCCTCAGTTCAGGGAGTTCCCATAGTTCCAAGAAGTATGGAAAATCTCTCCCAATCACAACATCATGGGCCAAGTTTGGTACCACCCCCACACAATACTTCAGGGTACCACACTGGGTTTCCACTTCAGTAGTGGGGTACTCTCGTTTGTCTCCATGCACACAGACAACCCCAAGTTTTTTCACATGGTTAAACACCACCTTAGATAGAATGGCTTTAGTCACCAGGGTGACCATACTCCCCGAATCCAGCAAGGCGTTACACCGTCTGCCATTAACCTTCACGGTACACCAATGCGGATTATCAACTTTACCAGCAATGTCATACCCAGAGTACAGTGAATGTGCTTCATTATAGTCCATGGGCTCATCGTTCATACAGTCTCTGGCTATGTGGCCCACTCTATGGCATTTAAAGCACCGGATTATAGGATTATATTTAGGTACTCCCTGTACCCGGGAAACATGTCAGAGGGGTTTTCTGCATGTCCTTGCTCTTCTACACCCCGCACCCGCTGAACAGTCTTACCAGTTCGTGTGGCGTTCTGGGATTTAGGGCTGCGGGACTGAGTCGCTGAAGGCGGTTGCACAGCTTCTCCCGAAGCTATAAATCTTTCTACCAAGGTGATCAACTGGTCTGCGGTTTGGGGGTCTCCTTGGTTTACCCAGCGGCGCAGAGAAGCAGGTAATCCACGCTGATAGCGATCCATAACTAGGGTCTCCACTATTTTAGTAGCGGAGTTGATTTCCGGCTGTAGCCACTTCCTGGCAAGATGAATCAAGTCAAACATCTGGGAGCGTGCAGCCTTGTTAGAAGAGTACGCCCAGGATTGGAATCTTTGCGCCCGCACTGCGGTGGTCACCCCCAGGCGCGCCATGATCTCTGTTTTTAATTTCACATAATCACTGGCCTGGGTTGGCTCCAGATCGTAGTAGGCCTTCTGAGGTTCCCCACTCAAAAAAGGGGCAAGTATGCTCGCCCACTCAGCCGCCGGCCATTCTTCCCTTGCTGCAGTTCGCTCAAAGGCCAACAGGTACGCCTCCACATCATCTGCTGCGGTCATTTTTTGCAGGTAATGGCTGGCCCGGATCACCTTGGTACCCTGGTAGCCATTTGCAGAATCAGACTCCAGTTTGTCTGATATGGCACGAATCTCCTTGCGTAGAGTACTGGTGGTAGTTCGCTGTTCCTCCTGGACCATGCCGATCGCCTCCACTTGGGATGTCATAAGCTGTCGCACTAGGACCTCTGTGCTTTCCTTCTGAGCTCTAGCCATAGCCAAAGCATTCTCCGCCTGGGCCAAAATTAGTCGCTGCAGGGTTTCCTGGGTCTCAGCAGTTCTCTTGTTTGCCTCCTGCTGTGCCGCAGTAGACTGAACCAGGGCTTTTACGACGTCGTCCATGCTGCTCGTGGTTTATATTGCCCTCAGACTGGTGTGGTTATCCTCACACAGGGCACCATATGTGACACAGTCCAGTTTTAACCACGTCTTCTAGGCAACATAAATATGCAGAGCCACAGTCTTTTTTTTTTCTTAAGCAAGACTTTTATTTACCTCCACCTTTCACAGGCAATCAGTGGGAGAATCAGTGGATCACAGCAAACATTTCTTTCAGCAACAGAGGAATAACTTGGTTCTTTTTCCCTGTCTCTCCAGCTCTCTCTCCTGGAAGGACAGACACCCACACTCCTCAGCTACAAAAGAAAACCTTCCCTTAATAAAGCCCAACTAAATGGGACCACACCTGTATGCCATCGTTGGCTTTATTCTCCAAAACCTGGCCTGGCTAGTGAGCCGGGCTGCTGGGATAGTGGCCCGCCCTTCTCTCCACTATCCCGACCCCAGGGACCCATAACACATTTTACTGGACGCTCTCCATTGCACCAGCGAAACACAAAATATATTTTAACCATCTCCCTGGGGTTATTTTTAAACACAGTGCACAAGGTCTGGTCTCACATATCGCCCATTCAGGACCATACCCTGCGTCCTGTCACAGTATATTTTGTTGTAACACCATTTACCGTATTTTTCGCTCCATAAGACGCACCTGACCATAAGAAGCACCTAGTTTTTAGAGGAGGAAAACAGGAAAATAAATATTCTGAAATCAAATAGTGTAATAATGGATATTGCCCTTGCTCCTCTCATGGATATACTGCCCCAGCTCATGGATATACTGCCCCAGCTCATGGATATACTGCCCCAGCTCATGGATATACTGTCCCCTAGCTCATGGATACTGTCGTCCCCCAGCTCATGGATACTGCCCCCAGCTCATGGATACTGCCCCCAGCTCATGGATACTGTCCCCCAGCACATGGATTTGCCCCAGCACATGGATTTGCCCCAGCACATGGATAATGCCCCAGCTCATGGATATTGCCCCAGCACATGGATAATGCCCCAGCACATGGATAATGCCCCAGCTCATGGATATTGCCCCAGCACATGGATATTGCCCCAGCACATGGATAATGCCCCAACACATGGATATGCCCCAGCTCGCTCATGGATATGCCCCAGCTCACTCATGGATATGCCCCAGCTCGCTCATGGATATGCCCCAGCTCGCTCATGGATCTGCCCCAGCTTGCTCATGGATACGCCCCAGCTCGCTCATGGATATGCCCCAGCTCGCTCATAGATATGCCCCCGCAGCGCATGGATATGCCTCAGCTCACCTGTCGCCGCTTCGTTAGGCTCCCTCTGAGCGTGCGTCCGGCGGCAGGAAGCTGGGGCACTCGCCTGGGGGAGCCACGTGACCGCGATCTCGCGAGATCGCGGTCACGTGGCTCCCCCAGGTGAGTGCCCAAGCTTCCTGCCGCCGGACGCACGCTCAAAAGGAGCCGAACGCGGCGCGACAGGTGAGCTGAGGCATATCATGGGGCATTCGCTCCATAAGACGCACCCACTTTTCCCCCCACTTTTTGGGGGGAGAAAAGTGCGTCTTATGGAGCGAAAAATACGGTAAGTCATTTTTACAGCTGTTCCTTTTTCCATGTTTTTGTTTTCAACCCCAAATGGGAAGTGCTTGGTGTGTGTATAAATGAAACCCACCATTTTTGCCTCTTGGCTGGAAAATCAGCAAGAGAGCAGCAGCTGCTCAGAGGAGCGACTTTTGGTTACATTGGTTAGGTACTCACTCTACCAAGAGGTGCCATAATGTGACGAGTGAGCTTATGCTTCAATGGCCATGCAAGCAAACAAAAACCTCTAATTGTGTTTTGTTTCATATGGAATTGTATAGAAACGAGCACAGATGATATCTTTTTTCTTGCCATTAAATTGTAAGCTCACCTGCCACTAAGTAAGGCTCCCAGATCCTCCACGTTTTCCAGGACCCACATAGATGGTTCCAATGGAGCGGTGTACATTTATGTGTAACTCACTGCATATAACGGCCTCTTTTGTTAATATTAACAGCTTGCTTCCTATTCTCAGAAAAAAATCAAGCAAAGAGTATAGCGATACCAGTGAAAAGGGAATAATGAACATATATACCTTATAGAAATTGTATTCCCCCAGTCGTATACAACCTCAAAAACAGAAACAGAAACATAACATAGCGTAATATTGCTATTAAAACAAATAAATAAATAACAAATAATAAAGCAAGTAAAAGGTCACTCGCACTCTATGTTGAGTGACCTTCCACTTGCTTTATTATTTGTAATAAAAGCAATATTACGCTATGTTTCTGTCTCTTTTTTGAGGTTGTATATGACTGGGGGGGGGGATACAACTTCCATAAGGAATACATGTTCATTATTCCCTTACCACTGGTATCGCTACACCCTTTGCTTTTTTTCTGTGTATGCTCATTGTGGGTGTTGAAGGTAGAGACGACACACATGGGAGTTTTAGCGATCCTATTCACTTTCTATACCTCGGCGCTTTGCGAGCCCACTTTTATGTGCATCTAAACCTTATCTTTCTTGTTTTCTATTTGCTTCCTATTCTGTTGCAGCTCAAATCTGACCATGTGTTACTGTACCTTTGTGTTTCCATAGGAATTGAGACTGTAGTGGGAGCCGGAGAATAACCAATAAGTTACACTTTATTTTGCAGTTGCAAAGAGAAATGTCTGCGACCCAAATCTGGTTTTAAGTGATTTTTCTTTCCTTAGTGAACTTAAAAATAAAAAAAATCATGTTACTATCCAAATGCATGTAAATCCAATCCTATGCTTTTTCTCTACTGCATTTTACTTTACAGTGTTCAGCCCCACTTCATGCATAAACATACCAGACACATTTTTGTCATCTTTTTTAGTCCGATATATTTATTCTAAACAGAAAGTCAGGGTTATTCACTGACCTCCGAATTGGTCCAAAACTGCACCAAAGGATTTTGGGCCAATTCATCTATTCACTAAGCTGTCAATTTGCCAAATACAGACAAATTGACAAAAAAATATGGTGTAGTTCAGTTTGGCAGCACCGAAATTGCCCCAAAGAAGACTATCGTGTCTTCTAGTCACAGAACACCGAACTGCACCGAAATTCTTCCCAACTTGACATAGGAAACCCTATTTAAACCTTGAATGACAATGAGCCCCAGGAGGATCTATGCCCTAAGCAAGTAGTTTAACCTCATAAAAGCAGACACTAGGTTAGGGAGAATAGGACCTGCCGCGAATGCGTATATCAACATTGTATCAGGCATATTCAATATATGACCATGTTTTGTAACCAAATCTCTAGGTTAATAAAATGTGAGCAATTTCTGCTGTGCCAGTAAAAGTGATTTGGTTGGTATTTGCAAATTTGGCAAAATCCGGTGCTGTTTGAATAACCCTCATAATGTCTATGTGGTAATGCGGTGTTAGGTCAGCATTTCCCCAGCTCTCCTTGGTCTGTGCATGCGTGGCATGCTTTGAAATAATATTGCACTTCACCATCTTACATCCAATTACTGCCTGTAACTGGATGCAGACAAAGTAGACTAGTGGAATAAAGGTTGGGAAGTTGGTGCTGGGCGCTAGCACTAAATTTCCATGGGCATCACTTGAAACAGGAACTGGTATACATTGTTCACAATTCCTCAAAAGAAAGAGAGAAGAGAAAATGCTCTGTGCAGACTGTTTTTTGCAGGCAAACAGAAAAGGTAAGTGAGGAAAGTCTACTCACATTTGGTGGTGCCTGTTCTGCTAAAGGCACCAAACGTCAGACAGTCGGTGGATTTAAGGAGACACCGATTCCCCCTCTCGGACTCAAAAGAAGCCGGAGATCAAGAGTGATATTCTTCCAGGGTTTCCAACAACGAATACTCAGGATAGTTGGAATCCACAATGGGTTTATTAACCTCCCTGCCGGTATTCCCGAGTGTGACTCGGGGTTAAATTTTGCTACCGCGAACGGTAACCCTGAGCCACACTCGGGCTGGATGCATACTCACCTCCTCCTGGCTCCCTCGCTGTCCCCCGCAGTGTGATCGCGGCGAGCTGCTTCCTGGAAGGCTCCCTGTGAGTCACATGATGCAGGGGGCGGGACCGCAGCAAACTTCATTCATAATACACACTGAATCCAAAATGCAATGTTTATGATCGGCCACTAGGTGGCATGTACAGGATAAGAAATAGACTATACATCGTCTCACCCTTGTTTGCAGACAGATTTCAGTGTTTTTTGTTGTATTTTATTGAATATCATTTATTTGCATTATTTTGGATAATTTTTTGGGATAATAAATTATTATGTCGTGTTTCAAACTTTATCGGACTCAGTGTATTTACTATTTATTTTTTATTTATTTATAAAGAATTTTACCAGTAAGGACTCTTGATGGCACGGATTTCAGTGCGTGATTCCTAATTATTACAGGCTAACTATATACAAAAACACGTTTCCTTTAAATAAAAAATTGAGACGCTTTTAGACACAAAATTTTAAAAAAATTAGACCGCCAGGGAGGTTAAAAGGCAAATATAAAAACATATAATATACCACAAACGCGTTTCGCTGGACGCAGCTTCATCAGTGGGTGGATTAATGAACAGAGCTTTTTTATTTACATTTACTTTACATTGGAGAGAAAACAAATAATAAAAGTTTAACGTTCATAAAGAAATATGCAAGCCTTATGTAATACAGAATGCTGCCATAATGAAACCTACTGCCATTTACTTGTTGTATTCTTTACTCTCCCTCTATTACTTAATCTGCATTTTCTAACGCGCCGTCCCCAGCATCTGCTCCATGCAGTTCATAGGACTCCATGGAGGACTGTACTGCTGGGTCAAATGAGCGGCAGGATCTCACTTCCCGCGAGATGCTGCAGGTCGGCGGAGTGATTGCGGAGGGAGACAGGGGACTTTATATCCCCAGCCTCACTCTGCTCTCGGCGGCCAGAAGCAGCGGATCGAGCCGGCGTTCTCGCCGCGGGATAAGAGGTGAGTATGTGATTTTTGGGGGGTTTTGAGCTGCAGGTAATGGATTTTGCAGCACCGCAATCTGTTACCTACACCTCTGAACTGGTGTTAATTTTTTTCGCTAACGCGAGCTCTTAGGATCACTTGGTCCTGACACTAGTTACTAACACTAGTTACTCTGTGCTTTTAATTTGCGCTCCCCATGCTAAGCATAGGGAGAGCAAAGTACAGTAAACTTGCACTACAAAATGCAAATTAACGAGTGCTAAGGGGTTTTTTAACCCGTTAGCACAGTGTTTCCCAACCGCGGTCCTCAAGTACCCCCAACAGATCAGGGTTTAAGGATTCCGTTGGGGAAATGCAGACTGGATCCTGCAATCGCTGAGCAGCAAATTTTATCCCCTGCGCTGTGCTTCAGATATCTGGCAAACCTGACCTGTTGGGGGTACTTGAGGACTGCGGTTGGGAACCACTGCGTAGCGAATCAGAGGCGATCTGTGCGGCGTGCTATGAGCTCCTTTAAGCTAACGCTAACGTGAGCGCCAGCGTTAGCTTGAAGGAAGTGATAGAGCCCACAGACTGGGATCTACACTCCTGATGAGCCAAAATCTCACATAACCATCTTATGGTGGAAAAGAACCACAAACACATGAATCAAAAGCGTGATTCATTACTATTTGGTGCCTTTAGATTCATGTTTTATTTTATAAAAAAAAAACACCATCGGTTTTAAACAAAATTATCCTGAAAATCTACAAGCTTAGGTTTATTGGGGCTGGTGATAATGTATGCTGGATTAGAGCTGACAATGATCTTTGAGCTTGGGGGCATTTATGTCTTCTGAATGACATTCTCCGGCATTGATGGCTTGGCAGGCAGTTAGACAACACAGAACTGACTATTTTTGATGTTTTTATTCCTGGGGTGGAGGGGGACACAGTTTGTCTAGACAATATGATCTTTCAATTGCCCTGTCAATCTGCTTGTCAGCTTTTATACAAGTTTATTGGAAAATCTGGCAAACATATCCCTTGTGGCTAACCTCTGTCTTCACTAATGCATAGTTAGGCCACCCTTGTAGATTAAACCAATGAGCGTCATAGGCCCAAGCAAAATATTTCTCAGTGTCAGACAATCCGATATTTCAAATGATGCCATGTGGTTTATGGTTTTAATCTTTTTATTCTCATGTCATCCAATTACACAACAAGAGCTACATTTCCACAATCATCTTCTATAATATTTTAAGAAATATCACCTTCTCCCGGCTAATTTATATCAAATTGTATAGTAATAACAAATAGCAGGATTATTGGCTTATCTACATTATGTAATGTATCTCTTTAACATTGACTTGTTTTATTGTGCCATCAAGGACTGAATGGGGTAGAATGTAGACGGGACAAATTCATTATATATTCATCACAATAAAAAAAAATCTAGTGAACAGGGAGGTGAATGTCACATTTTCTTTAGTTTTCACGTTTTTTAGGGAAGAATCAACAGTTTTAACTAAGATAGCACAGAATGATTATACTGTGGCCATATACTGCAGTATGTAACCATTTTATTTACATTTTTTGTGCATGTAAGAATTAATACACCTTGTAGTGGGTAAATAAGGTGATTGCTTCTACCGGTGACTTTGGATCAAGGATTACAGTGACCATACAAAAATGACATGGCGACGTATTTCACAAAGACATGATTGATGGCCTGAATGGCCCCAGGAAGTGTGTTCTTTGTGAGTGGCGTCTGTGGGAAACAGCCAACTGACAGACTAACTGAGTGAGTGTTTAAGTGTGTTTCCAACCGCATTGCAGGGATTAGATCATATGTTTCCTGGGGCCATTTCAGCCAGAGTGGCATGCTCTACCAAAGTTGTGTATGCCATACTGGCATTAGAATATCTCATTAACTTTTTTTCCATACATCAGCCGCAACATCTACATTTAGAAGACATATTAATATAACATCAGTCATTCTGCAGCAAAATGATAACTAATTATTCATACAAGCAAAAATACTGAAGATACATATATAAATAATAGCCTTGAGAAAGGCTCCTGAGAAGGCCGAAACGTCGGGAGAAGCTCACGGGCAGTATTTTAATATGATTTAATAAAACATCCTTTTTTATTCATTCATCTAAGACCCTGTGTGCGTACATCCAGTTTAGATTTGGGTTTCTACATTTTCTATTTTTTTTTTGCACCCTGGGCAATCTTTCTTTTGGTGCAAGCAGGTTTATATTGGATTTATATAAATAATAATAAATTAACGATTGATTTTTTTTATATGTGTATATATATATATTTTTTTTAAATAGGCACCAGCACTCACAAGTTTTCCCATAAAACTTTTTTTTTTGTATTCAAGAACGTTTATTGAGGCAAAAATCATCAGATGCATTGCAAAGGTAAAAAACATAAAAAAACAGCAGTCAGAGCAACATACAGCAAGCACCACAGGGCCGTCGTAGTGCAGGGAAAAGCCGCCGCAAACCCGTCGAACATTCAATGCAAACCCCAGCGAACGCACACCGAAACCCACAAGAACATCTGAATTAACCCCACCAAACACGCAGGAGAAACCTGACAAGCCGCCGATCACAGCAGAGAAAAACCCGACAACGCAGACGAATGGAGTGAAAAAAAACCCAGTATGCTTGAAAGTTGGAAAATTGGAACACTGTTTGCAAAAAAACTACTGACCAAAAATATCTGGAATTTACACGTAAGATCCAATGAATGATAATAAAAAGGGCAGTTACATTAAAAAGAAAAGACGATTTAAAAAAAAAAGGGAAAAAAGTTTGCCAAAAAAAATCCTGAAAAACAGATCCTAAAATAATCTATAAATAAAGAGACTTTTTACCGCAGAATATAATATTAAACGGTTTATTAGATATTGAATTAAAACGGGAATATTTTTAACATTGAAGCCTATGGGATTCACCTGAATAAATCTGCCGCATGAAACCACCGAACAGCAGGGCATTTCGGCAACTTTTGCCTGCTGTTCGGTGTTCTCTGAATAGACAAAGCAATGCTTCTCTATGGGGAATTTCACTGCCCTCGAACAGGCACTGAACAGGCACCATATGTGCAGGCAATTTGCCAGCATTTGGCGAACTGCCTGCTCTTTGAATAGCCGAATGGCCAGGAAAGGTAACCGAACGTTGAATTTCAGTGTTCGGTTACCTTTCGGCCACAATTCGCATCTCTTTGAATAACCCTGTTTCTGTCGGTTGGTCGGATTACTCTTTGGATTTATATAAAAATATATACACACTTCAACAGTTGTTATCTATAGGCCTCTTAAAAACTCATATTGACTTATGGCAGCAATGTGTAGTATTATGTTTCCTTTAAAGAAATCAGTAGTCGCACCATTGTTGATACACCTCTGCCCTCCACTTGGCCAAACAATCCTTCTTCTCATCTCTTATATCTACGCTGTCCTCCAACCCTAAACGGCTCTGGTCCACCTTCAACACCCTCCTCTACCCACCTGCACCTCCCCCCTCAGCTGCCTTCAGTGCTCAAGACCTGGCAGATTTATTCCTCAAAAAAACTCTAACTATCAGAAGCAACATCCCAACACAAGATAGTTATCTGCCACCTCCACTCCCAGAGGTCCCCTCTGCCACCCTCTGCCGCTTCCTCCCAGCCATTGAGGAGGAAGTCAATTCCTTATTGTCCTCCTCACATCTCACCACGTGACCGCTCGACCCCATTCAGTCACATCCATAGGCGACTCTACAGGGGGCAAGGGGGGGCAATTGCCCCCCCATGGTTATTCCTTGCCCCCATGTGCCCCCCCACCAAAAATCAGCATCCAGCTTCCCACACTTCTTCAGACCAACGTATCTCCGTCGCTATGCATCGTATATGGACGAACTAGGTGTCATTTGAAAGGGCAGATTCTGGCCTTTCCAATGATACCCAACATGACCATATTCAGTGTGAAGTATAAGTCATAATACATTAAATAAAAACCTGTACTTAAACTTAAACATTTTCACAGGGTTGAAATGGATCAGCAGTGAAATGGTTAATGTTCAGACTATACACTACATTGTGTATTACGTTAGTTTTTGCCTTGGTTTTAGTTGTATATTAAGGGTTAATGGGCAGGCTTTATCCCTTACAGTATACATTTGTTTTTTCCTTGATTAATGGCATTTTAAGGGTTGATGGGTAAACTACATGCCTCAGTGTATTCATTTCAGGTTTTCCCTTGATGAATGGCATTTTACGGGTTAAGGGGTAGCTAAATGCTATTATTTTTATTGTATTTCTCTGGGTTTATGGCATTTTAGGGGTTATTATGGAAGTTAGAATCTAAAGGGTCTATTTATCTTTAGATCCTCTGCCTTCCGTCACATTTCGGGGAATTTATTTTTCCGAAAATAAGGTGAATTCCATATTTAGCGAATGGTCACTGTAATTTGCTAAAAGTGGAGTCACTGAAGCAGCTATCAGACATTCAGCGAAAACTGCCGAATTGCAGCGAATAAAATATTGAATTTAAGTATCAGGTTAGTACAACAAAAAGGCATCATTGCATCACATTACTCTGGGGTTTGGATTCTTATTTATATATACTTATTTAGGGCACTATTACCTGGTGTGAGCTAACCCTTGCGTCGGCGTTATTTTGCGTTAGCGCCAGGTTAATTGAGTCTAGCGCTGGACCAACAGATCGTTTGCCTCCCGCTACAAATAGAAAAAATCACTTAGCGCGTTGCTATTAGCGATTTGTACCGCGAGCTTAATGTACTTTCCGCGTCCTATACTTAACACAGGGAGTGCTAGAGATCTCTAGCGCTTTTGTAGCTAACAGATCACTGGGTGCCAGCGCTAAATTTTTTGAGGTGCACTAATTGCAACATTTTACCTACTGCTCAACCCTGGTGCTAACTCCAAAAAAACAGAAAAACCTGGTCCTTGTCCAAAATTAATAGGCAATTGAAAGGAATGCAGCACAGGTGTTCTCTTGGCCCCATACACCATAGTAATGGATATGGTCAGCAATGTCGCTGCTGTTGCAGTAAGCTCTATTATAAATGTATCCTTTATGTACATATATCCTAATTCTAATATATTGCCTAATTTCAAACATTTTATGCTGGGGGTTATTCATTGTATGGAAGCAGATGATTATTAGGGTGACTGTGTGGACCATGTTTAAAGGGACACGTGAATAAGTCTTGCCCTGAAACATGTATTAATGCTATGCTGCAGCAGGGAAATTGTTGTCGCTCACCTGGCCTTCCTTTTGGATCTATTAAATACAGTGTAATGATTCTACATGCTGTTGGGTGGCATTTATCATGCAATGCCCATCAGCCTTAATATATGTGTGCCTTAAAACATGGATGATACGGCCACCGTGGAGGATTTTAATAATGCAGGGGTGTGAGGTTATTCACTGGATGTGTTCATATTCAAGCTTGTGATACCCGAGACACGCAACATGGTCTTTTACATCTTGAAGGCTGCGAAGTTCCACCAAGCGCATGATCAGCCAGTTTTGATGTGGCGTTCTTTCCAAAACCAAAAGAGCGCCCTGCTGGGGAAAAGGGTTTTCGAAACGCTGAGGTTTAAAGTTTCAGCAGATGTTTCCTCTGAAGTGAATGCCATGTGGTCCTTGAATGGGATTGGTTGGCACGTCTGGCTCCTGGATGGTGATTGGCTGGAGTTTCAAAACCAGGCTTCCCCTGGTGTCACGGAACACAGGGGACACTAGGGATAGGCTTAGTGCATTTTGATTATGTTCTGATGGGGGAAATCACAAACAACCACTTTCAACATAAAAACATAAACAGACCAATAGCTTAAATGAGGAGAATAGCGGAGGAGCGAGGTTTTACTATAGTCCACAGTCTCTGCGCACGGGGTTCCGTGACAGTCCGTTTTACCGGGATAATCTTATGATTATCCGCATTTCAGACTTTAACCGGAACATATACACACGTATTCTGTGACTCTCGTCTGTAACATTTTTAAGAAGTGTAAGAATAAATCTACCATCTTATCGGCTGGTTCAGCTGCGAAAAACGAAAACATGTTCACAAAGATCATACAATGGAAAACGCTGTAATTAACCCTTGTATAGCCGGACCGCTTGTGTTATGCACCCAGAGGAATATTAGTAACATTGACAATTAATCATCAATGGACAGAACTGAGCACAGAAAGTGTAAATGTATCGAGCGCGGCTTTATTTGTAACAGTCGTGTCATTTCAGTGAGGTCGCATCTTTGAGCTACTTGGTTTTTCTGTGAATAAAGATACGCTGGGACATAACTTTTATATATGAATAAAGATAGGAGCAAGAGAGGACAAAAAGAATGCAGCAGTAGTGAGGTCATAAGACTTTGCGATGCAACAGCCTACCTGGTCACCTAGGTGATGGAATATGGTTATAGTGATGTCAGAGGCCTTGTGAGATCTGGAATGTTGGTGTGACAGCTCTCCCTCACTCGCGACTCAGGAAGTTTAGAGGAGAGAGCGAGAGAGAACCAAATCTTGGAAATCTACCGAATTGGACAAAAATGATGAGAAAAACCCGATACCGACGCCACCAAAGGGAGGTGGAAGACAACAACGTATTAAACAAATCTGTGGACACACCAGCTCCCAGTAGCCCTGCGGTCCGAAGTCAATTCATGGACCGTGTAAGGAACATCTTGAGACGTGGATACAGAGGAATGAGGCGTTGTTTAACAAGCTGCTGGACCTGTGACATCGAGGACAGAGAGCGCTCACCGAGCCCCAGAGACCCAGATGGTTCACTGTCTGAGGCCAGATCCTCCATTTCAATTTCCATTGCCGGGAGCTGGAGGAGCGAGAGTCGGGCTGCAGACACCATCAGCAGCCAAACCGATGTAGACTGGTCCCAAGAATGGGAGTCCTTCACCACCACAGAGACTCCTCGCAGCTATACTGAAGACAGTGACGAAGCCTGGTCCCTGCATTGTCAGGCCTTCACCTCCACCGACGGGGAACTCGGAAAGTTACACATATGAATCCGCTAGTCTGGCAAGTGAGACATCCACAGAATGGGAGACAGCGAGTGAAGGATCTGCAGATGGAGTTGTGAAAGGCGAGAGTCCAGCTCTATCCGATTCAGAGAGTGGAGCCAGCATATATGAGACTCCAGTAGCTGAGGTGGTGGAGGTGAGCAACATCTGAGAGACTCCAGGGGCAGAGATGAGCATCATCTGACACTCCAGGGGGCAGAAGTTGGCTTCATTTGTGACTCCAGGGGGCAGAGGTCGGCATCATCTGTGACTCCAGGGGGCAGAGGTCAGCATCATCTGTGACTCCAGGGGGCAGAGGTCGGCATCATCTGTGACTCCAGGGGGCAGAGGTCGGCATCATCTGTGACTCCAGGGGGCAGAGGTCGGATACACCGGAGACTCCAGGGGGCAGAGGTCGGATACACCGGAGACTCCAGGGGGCAGAGGTCGGATACACCGGAGACTCCAGGGGGCAGAGGTCAGCAACACCTGGGGCTCCAAGGGGCAGAGGTCAGCAACAACTGAGACTCCAGGGGACCGAAGTCAGCAGATGGAGGAATCCAGGCCAACGTGGAGAGCCTGGTTGGTGAAATGTGGGGCTGGACTGGAACCACCCACTATATAAAACGTGACTTTTAAAATGTATATTGAAAACTGAAAGGTGAACCAATAAAAATTAAAAATAAATGTATAACCTATGTGTCTTTTCTTCAATCTCGCACCATACCATTTGTTACCTATTGCTGTCTTGTATTGAAATATCCATACATCTATTCCATATTATTATGTCACATCCAAATTAGGGGAGGGGGGGGTCAAACGATTAACGGTTCTGCTGATAAATAAAAGAAAACAAATATCGGCTTAATTATTTATCAGTATTAGTGTTCAATTCGATATTACTGATACTTATATTCCTCATTTCTTACGTGCCGCTCCCCGTCACTGCGAGGCACAGGAGGTATTCCGTTTCCTAGTGGAGCAGAAGCCGTCCAATGAGGAGCTGCACCTCCCACCACATGGGGCATTGTGTCATCACCCACCCCTCCCGAGGAAACCCCGCATGCAGAGCTCTGGGAGAGAGTGAGGAGAGACACTGAGAATGTAAATTTAAAGATTTCTGAGTATCAGCTGATCTTTAAACCTACATTTATTTTAGTGGATTTTTAATTTTAACCCCCTCCTTGCTATTCTTTATAGATTTGTGTGCGGGGGGGGGTCTGCGCACACAGTCGGGGCCATTTGTTTCACCTGCGGGTTCAGGCCTCTGGTTTATCGGGACGGCACATGTAGGTTTATGTTTCAAAAATATAAAGTCTACAGAATATCGGTGATTGTTATTGGCCGTAAATGTGACCGATTATCGTTATCAGAAAAATGATCTTGGTCTATCCCTAATCCATGTATCACCTCTACAGCAGGAACAATTTGACTCGCTGTTCATCACTATAGTTTATTCAGGACACATTGTCCAAAGGAGGTTGATACAATTTGCACATATTAGCAGGAAAAAAGCACAAAAATCTGAAAAACGAGCTTTATATGAATTTAGGAAGCAAAATAGCATAGTGACGAACCCTTTAGATAAAAAATGTGTCCATTAAACCTCAGTGGTGTTGAGAGGTATCACCCTTTATCCTCTAACCCTACAGAGAAATACTTGGTAGAACAACATCATATTTTAGTTTGAGGAGAAACTCAGGGTTTAATTTCCGAGGAAATTCAAAAATACTTGTTCCCACAGAGACCAACAACTCCCACCTTCTATGGTCAACCAAAAATTCATAAAAACTTACAGAATCCACCAGGACGCCCGATAATCGAGTAATAACTAGATGACAGAAAGAATGAGCCGATATGTCGATCATTTCCTGCATCCCCTAAACAGAAAAAATGCCACCATATACCCAGGGCCGGATTAACATAGGGGCAGATGGAGCAGCAGCTCCAGGCCCATGCCCCAGAATAGGCCCACAGAAAGGATAAATTTGTCTGCATTGATGGGCATTTGGACCACTATATCTCCACCGCCATAGCAGCTACAGGGTCATATTAGGTATCACTGTAAAGGTCAGAGCATGATCTTTCCAATGATACCAAACAGGACCAGGTTTTATTTAACAATAAAAATAAAATAATATAATAAATATTTCTTTATTTTTCTTTCTAACACAGCAATATTTTTCAATTATAAAGGGAACAATGATGCTGCAGTAACTCACCATCTCATTTCATGTCACTATCAAGTGTGGAGGTGATGGTACAATCCATTATTGCGATGTTACATCAAGACCTAAACCGCCACACTGCAGTGAAGTGCACTGGGGGGGGGCTTGGAACCGTGCACTAGAACATGTGCACAGCACAAAATTTCGTTTTCAACTAATGGATTAGTACTAAAATGCAATTTATTAGTTGCTAAAGAAATTCGTTTTCAGTTCTTAGTATGAAACTAATTTCGTTCATCCGAAAAACCAGTGGATACAATTACATGGCTCTCAGACGAATCGCTGCTTATTACAGTATCACTCAGCACAATGTGGGCCATATTACATAGCTGTGCTACTTAACCAGACTGTTGTAACCTTCCAGAGCCATTATAGCCTATGGGGTTTCAGTTTACAACAGGTTAAGTTAGCACCAACATTGTATACACGTGTCAGGCAAAGCTTTACAGTAACACTGCTGCTCATCACAGCGCTCAGAGTTTCTGTAAAACTAGTAAATAATATTTTATATGTAAGAATGTTAGAACAATATTATTTCCTTGTTTTTACTGAAACTCTGAGCTTTACAGTCAGTTACTGTAACAACTGAGCCTGATTCATGTAATGAGATATAATGTAAACAAGCAGCCGATCTCAGCGCTCAAGCCACTGGATTTAAGGGCTAAAAAAAAAAGGCTCCTCTCTGTATAATGTTTAGAACATCCTCCTGCATTAATTAATACCCCTCTTTGTATAATGTAGATAACATCCTCCTGCATTAATGTCCCTCTCTGTTATAGGAACATTCTCCTCAATTTATACCTTTCTCTGTATAATGTATATAACATCCTCCTGCATTAATACCCCTCTCTGTATAATGTATAGAACATTAGCATTAATTAATGCCACTCTCTGTATAGAAAACATCTTACGCATTGCATGTGAAGGGTGCAGAACTTCGGATGTTGCGATGTTGCGATCTTCATTGATGGTCTTCACTCATCAAGTAAATATACAAAAAGACTGAAACTAAAATAATGCATTTTTATTTTTATTTCTTTCGTTTTTTTGTACTGAGCAGTTCTTCTCTTGAGTCATACTTAAAAACTAAATTATTCCCAAAAATTCGGACTAAATCGTTTTAGTACTAAAACGAATGCACATGTTTACCGTGCACCACTAATCTTTACACCTTGCAATGTCAACTGAGGTGTAACAGGACAGAGTCTAGCCAAACATGACAATGTAAAATCTAAAAGAAAAAGAAAACAAAAAACTTATTTATTTTTTGTTAAAATTGTATATTTTCTCAGAAAAATGCAGTTACATGTTCCCATTTAATTTTTTTTAACAAGAATTCCCTATAGAATATATAACCAGAGGTTTGAATGATAAAATATGAAAAAATAAATTTACCCGCTGTGATGATTGAAATATGAATGGAAATTTACTCCTACAGTATCTGCCTGGTTAGATATACATATATATGCAAAATTCAATAGCCTAAAAATATGTTGTCATTTCACTAAATTCCAAAAAAAAGCCCACCAAAATATTCAGCTCCAGGCCCATAGAGATCTTAATCCGGCCCTGCATATACCCGAGACACGCAACATGCTCTTTTACATCCTGAAGGCTGCGAAGTTCCACCAAGCGCATGATCAGCCAGTTTTGATGTGGCGTTCTTTCCAAAACCAAAAGAGCGCCCTGCTGGGGAAAAGGGTTTTCGAAACGCTGAGGTTTAAAGTTTCAGCAGATGTTTCCTCTGAAGTGAATGCCATGTGGTCCTTGAATGGGATTGGTTGGCACGTCTGGCTCCTGGATGGTGATTGGCTGGAGTTTCAAAACCAGGCTTCCCCTGGTGTCACGGAACACAGGGGACACTAGGGATAGGCTTAGTGCATTTTGATTATGTTCTGATGGGGGAAATCACAAACAACCACTTTCAACATAAAAACATAAACAGACCAATAGCTTAAATGAGGGGAATAGCGGAGGAGCGAGGTTTTACTACAGTCCACAGTCTCTGCGCACGGGGTTCCGTGACAGTCCGTTTTACCGGGATAATCTTATGATTATCCGCATTTCAGACTTTAACCGTAACATATACACACGTATTCTGTGACTCTCGTCTGTAACATTTTTAAGAATGTAAGAATAAATCTACCATCTTATCGGCTGGTTCAGCTGCGAAAAACGAAAACATGTTCACAAAGATCATACAATGGAAAACGCTGTAATTAACCCTTGTATAGCCGGACCGCTTGTGTTATGCACCCAGAGGAATATTAGTAACATTGACAATTAATCATCAATGGACAGAACTGAGCACAGAAAGTGTAAATGTATCGAGCGCGGCTTTATTTGTAACAGTCGTGTCATTTCAGTGAGGTCGCATCTTTGAGCTACTTGGTTTTTCTGTGAATAAAGAGACGCTGGGACATAACTTTTATATGTGAATAAAGATAGGAGCGAGAGAGGACAAAAAAAATGCAGCAGTAGTGAGGTCATAAGACTTTGCGATGCAACAGCCTACCTGGTCACCTAGGTGATGGAATATGGTTATAGTGATGTCAGAGGCCTTGTGAGATCTGGAATGTTGGTGTGACAGCTCTCCCTCACTCGCGACTCAGGAAGTTTAGAGGAGAGAGCGAGAGAGAACCAAATCTTGGAAATCTACCGAATTGGACAAAAATGATGAGAAAAACCCGATACCGACGCCACCAAAGGGAGGTGGAAGACAACAACGTATTAAACAAATCTGTGGACACACCAGCTCCCAGTAGCCCTGCGGTCCGGAGTCAATTCATGGACCGTGTAAGGAACATCTTGAGACGTGGATACAGAGGAATGAGGCGTTGTTTAACAAGCTGCTGGACCTGTGACATCGAGGACAGAGAGCGCTCACCGAGCCCCAGAGACCCAGATGGTTCACTGTCTGAGGCCAGATCCTCCATTTCAATTTCCATTGCCGGGAGCTGGAGGAGCGAGAGTCGGGCTGCAGACACCATCAGCAGCCAAACCGATGTAGACTGGTCCCAAGAATGGGAGTCCTTCACCACCACAGAGACTCCTCGCAGCTATACTGAAGACAGTGACGAAGCCTGGTCCCTGCATTGTCAGGCCTTCACCTCCACCGACGGGAACTCGGAAAGTTACACATATGAATCCGCTAGTCTGGCAAGTGAGACATCCACAGAATGGGAGACAGCGAGTGAAGGATCTGCAGATGGAGTTGTGAAAGGCGAGAGTCCAGCTCTATCCGATTCAGAGAGTGGAGCCAGCATATATGAGACTCCAGTAGCTGAGGTGGTGGAGGTGAGCAACATCTGAGAGACTCCAGGGGGCAGAGATGAGCATCATCTGACACTCCAGGGGGCAGAAGTTGGCTTCATTTGTGACTCCAGGGGGCAGAGGTCGGCATCATCTGTGACTCCAGGGGGCAGAGGTCGGCATCATCTGTGACTCCAGGGGGCAGAGGTCGGCATCATCTGTGACTCCAGGGGGCAGAGGTCGGATACACCGGAGACTCCAGGGGGCAGAGGTCGGATACACCGGAGACTCCAGGGGGCAGAGGTCGGATACACCGGAGACTCCAGGGGGCAGAGGTCAGCAACACCTGGGGCTCCAGGGGCAGAGGTCAGCAACAACTGAGACTCCAGGGGACAGAAGTCAGCAGATGGAGGAATCCAGGCCAACGTGGAGAGCCTGGTTGGTGAAATGTGGGGCTGGACTGGAACCACCCACTATATAAAACGTGACTTTTAAAATGTATATTGAAAACTGAAAGGTGAACCAATAAAAATTAAAAATAAATGTATAACCTATGTGTCTTTTCTTCAATCTCGCACCATACCATTTGTTACCTATTGCTGTCTTGTATTGAAATATCCATACATCTATTCCATATTATTATGTCACATCCAAATTAGGGGAGGGGGGGTCAAACGATTAACGGTTCTGCTGATAAATAAAAAGAAAACAAATATCGGCTTAATTATTTATCAGTATTAGTGTTCAATTCGATATTACTGATACTTATATTCCTCATTTCTTACGTGCCGCTCCCCGTCACTGCGAGGCACAGGAGGTATTCCGTTTCCTAGTGGAGCAGAAGCCGTCCAATGAGGAGCTGCACCTCCCACCACATGGGGCATTGTGTCATCACCCACCCCTCCCGAGGAAACCCCGCATGCAGAGCTCTGGGAGAGAGTGAGGAGAGACACTGAGAATGTAAATTTAAAGATTTCTGAGTATCAGCTGATCTTTAAACCTACATTATTTTAGTGGATTTTTAATTTTAACCCCCTCCTTGCTATTCTTTATAGATTTGTGTGCGGGGGGGGGGGGTCTGCGCACACAGTCGGGGCCATTTGTTTCACCTGCGGGTTCAGGCCTCTGGTTTATCGGGACGGCACATGTAGGGTTTATGTTTCAAAATATAAAGTCTACAGAATATCGGTGATTGTTATTGGCCGTAAATGTGACCGATTATCGTTATCAGAAAAATGATCTTGGTCTATCCCTAATCCATGTATCACCTCTACAGCAGGAACAATTTGACTCGCTGTTCATCACTATAGTTTATTCAGGACACATTGTCCAAAGGAGGTTGATACAATTTGCACATATTAGCAGGAAAAGAGCACAAAATCTGAAAAACGAGCTTTATATGAATTTAGGAAGCAAAATAGCATAGTGACGAACCCTTTAGATAAAAAATGTGTCCATTAAACCTCAGTGGTGTTGAGAGGTATCACCCTTTATCCTCTAACCCTACAGAGAAATACTTGGTAGAACAACATCATATTTTAGTTTGAGGAGAAACTCAGGGTTTAATTTCCGAGGAAATTCAAAAATACTTGTTCCCACAGAGACCAACAACTCCCACCTTCTATGGTCAACCAAAAATTCATAAAAACTTACAGAATCCACCAGGACGCCCGATAATCGAGTAATAACTAGATGACAGAAAGAATGAGCCGATATGTCGATCATTTCCTGCATCCCCTAAACAGAAAAAATGCCACCATATACCCAGGGCCGGATTAACATAGGGGCAGATGGAGCAGCAGCTCCAGGCCCATGCCCCAGAATAGGCCCACAGAAAGGATAAATTTGTCTGCATTGATGGCATTTGGACCACTATATCTCCACCGCCATAGCAGCTACAGGGTCATATTAGGTATCACTGTAAAGGTCAGAGCATGATCTTTCCAATGATACCAAACAGGACCAGGTTTTATTTAACAATAAAATAAAATAATATAATAAATATTTCTTTATTTTTCTTTCTAACACAGCAATATTTTTCAATTATAAAGGGAACAATGATGCTGCAGTAACTCACCATCTCATTTTTCATGTCACTAACAAGTGTGGAGGTGATGGTACAATCCATTATTGCGAATTGTTACATCAAGAACCTAAACCGCCACACTGCAGTGAAGTGCACTGGGGGGGGGGCTTTGGAACCGTGCACCACTAATCTTTACACCTTGCAATGTCAACTGAGGTGTAACAGGACAGAGTCTAGCCAAACATGACAATGTAAAATCTAAAAGAAAAAAAGAAAACAAAAAAACTTATTTATTTTTTGTTAAAATTGTATATTTTCTCAGAAAAATGCAGTTACATGTTCCCATTTAATTTTTTTTAACAAGAATTCCCTATAGAATATATAACCAGAGGTTTGAATGATAAAATATGAAAAAATAAATTTACACGCTGTGATGATTGAAATATGAATGGAAATTTACTCCTACAGTATCTGCCTGGTTAGATATACATATATATGCAAAATTCAATAGCCTAAAATATGTTGTCATTTCACTAAATTCCAAAAAAAAGCCCACCAAAATATTCAGCTCCAGGCCCATAGAGATCTTAATCCGGCCCTGCATATACCCGAGACACGCAACATGCTCTTTTACATCCTGAAGGCTGCGAAGTTCCACCAAGCACATGATCAGCCAGTTTTGATGTGGCGTTCTTTCCAAAACCAAAAGAGCGCCCTGCTGGGGAAAAGGGTTTTCGAAACGCTGAGGTTTAAAGTTTCAGCAGATGTTTCCTCTGAAGTGAATGCCATGTGGTCCTTGAATGGGATTGGTTGGCACGTCTGGCTCCTGGATGGTGATTGGCTGGAGTTTCAAAACCAGGCTTCCCCTGGTGTCACGGAACACAGGGGACACTAGGGATAGGCTTAGTGCATTTTGATTATGTTCTGATGGGGGAAATCACAAACAACCACTTTCAACATAAAAACATAAACAGACCAATAGCTTAAATGAGGGGAATAGCGGAGGAGCGAGGTTTTACTACAGTCCACAGTCTCTGCGCACGGGGTTCCGTGACAGTCCGTTTTACCGGGATAATCTTATGATTATCCGCATTTCAGACTTTAACCGTAACATATACACACGTATTCTGTGACTCTCGTCTGTAACATTTTTAAGAGTGTAAGAATAAATCTACCATCTTATCGGCTGGTTCAGCTGCGAAAAACGAAAGCATGTTCACAAAGATCATACATGGAAAACGCTGTAATTAACCCTTGTATAGCCGGACCGCTTGTGTTATGCACCCAGAGGAATATTAGTAACATTGACAATTAATCATCAATGGACAGAACTGAGCACAGAAAGTGTAAATGTATCGAGCGCGGCTTTATTTGTAACAGTCGTGTCATTTCAGTGAGGTCGCATCTTTGAGCTACTTGGTTTTTCTGTGAATAAAGAGACGCTGGGACATAACTTTTATATGTGAATAAAGATAGGAGCGAGAGAGGACAAAAAAAATGCAGCAGTAGTGAGGTCATAAGACTTTGCGATGCAACAGCCTACCTGGTCACCTAGGTGATGGAATATGGTTATAGTGATGTCAGAGGCCTTGTGAGATCTGGAATGTTGGTGTGACAGCTCTCCCTCACTCGCGACTCAGGAAGTTTAGAGGAGAGAGCGAGAGAGAACCAAATCTTGGAAATCTACCGAATTATACAAAAATGATGAGAAAAACCCGATACCGACGCCACCAAAGGGAGGTGGAAGACAACAACGTATTAAACAAATCTGTGGACACACCAGCTCCCAGTAGCCCTGCGGTCCGGAGTCAATTCATGGACCGTGTAAGGAACATCTTGAGACGTGGATACAGAGGAATGAGGCGTTGTTTAACAAGCTGCTGGACCTGTGACATCGAGGACAGAGAGCGCTCACCGAGCCCCAGAGACCCAGATGGTTCACTGTCTGAGGCCAGATCCTCCATTTCAATTTCCATTGCCGGGAGCTGGAGGAGCGAGAGTCGGGCTGCAGACACCATCAGCAGCCAAACCGATGTAGACTGGTCCCAAGAATGGGAGTCCTTCACCACCACAGAGACTCCTCGCAGCTATACTGAAGACAGTGACGAAGCCTGGTCCCTGCATTGTCAGGCCTTCACCTCCACCGACGGGAACTCGGAAAGTTACACATATGAATCCGCTAGTCTGGCAAGTGAGACATCCACAGAATGGGAGACAGCGAGTGAAGGATCTGCAGATGGAGTTGTGAAAGGCGAGAGTCCAGCTCTATCCGATTCAGAGAGTGGAGCCAGCATATATGAGACTCCAGTAGCTGAGGTGGTGGAGGTGAGCAACATCTGAGAGACTCCAGGGGGCAGGATGAGCATCATCTGACACTCCAGGGGGCAGAAGTTGGCTTCATTTGTGACTCCAGGGGGCAGAGGTCGGCATCATCTGTGACTCCAGGGGGCAGAGGTCGGCATCATCTGTGACTCCAGGGGGCAGAGGTCGGCATCATCTGTGACTCCATGGGGCAGAGGTCGGCATCATCTGTGACTCCAGGGAGCAGAGGTCGGATACACCGGAGACTCCAGGGGGCAGAGGTCGGATACACCGGAGACTCCAGGGGGCAGAGGTCGGATACACCGGAGACTCCAGGGGCAGAGGTCAGCAACACCTGGGGCTCCAGGGGCAGAGGTCAGCAACAACTGAGACTCCAGGGGACAGAAGTCAGCAGATGGAGGAATCCAGGCCAACGTGGAGAGCCTGGTTGGTGAAATGTGGGGCTGGACTGGAACCACCCACTATATAAAACGTGACTTTTAAAATGTATATTGAAAACTGAAAGGTGAACCAATAAAAATTAAAAATAAATGTATAACCTATGTGTCTTTTCTTCAATCTCGCACCATACCATTTGTTACCTATTGCTGTCTTGTATTGAAATATCCATACATCTATTCCATATTATTATGTCACATCCAAATTAGGGGAGGGGGGGTCAAACGATTAACGGTTCTGCTGATAAATAAAAAGAAAACAAATATCGGCTTAATTATTTATCAGTATTAGTGTTCAATTCGATATTACTGATACTTATATTCCTCATTTCTTACGTGCCGCTCCCCGTCACTGCAAGGCACAGGAGGTATTCCGTTTCCTAGTGGAGCAGAAGCCGTCCAATGAGGAGCTGCACCTCCCACCACATGGGGCATTGTGTCATCACCCACCCCTCCCGAGGAAACCCCGCATGCAGAGCTCTGGGAGAGAGTGAGGAGAGACACTGAGAATGTAAATTTAAAGATTTATGAGTATCAGCTGATCTTTAAACCTACATTATTTTAGTGGATTTTTAATTTTAACCCCCTCCTTGCTATTCTTTATAGATTTGTGTGCGGGGGGGGGTCTGCGCACACAGTCGGGGCCATTTGTTTCACCTGCGGGTTCAGGCCTCTGGTTTATCGGGACGGCACATGTAGGGTTATGCGTTTATGTTTCAAAATATAAAGTCTACAGAATATCGGTGATTGTTATTGGCCGTAAATGTGACCGATTATCGTTATCAGAAAAATGATCTTGGTCTATCCCTAATCCATGTATCACCTCTACAGCAGGAACAATTTGACTCGCTGTTCATCACTATAGTTTATTCAGGACACATTGTCCAAAGGAGGTTGATACAATTTGCACATATTAGCAGGAAAAGAGCACAAAATCTGAAAAACGAGCTTTATATGAATTTAGGAAGCAAAATAGCATAGTGACGAACCCTTTAGATAAAAAATGTGTCCATTAAACCTCAGTGGTGTTGAGAGGTATCACCCTTTATCCTCTAACCCTACAGAGAAATACTTGGTAGAACAACATCATATTTTAGTTTGAGGAGAAACTCAGGGTTTAATTTCCGAGGAAATTCAAAAATACTTGTTCCCACAGAGACCAACAACTCCCACCTTCTATGGTCAACCAAAAATTCATAAAAACTTACAGAATCCACCAGGACGCCCGATAATCGAGTAATAACTAGATGACAGAAAGAATGAGCCGATATGTCGATCATTTCCTGCATCCCCTAAACAGAAAAAATGCCACCATATACAGGGCCCGAAACACGCAACATGGGCTTTTAGCAGCTTCCAGGCCATGCCAGAAAGGCCCACAAGCGCATGATCAGCCCAATTTTGATGTGGCATTTGGGTCCAAAACCAAAAAAGAGCCCTCTTGCTGGGCAAAAGGGTTTTTCGAAACACTGAAATTAAAAGTTTCACAGATGTTTTCCTTCTTGAACAAAATGCCAGTTTTCCTTTAATGGGGAATTGTTGGCACGTTGGGCTCCTGGATTGTCATGGCTGGAGTTCAAAAACCAGGCTTCCCCTGGTTGTCACGGAACACAGGGACACTAGGGATAGGCTTAGTGCATTTTGATTATGTTCTGATGGTGGGAAATCACAAACAACCACTTTCAACATTAAAACATAAACAGACCAATAGCTTAAATGAGGAAGAATAGCGGAGAGCGAGGTTTTACTACAGTCCACAGTCTCTGCGCACGGGGTTCCGTGACAGTCCGTTTTACCGGGATAATCTTATGATTATCCGCATTTCAGACTTTAAACCGTAACATTACACACGTATTCTGTGACTCTCGTCTTGTAACATTTTAAGAAATTAAGAATAAATCTACCATATGTTATC